>CM042171.1:11407111-11561866 GCA_023376005.1 Doryteuthis pealeii | reverse complement strand
AGAGAAGAGATCAGTCATTGGTGAGACCTCATTGGAGTTTGCTAATTGTTTGGAGCCAAGACTCATCAAGGACACAAAACTCATTGAGGGAGTCCAGCGAGAGCTACTAAATTAGTGAATTTTAAAATCCCTTTCATATGAAGAAAGACTTAGGAACATTGACCTGCCAAGTCTGGTTTCCGACGTATGAGAGGGGATATGATTGAAGCCTACAAATACACGCATGGTTTTTATTCAACAAACTCTGACCTACTAAACATTGCTCAAAAATACCTATACAAGGGACGTAAATTAAAACTCCTTAAAAAATCTTGTAAAGCAAACGCAAGACAAAATTATTTTAGCTACAGAGTGGTGAATACATGGAATAAACTACCTTCATCAGTAGTGAATGCCCATCTCTAAACACCTTCAAGGCAAAGTTGGATAATCTGTGGAATGACATTAAATATTCTGTGGATTTAAAATGAATATTTATAAGGAACAGCTGACAGGTCTCAGACCTAATATACTAGCTGAAAAGATATTATTATTATTACTAGCAAATATATGCACCCTCCGGGTGCAAGTATTTAAGTTTAAATGTAATAAAATATTGTATTAAATTAGAAAGGCTAATGAAACTAAATAAGAATACAGATAAAAAGATTTGAAACAGAGGGAGTATAATAAAAGATTTGAAACAGAGGGAGTATAATAAAAAATGGAACAACTGAAACTTACTCTTTCATCACTCTCGTCTTTCATTGTTATTTTTTCTAATTTAAGTATTTAGTTAAAAGAGGAAGTAAAGAATAAAATGACAATTATTTTATCTTGTTAATGGATTTCATTTAAGATTCATTGAAGAGATTTTTGCTTATATTCATTAAAATAAAACCAAACAGTTAGAAATCAATAATACTAAGCACATATTTATTAAATTCGATTTTTTAATATCAATATGCAAATTAGCCTTCCCGTTCACATTGTAAACCGCTATTTTGTTGTATATATAAATATAATTGCACGTTGTCAGTATGTAGACATAGTTAACAGTATTAATAATGTAAGACAATTTTATTAATAATTGAGGTTTAGATAAAAAATAAAATCATGGAGAATGTGATGTCAATAACTAAGAGAATTGTGACTTGAGTAGGAATATAGTTTCGGTTACAGACAGAAAAACACACAATCTCCATTATAATAAGATTATTATTATTATAAGAGATGATTGATTATATTTCTCTCTAAATTTGGCTAATGCTGAATTTTTTTTTCTTCCCACAGCTAAAATCCACCACCCTCCTACATTTCATGTTATATCTTATTATAATGGAGTTTGTGCGTTTTTCTGTCTGTAACCGAAACTATGTCACTACTCAAGTCACAATTCCCTTAGTTATTTACGTCACATTCTACATGATTTTATTTTTATTTAAACCTCAGTTATTAATAAAACTGTTTTACATTATTAATTCTGTTGACTATATCTGCATAATAATAACATGCAATTCTATTTATTTATATTAGAAAAATAGTGGTTTACAGAGTGAATGGTAAGGCTAATTTATATATTGATATTAAAAATTTGATTTTAATAAATGTGTGCTTAGTATTATTGATTTCTAATTGTTTAGTTTTATTGTAATGAATATGAGCAAAAATCTTGGGGATAAATCTTATAATGGAGATTGTGTGTTTTTCTGTCTGTAACTGAAACTATATCACTACTCAAGTCATAATTCCCTTAGTTATCTACATCACATTCTACATGATTTTTATTTTTATTTAAACTTCAATTATCAATAAAATTGTTTTAAATTATTAATACTGTTGACCATATCTACATACTAGATATTTACCACGTACCCATCATGTACAGGTTAGGCACAAGGCCCTATTAATGTGGGACCACCCACAAGCCATGACTTATGGGTGGCGGGTGCGAAAAATGCATTGATCTCATCAGCATTCCCCCTCAATGAGGGCATCTCAGGCACTGGGCAATAAACCCATTCCTGCTCCTTTAAATCAAGGGGCAGGTGTTGCCTGGGGAGATGGCCCCCTGGGTATATTTAGCACATACCCCACTTGTATGGGTTGGACACAAGGTCTCGTTTTTACGTGTGTGCACAAAAATAGTGTCGATCCCATCGGCATTCCCCCACAAGGTGGGCACCCCAGGCGCTGGGCAATAAACCCAGCCCTGCCCCTTTAAGTCGAGGGGGCAGGTGTTGCCTGGGGGGATAGCCCCCTGGGATCAACGCTATTAATTAACTTTACCGGTCCAGTGGCCGAAGCTCACTGGACCCCCGACTGGGATCAACGCTGTTAATTGTATCAATGACATCTATTAATAATGGAGATTGACTTCCAGTTTTTGTCTGTAACAAAAATTACGTCACTGCTTACATCACATTACCCAAAATTGTCATAACATAGAATAAAATTTATTTTACGATTTTTGGCATGTTCAAATTTTGAGTGTATTTATTCAATAAATACACTGAAAATTTGAACATGCAGCATTAGACAGTCCTCATTGTTTTTTAAAACAAGTTTTAATAAATACATGACTGGTATTATATATCTATATATAGTTTGTTTTATTTTAATACATATTTAAAGTTTACATTTCAAATTGTTTCATTTTTTAATCCTTTAATGAATTTGATGATTTTACTTACTTAGGGTACAAACTCGCTGACATTGAATTTTTGACTCCCACGCCTCAGGCAATATGTTTCAAAAATCTATTTTTACATCACCCGGGGGGCGTTTTTTATTTTGTACTAGTATTAATAACATGCAATTGTATTTATATATATATATATATACAACAAAATAGTGGTTTACAGTGTGAAGGCTAATTTGCATATTGATATTAAAAAGTTGATTTTAATAAATATGTGTTTGGTATTATTGATTTCTAATTGTTTGGTTTTATCATAATGCATATGTCACAAAAATCTTGCGGATAAATCTTAATAGAAATCCATTAACAAAAAAGAAATAACTGTAATTTTATTCTTTACTTCCTAATGTAACTAAATAGTTAAATTAGGAAAATTTAGCAAAGAAAGATGAGAGTGATGGAACAGTAAGAGTTGTTCTATTTTTTGATTACACCCCCTGTTTCAAATCTTTTTATCTGCATTCTTATAATTAAAAATTGGTTAACTTTCAGACTTTTTCAATAGCATTTTTGGATTCCTCGGGCAAAAATGCTTTTATAAACCAATTTTTAAGAGTAGGGAAGCTCTAGAACTCATTTTACAGAAAAAATAGATTACAAAATGTCACCATTTTTCGCCAACACCACCAAATTTGGAGAGCTAAAAAACGACATAAATCCGCCAATTTTCGGAATTGGAAGCTTAAATTTTGGGGATTGTCTAACTTTAAGATAGTCCACACTTGTACCAAATTTCAGAAAAATTCAAGTGAGAAATTTTAACAAATTTTAACAAAATGTTGTAGCTTCAGTCCTGAGCAGAAACCAAACTATACTTTTGGTACAAAATTTCAGAAAAATTGAAGAGGGTGGGTGTCATGGCCTGGATGATTTGACATGGAATTACCCCTATATATATTGTTAATGTAATTTTTTAACAATAACCCAATTAGTGTTGTATACCCTTTCTTTACTTCTATTATTCTTCTGCTCATCTTTGGTCTCTTACGTTCTTCTTCTAGCGTCTCTTCTAACGTCTCTGTTCTTGCTGGTTGGTCGTCCTTGATTCATTTCTTCTCCTAGGTCAGTCTTGTTGCCAAGACATTCATCAACCAAAAAAACCATATTATTTATTTAAACCTTTATTTACTTAACTAACATCTTCCTCTAACTAAACACAGCGCATGTGCAGTGAGCTCCAGCTAAGGCCTTATCTGCCTGACGTCTAAGCTGAATTGAAGACCCAACCAGGTCCCCGTGACTTCACCTATTTCATGGGCTTTCTGTAATATTCCATGGAAAGTCTCACCTGTGATATGAAAAGGGGCCATCCCTTCAGAAATACAGGGGGTTGACAATAATCTATGCATAGATTATGTAACATTAGAAAGGTGAATGATATCATTGTTTCTTAGCTTTAAATTTGAAATCTCTTCTATTTTTTCATGTTTATTTTTCCCATGCTTCGAAAAAAAAAAACCATTACATTTGAATATTTACATCTTATGTTTTTAACGATGTCTCTATGAAAATCTAAGTGAGATTTGCCTCAAAATAGCCCATGCTATTAGTGCATTTAAATTCCTCATGTGTCTTATATATTACTAAGAAATAAAGTTTACATATATGGTGTGGTTAATTTGCATACTAGTTTCAACAAAACTGAGTTTAATAAATAATTACTTGGTGTTATTGATCTCTAATGTAATTGTTTTATTCTCCAACATATTAAAATCAATCCTATGAATGATTTTATATAGAAACCAATTAAAATATAAGTGTAATCTTTTAGTATGCGTTCTTAGTCAGTCTTTCTAATTTAATATATTTCTACATTAAAACTTAAATACTTATGCCCAGAAGGTGCATATTTTTGCTGGTGTGTATACATATCTGTATACATACATACATACATATTTTCTAAGTTATTGAGTGGAATTAATGTAAGTGAGAATGTAGTTGTTTGCATAGATAGGTGTATTTTTAGGCTAATTGATGTGTGTAATCATGTTGTCCTATTTCTATTTGTGTGGTTTATAGATATATATATATATATATTTTTGTAAATAGAGGAATTATATTATATATATTATTTAAATTACCATGACCATCAGTGTTTACCGCGTGGTTTGGTAATGGTAATTTAATTAACATATATATAATATGATTCCTGTATTTACAAAAATTGTATATATATATATATGTGAAGAAAGGAAGTGAATCTGACGGTATGTAGAATATTAAGAAAAATGAAAAAACACAGGTTTAAATGGGTTAAGTGGTGAGTTTATTGGCCGATGCTGCAGTGTTTTCGATCTATTAATTAGATCATCTTCAGGGCATTTGTTGGTATATGGAAGGTGATAAGAAATTTTTATCACAGAAAGACGAGAAAAGTGAGTGGTAGTCTTTGTTATTCAGTCTGTTTAAAAATTTTTTGAGGTTTGAAAAAAGGGGAGACGGTTTGAAATATTTGATGTCATATTTCAAACCGTCTCCCCTTTTTTCAAACCTCAAAAAATTTTTTTAAACAGACTGAATAACAAAGACTTCCACTCGCTTTTCTTGTCTTTCTGTGATAAAAATTTCTTATCACCTTCCATATACCAACAAATGCCCTGAAGATGATCTAATTAATAGATCGAAAACACTGCAGCATCGGCCAATAAACTCACCACTTAACCCATTTAAACTGTGTTTTTTCATTTTTCTTAATATACTACATATACACACACATATATATATATATATATATATATATATATACTAGAAAAGATGTGACCTGTTGGGTCACCCATTAAGCTCAAATTAGATTCTTGAAAAAAAAAAATCACAATAATGTAATTTATTTTTAATAAATTCTAAACTATTTTTCAGTCAATTTTGCTCAAATTTATTGTAAACATGGCCATTAATTTTGCCAGTGCTTAATATTTTTCATTTAGAATAATTTTTTGTATCTTTATCCCTCACAAAATATAAATATAAATGAATATAAATAAACTTTTGTGCTAAATCTGTGTTGTTATTCTAACATTACTTGCATTCATAATAAAAATATTTACAGGGCCGGTAAAATAAGCATAAAATAGGTATACCCAAAAATTCAGCTGCTACGAATTTTAAAAACGAATTAAAATTAATTAAATCGATTATTTAAGGTCATATTTTTGTCTAAATCGAAAAGTAGTAACATAATGGCATCAGTAAAAAAGCAAAATAATATTACACATATAATTTATTTTTAATACATTTAAAACGATTTTTTTGGTCAATTTAGATCAAGAGGGTCGCCTTTTTTTGGGCTTAATATCCATATTTACAAAATAAATTGTAACATTTACGATTGCAAAATGAATTACCAAAAATCAGGGAATTATCCAATTTTAATTAAATTTCCAGTATTGATTTATCAATTAATGAATTCTACAATGCATCAGCTATTTTATTTCAAAACTTAAAGTATTTTTGCTATGAAATTAATATATAAAATTCATTTAAAATATGAGCAGCAAAATTTTAAATTTAAAATATCATATTATTAGATTTAAAAAAAAAATTTTTTAAATAACAACTTTACCTTAGTATCAATCACCCATATTTTTGGGTTGAAAACTAATGAAATTTAACGCCCTCCTCCCTTTAAACGGAATAAATATTGATGTATTTTTTTTTTTTAATAAAATAATAGCTAATTAAATAATTAGCTAAAAATGAGTGAAAAACAGAATGTCCAAAAATTTTTATTTTAGTTTTTGGTGCTATTCTCAGAATTGCGTCCCGGCCTCCTACCCCAAAATACGCTAGGTGGTGATAGCTGAAAAAACAACAAAAATAAGAAATAAAAAATAAAAAACATTTTTTCAGTATTTTCACTTTACTTTAATATATCCACTTCCAACAATCAACCACAAATAAAAAATCAAAATATTTATATATATATCTATATATATATCTAGATATTCTTTTTTATTTTAACTAAAAACAAGACATAAAACAAACATAAATAAAAAAAAATTTTAATATTTAGATATTCTTTGTAATTGATTGGCGGAAAGAAATATATTAAAATAAAACAAAAATAACGAAAAATTGTTGATTTCCTACTTGCAACTGATTGTCGAAAATAAAATGAAAATACAAAAAAAAAAAAGATTTTTTTAGCGGATTGAAGGTGTTTTTATTGAAAATCTTTCTTTTTTTTATGGCTTGAAGGCATTAAAAGAAAGCCTTTTTTTTTATCGACAAGTAAATGTAAATATTCAGCCACCCCCCCCCTAAAATATTTTAATGGAGGGGGGGTAAATATTTACATTTACTTGTCGAAAAAAGACTGGAGGGGGTAAAATATTGCATTAACTTTTTTTCAGCTATCACCGCCCAGCGCCTTCCAATGCAGGAGGCTGGGACGCAATTCTGTGAATAGTACCTAGTTTTTATTTTCATTTTATTTTCCGATACTTATCTACTACCCGAGCAGATTCTTAAATTTTTTTTTTTCTACTATTCACACCTTCGGTCTTTTTATTTATGCAGAAATTAGTATCAATCACATATATACCACACCGATATTTTGCACCCAAAAAAACAAGGGTCAAAGTTAAGTGACCTGAAAAAAATCAGAAAGTTTTGAAATAGAATAACTGATGCATTATAAAATTCATCCATTGATAAATCAACATTGAAATCAAATAATCATCTAATTTTAATAAAATTTTCTGTATATGAAGTTATAGATAAAAAGGCTAATTGTGTTAGATAATTGTGATCCAGAAGAAAGTTTGCTAAGCAAATAAAATTTAAAAAGATAAATACAATCACAGGATTAAAAAAAACATTAAAAACATTAAAAAACATTCCCAAAATTCACACTGAATTGTCCAATTGAACACATGGCCTAGTGGATAAGGTAGTTAGGTTAAGACAGTTCTAAGTGACAGTTATCTCTGGATTCCAGGTTCAATCCTGACAGGCGGCAGTAACATAGAAAAATAATTAACACAGCTATGGTTAGCAGAATGAGAACAGGATACCCCGTGGACTGAATAAAGGGTTAGGTTCAAAGTTCCGTGATGGCTCCCGATTAGGACAAGAAGGTTCCCAACTACAACAAGAAAGTTCCGGAGTTCGAAAAGAAGGTTCCTGAGTCCGACAAGAAATACCTGAAGAAGGCAGGAGGGCATATCTGCCAGAATGTTGTACAGATAACAATGAAGATGAGGACAATAGTCCAAATAACGCAGATTAATACTAAAAAAACATTAATATTCTCTCAGTCAGTCAGTCAGCCGCTTTCTCCCTTTTTGAACCATCAGCATAGCTGCTGATTTTCTCGCTCTCACACTTGCGCAAATAGAGAAAGTAACACATATAATGCATAGGTATTCTAAATATATTGAGAAGGTGGGGATAGAGATAGGCAGGAAGTAAAGAGAGGGTGAGGATAGAGATAGGCAGGAAGTAAAGAGAGGGAATGGTGGATTTTTGACTAAATTGCAAATTACGACTAATTAGAACCAAATGAAATGGAATTTTTTAAAACATAATTTAATCCTAATTGTAATTGATAATTTGGGATGTGTTTTGTGTCATTAATGTTCATAGTAAAAAAAAACTTTTAGCTGCCAAAAGTTGATTCACTCAGCTTTAGTATAATAATAGATATAAGGAGTATTTTAACCCCACACACACCCACCTTAAGAGGTGCAGTTAGCGTATTCTACTGTCCCCTGCCAATTTTTGCTCAATGTACAAAACATAAAATTTGCTGAATAATCTAGTTATGGTTCGGTCTCTAGTGGAGGAGAACATGGTATACACTGCTGATGAGACCTAATAAGGTTGAAACAGCTGTCCAGTGTTCCTCATTTCGCACATGGTGTTTGCCGAGTGGTTTGGTTGTGGTAATTTAATTAATATATATAATTCCTCTATTTACCAAATTATCTATATCCTATGCTTATGATGTCGCATCATGGGAATCTGGACCACTGACTTGAGAAAACATTGCTGTAGAAAAGGCCTTGTCCTCTGTAATGCCTGCAACAGGCTACAAGACAATACATGTTACGCAGATGCATGATTACCATGACTAGATTATTCGGTGATTTCCATGTGTGGCATGGGCTGGTGGCTCAGGGGTAGAGTCTCAGGCTTTGCATTCTGGTGCCGCTGGTTCGATCTCTAGTGGCGGAGATCGTGGTATACACTGCTCATGAGACCTAATACGGTCAAAACAGCTGTCACAACAGTGGTTTGGTCGTGGAAATTTAATTAATATATATATATATATATATATATATTGTGACATTATATTCGTATGTCCACTAGTATACATATCGCTGAAATCGACAGTTGACTCAGTTTGCTATAATTCATGGGTGCGTGGGCGGTAGGCAAACCAGAAATTTAAAAGTTTATTTAACCTGGCATTTTTTGTCTTCATGATGAGGACATTCTTAGTACTATCGTGCATAAGGCTAAGAGACGGGCGGGTTGCCGGACCCCACCCCTTTACTTCTTCTTGAGATGGCCTCACGAATAGTGCGGGCAACCCAATGACTCCATCGCCATAGCAACCATGAAAAAACCCGTGCGAATCCGAGAGAGAATTCACAATTCCCGAACTCCGCTCGTGAACAGAAGTACATTTCTTCTGCTCTGGATTTGACTGATCTTTTGGAAGGATATATTATGTATTTGAAAGAATGGCAGTATTAAGAATTACCAATATTAAGAGGATAAAAAAAAAAAAAGGGAAAAAGAAAAGAAAGAAACTGAACTATGATTGTTCTGATCGAAACTTTCCTTCTAGATTGATCTGATAACTTTATGATTTTGAGAGAGAAAACTTTAGCAGGTTTTTTCTTACTCGTTTGTGAAAAGAAGAGAACATTCAATTTCTTTGAAACCCAATGCAACGAATCATGAGTTAAAGGGAAGTGAAATATTGTTGCCATATTTCTGTATTTGCATGAACCTTTTTTTTTATCGTACTTTGTATTATATAAACCCTGTCATGGTGTTATTATATATATCGCATGATATGTTTATTTTCTCTTTTTCCTTTTTTGTATGTTGCATATTTGTCCGCTCGACCTTACATCTGTATCTACCCCACCCACTTTGGTTTTTCTAATGTAAATAAATTTTATATTGTTAATCAAGGCGTCCAGTGTTGTCCTCAATTCAGTTGTTGTCGTTATTGTGCTGTTTTATCTCACCTATTGCGAGCAGAGAGAGGGAGAGGGGAGTGTCTGAAATCCTTTCCCTTTATTTAATACAACTATTTATAACTGGGACCTACCGTATATTTTACTTTCTTTTACTATTGCTTGTTGCGCTTCGCTTCCTGGTCGATCCCAACGAGTGCGCAGGTGTAACAATATATATATATATATATATATATATATGCTAATAAGAAATGGTCAGCACTGAAGGCTTTTTCATTCATCTTATCATCAGGGAGGAATCAATGATAATTGTTAATCTATCTATACTTATATAAAGGACAGTTGTGTGTATATGTATGTCCAGAGGAAATTTCAAAAAATAAAAAACAATTAACGTCAAAGTATAAATATATATACACATTAAATATCACCAGGGTTTGGTTTTTGAGCAAAAATAATAGAGAATTGATTTATATTCATGAAGATAATTAAAAAATAAAATTTAAATGATAACAGCATGGATTTTTTTTCATTTAATATTTTAGATAGTCGGCATTAACATTTCTTTTCAGAGTAGCTGGATCAATGCAAGGTCTATTTTTTAACATAGGGACTTAAATGGGGGATCCCACAAGGATTCAATTCACAATTCAGTAATAATGGATCTGCGGGATTAACTTTAAAAAAAAACCTTCTACCCATGCGACGCCGGGTAGCCAATGCTAGTAGCAGTTAAAAAGGAGGTTTATTATACTAAGATCAAAATAAAGACATTTAAAAAGGAATAAGATAAATGCTTCATTTTGGTAAAGAGATGAGAGTCAAGAGTGAGAGGATAAAAAAAAATCATAAAATAACCACAAGCAATTCAAGTGATTTAGAAAATTCTTTCTGCCGGCAGAGAGTATATCTATACATATATAAAGTGCAATTGGTGTGTATGTATGTATGTATGTTCGGATGAAACTAGAAAAATAAAACAATGACAAAGTAAATATATATACACATTAAATATCACCCGTTTTTGCTTTGTGTGCAAAAATTATGAAGATTTGATTTATATTTGAAGATACTTAAAAATTAAAATATACATAGAAATAGCATTGAAATTCCACTTAAAAATGTCCAGCATTTGTAAATCTCAAAAGTAAACAAATCAAGACACCAGATATTTTTGCCCCCAATACAATACCAGGAGACGCTGGGTAGCCATTTCTAGTATATATATATATATATATATATATATGTGTGTGTGATGTCTGATGAAGGTTTCATCACTAGTACTTTCGGCATCCTCAGGTGTAGGAGGCACGTTGTCTAATGGTTAGAGTCGTAGGAAATGGACTCATTGACCCGAGTTCAAATCCTGGACGAAGCTATGGTTCACATATCGCTAATACCCTCGGGAAAGGTATGAATCTAACTACTCTCCTTCCAGATATGGGTAAATAGTAAGGCAGACTGGGCTCTTTAACCTTGGTTAGGCAACCAGTCTAGGAGAAGGAAAACTCTGAATTCAAACCTGTTAAAATCCACTTAGGGTGGTCACTACTAGAATAGGCTCAGTCCTAATTAGTGATCTATTTCACTGTACTCTTTAACCTTCATTAGACAACCAGTCTAGGAGAAGGAAAACTCTGAATACAACCTGTTAAACTCTGCTTGTGGTTGTCACTACTAGAATAAGCTCAGTCCTAATTAGTGATCTATTTCACTAACTAATAATAACTACATGAAATTTACACACCTACACCAAACAAAAACCAAAATTCTGGAATGATAATTACAGACAGATATAAAAATAAAAAAATAAAAAAGAATCAGATGGTCCTGTTAGTAAACAAAAAAATTCATGCTTAGAGTGCGAGCCAAATCTGGAATAATAATCAAAAACTGAACAGACATACACACATAAGTGTTTTGGAAGGCATGAGACAGAACAAATGGACAGCCACTAGCAACAACTTCAGTTCTGGAGCTCTTCTGTAGAAGGGATTTTTATCCCGAAATATTAAGAATAAATCACAGGTTAACAAACAACACCATAGTTACCTTATTTTTTCTTTACACTTGCATTGTGATAGCCTTCAAAACCAACCAACAAACCAATATAAACACAATGCTTCAACCAAATTATAAAACCCTTTTAATAATAACTAATTTTAATCAAGTTATTCCTGGTTCTTTTTAACATGCAAGGTGATATGACAAACTGAGAAGCTGTAGGAGTAAGTAGGAGGAGGAGCTCACAGGAATTATATGAAATTGGTGGACTTATCAACCAAATCCACTTTGACGTTAAAAAATTGGCCAGGAAACTTGATAAGATTGGAAAAAAACTCGTCAGACATGAAATGTCTGTAGTGTTCAACAAGACATGTATAAAAGAAAAAATGCTGCCAATATATATATATATATATATATATATATATATCGGATGAAATAAAGCAAGAATTCTTCCACCGCCTTCTAGCACCCATATGATAAAAAGGGCTTGGGGCTTGCCATAAAGGCAATAGAGCTGGGGCAATCATATAGGTGCGAGGGCTCAACATAACCAGCCGAATGATCGGAGGGGGCCTCTCCGACTGCCCGTCTAGCCTAAGTAAGGACCAAAGTGGAGTATTGCCAGTCATGGACTACTCAACCACCTGGATTCTATCCTTAAGCATCACGGGTCGCCACCCACGGCAACAGGTGGCCCCATTGGGGGAGTCTTACCCCTCTGCAGAGGTGCAGTCAGTGCATTCTAAAGCCCCACCGACAGGGCGGACCAATTCTATTTTAACTCTTTGTTTATTTTAAACAGCCCACAGCAGCTTTCTCAACACTGCGATCCTACCGTAAGCAAATACAAAAACTGATAGTTTATTATAATTGAGCAGAAGGACTACGATTAGAACTTTATTTGAATAGAATGAGTTCTGAGGTGAATAGATAGTGAACTTTGGGGTATTATCACATAAATGCATTCTAGCCTCCTGCCCTAAAAAACACTAAGCGGTGTTTGCTAAAAATCCAACCCACGCTACTATTCAACTCCCTAAATGTTTGAAGGTGTTTTTCCCTGAAAAGTTAATACGATATGAAAGCAATAACTTTTTTAGTGGTTTGAAGGCATTAAAAGTAAGTCACCACCCAGGTTTTTATTGACAAGTAAATGTAAATATCCCCCCCTTTTAAAATATCTTTTTTTTTTGTTATTTTCATTTTATTTTAATTAAAAACAACTGTCACGTATTTTTAAATAAATAAGCTTTCAACCAGCTAGGGAGCTGAATAGTAGTGCGATTGTATTTGCAGCAGGCACTGCTTAGCGTTTTTTTAGGACAGGAGGCCAGGACGCATTTATGTGATATTTTGCGAACTTTGAAATATCCCATCATACAAGTAAAAACTACAAAGAAAATTTGGTACAGCCGTGGGGGAAATTTGGTAGACAAAGAGTTAAAGATTACAACTTAACACAAATATCCTAATAAAAAATTAAACTCAATGGGTAGACTGTGAATTCAGGGGCGTAAATTTAAAGTTACAATTAATGTTGAGTAAAAAAGAACTATTTGCTTGTAAATTCCTACCATAAAATAAATTGAACCCTCATTTTATGTCCGTAAACACTAAATATATTTTATTCATTTATTTTAATATTCACTTCAATGTGTAAATTCTAAAAGTTTTTATTTTGTGAGAATGTTAGTTAGGTTAGTTTTAAAGGCTCGTTTTGCAATTTAGGCATAAATTGGATCCTCCTTTTAACCGTAATTTTGTTTTTTCGTCGTCGATGATTAAAATCTGACGTTTTTATTTTAGAGTACCAAAGCCAAAAAGAAAAGAAATAACAACAAAAGGTAATATTCAACTTTTTACTCGTAAATTCCTACCATAAAATTAGGCTTGGGCATTTTATCGTAGGAATTTACGAGTAAAAAGTTGAAGTGTAAAAACGAACCCCCACTTTAAAAGTAACCATTCTCACAAAATAAAAACTTTTAGAATATACACATTGAAGTGAATATTAAAATAAATAAATAAAAAATATTTAGTACTGTAAAATAACGGGTGCAAGAAAAATAAAACATTTATTGCAAAAACACGGACATAAAATGAGGGTTCAGTTTTTATTTTATGGTAGGAATTTACGAGCAAATAGTTCTTTTTTACCAAATGTTGTTTGTTAATTTCTATTTTCTTAATCATAAATGAATCAACGTATTGAGTTATGTTTTCCTTAAAGTTTCATTTTTATTAAAAGTATTAATATGCACATTGAACTTTATTTTATATTCCACTAACATCTGTCCGGTGAACAACGGTAAAAAAAAAAAAAATACGCTTCAGAATTCACAGTCTGCCATTTAATGATAATATAATGGAATTATTTAATGTTACACAATACAACAAAAGTCAAAACTGAAATCATTGTGAATTACACAAGCCTTTTGCTGTTGCCTTTTATCTATAATGACAATTTATATGATTATGATTTTCCGGCAATCAATTTATGTTTCTTTTATTTTTAAAGTCAGTCAGGAAAGATGGAAGTTAATAAATAGATTTTTTTTTCAAAAGTTACCAAATTGTAAAATTTTATTATATATATAAATGTTTACCTAACAACATAAGTAAACAAATAGCAAGTACATACAAATACAACAAACAAATTGTGAAGTTATGACTGGCAGACGCTTTTATCTTCTTTTTTTTGTTTTTAACTTTTTCACACACAAGAAAAAAAAGATAATTGTGTTTTAGTTTTAGGAAATTATATTAGTCATCATATCTATTATTGTAAAAAAAAGTAAAAGTGAAAAAAATTAAAGTAATGTTCACTCATTCAACTGATTTAATTATTTCTAATTTATTTATTTTATATATTTCGTTATCTAAAAATTATTCATTGGGGAAAATGTGTTTTACTCTTTTCTCAATAAAACTAGACCTGTCTTTGACTTAGATTCATGTTTTAACTGTTGCGTCCCATTATTTAAATGTTTTTTTTTTCTTTAATAGCAACAATATTTTCTTTAAATAATTTAACAAGCAGATCAATCAATCATCAATAATTTTAAAATTCAATAATCCCGAAGAAGCAAAAATAAATGTTCATTAACTAAAGTTTTGTGCTTAAAAATGAATTATTTTGTTAAAATTGTAGATATTTAATATTTTTTTAAGTATTTCTATAATAAAAAAAAATATTTGCCTTAAATATTGAATTGAAAAAATAAAAAGATTGATATTCTATGGAATATAAATGAACATTGAACAATATTGTATAATTAAAAAAGAAAAAATGAGCATCAGTAAAAACGGAATAAAATTGCTTCGAAAATATTCAGTTAATAAAGTGAAGAAAAACAACAAAAAATATTAATACAGAGTTCATTTCAATAAACTAAAATTCAAAATATTATTCTTCCGCAACATTTATAAAATATTTGAATGTAAAAGTAATAAAAAAGTTCTACACCTACCGGGCATCAATTAAAAGGCACATGCAAGAAGAGTGAGTTGCCCTTATATTACTGACAATCTAAAAAATTACTCCCACTTCCTCAATTTCATACGTTTTCCTCTTTTTCTTCTTCTCACCATATCTTGAGTAGCAGTAATAGTAAGTTTTCTGATGACTTTTATGAAAAGTTGAGAAATTTTGAGCTAAAATCAATTTCAAAACAACGAGGCGTGACGTCACAGCTTAGTGCCCGTATGAGATAATTTCTTAACAAATTCACTTCCGGGTGACGGACGTGTTTTCCCCGTGAAGTTATTTCTGAAGAAGACAGCTTATACTTTACTTTATTTTATTTTTTAGTCGTCACGTTCCTTTTAGTTCTCGCTCGTCTCAATTTAATCGATGGCTACCCCAGAATCGTGTAATGAATGGAAAACGATATTTAACAAATGGGGCGAAGATGATTTCGAATTTTATTTTCAAAATGTACTTCGCGTGTCGTCAAGAAAACAACTTTCCCGTTTTTTGAATTTAAAATCAGAATTGTTGTCAGTCACAGGATTATGTCCCGATTTTCGAGGGGTGGCAGAACTTGTTGGATTTGATTATATGGATATAAGCCAATTTGATTCTGCTTCCGATCCGATGGCGGTTTTATTGGATTCGTGGAATTCTTCGTTTCGTGACACGGCAACTATCGGAAAGTTATTGGAAATTATTGAATATATTGGACGAAAGGATTGCATCACTGATTGCCAACAATGTTTTGGTAAGTTTGTTTTTTGTTTGTTTTTGTGTAAGTTTTTTTTTTACTTTGTGTGTTTTTTTTTCCTACAAATTTCACTTGAAAGGATTTCTCTTTAAGACATCGTTTTTGTTAACAAATATAACTTTTTCACATTTGAAATTTCCTTTTAATCTAAATAAATAAAAATGAAAAAGTTATAAAACTAAAGTAACTTCGATTCATTCTCATATTAAAGTTTTAATAATCAAATAAAACTTTTCATGTAGAATTTATTTATTCGAAAAACTTATTGGTTTCTCTTTTTCTCTCTTTTTTATTTTGTCTTTTTTTATTTATTTTCCGCTATATACAGGTTGGTCCGAAAGTCTTGTCATCCCTACATATTTTTTAAAAGTTTAAACTTTTAACTTTCATAATTTTTTGTTTTGATAATATAATATATAATTAATAATTATTTTACATTTAAAAATCTTTAAGAATTAAGTTATTTTCTAGCATTTCGTGTTCTATTTTGTAATTATTTTACCTGTAAAAAAAAATAAGACTTTCGGACCACCCTGCAGATTTATTTATTTTACTTTTTATGATTTTGTTTTATTTTGTTTATTTTTGTTTGTTTGTTGTTTTTTAACGAATGGCTAAAGTAAAAATGATTATTTATTTAATAATCGTATAGCTTACAAAAAAAGAAAAGAAAAAAAAAGTTTTATGGTAAAATGATTCCGTTGCTAAACTTTTCAAAGTATGAATTTTTGGCTGAACTTGCACATAGGTGTCAAAATTAGATTGACCCAGAAAAACAGAACCCAAATTATTTATTTCCACATTAAACTAACCTTAAACCCCGACCCTAACCCTAAGCCTAACCCTAAACCCCCCTAGTTAAAATTAAGTTTTATTACAAACTTTGTGGGTTCTGTTTTTTTCTGGGTCACTGGTATACAGGGTGACCCAGAAAAAACAGAACCCAAATTATTTATTCATTTTCCCATTAAACTAACCCTAAACCCTAACCCTAGACCCGCTAGTTAAAATTAAGTTTTATTACAAAATTTGTGGGTTCTGTTTTGTCTGGGTCACCTTAATTTTGACACCTTTGTGCAAGTTCAGCCGATTCTTTTTTTTTTTTTTTTTTTTTCTTTTTTTTCTCAGAGAAATCGGATTTAAAAAAATGTTGAATTACTTTGTCTTAAATATTGTTCTTTTTAAAAAAAATTTATTTTAATAACTTTTTCAGAACGTGACATGGAATTTTACAAACAAAAACATGTGCAACAAACTCCAGTGCAAGTTTCAACCGGTAAGTACTATAACAGATTTGTTTTTAAAAATATGTAAAAAGAATATCAATTAATGATTTTAAAACAATTAAATATAATTATTCTCTCAGTGTACTGTACTCTCATGAAAGGGACGGGCACCAGGCTATTCCTTCCTGCTCAAAACACGCTACATGAGGACCGCCCTCATTGTGACCAAACTAGGTTACAGAACCCGTGAAATAGAGCAGTCCCCTTTACTTATATTTTCAAAAGATTTATGATTTTGAATTATGAAAAAAAAAAGGTAATTTTTAGGTTTTGTCGTCCCGGTTTCCTGCCTTAAATGGTATTCATGAACTTTTATTTAGTAAATTAGGGTGTCCCAGAAAAAACAGAATCCACAAATTTTGAAATAAAACTGTTAATTTTAACTAGGGGGGGTTTAAGGTTGGGATTAGGGTTGGTGTTTGGGTTCTGTTTTTTCTGGGTCACCCTGTACAGGGTGACCCAGAAAAAACAGAAACCAAATTATTTATTTATTTATTTTCTCATTAAACTAACCCTAAACCCCAACTCTAGGGGGAGGCCCTAGTTAAAATTAATTTTTATTACAAAATTTTCTGGGACACCTTAATTTACTAAACGAAAGTTCATAATTACCCCTTAAATTACGCCATGTTTTTCTTAGGCGGCGTCCGGTGAATTAGAAAAAAAGAAAACAATGATAATGTAAATATTACATTACTTTTTTTCTTTCCTTTTTTTTTTCTTTTTTTTTTTTTTTTTTTTTTGTAATTATAATGCCAGGGAGAGAATAATTTTTCTACTCTGGTTCAAATTTACCTGAAACCGTAGCTTGTATTTTTAAGGTCAGTTATATTATATTCCCTCTCACTTGTTTAATGATTAGTAAGCTAGTGGCATTTACCATGTACCCCACGTGCACAGGTTAGGTACAAGGCCCTATTAAGGTGCGACCACCCACAAGCCGTGACTCATGGGTGGCGGGTGCAAAAAATGCGTTGATCTCGTCAGCTTTCTTCCTCAAGAGGGGTGCCTCAGGCACTGGGCAATAAACCCAGCCCTGCTCCTTTAAATCAAGGAGGCAGGTGTTGCCTGGGGGGATAGCCCCCTGGGATCAACGCTGTTCATTTACATTAACAAACAGTGTGGCAGATCCATTATTACTGAATAGCAAGTTCGATCCTCGTTGGATGACCCATAGTTGCAACCTTGCATCACATCCTACCCATAGCGAACGGGTTGGGTAAATACCTACCTTCTCTCTTGTTAGTCCAAGTTAAAAGTGCAGTAAGAGTAACCTGAAGTTTTTAGTAAACTAGCCAAAGCCTGACCTGTTTACTAAAACTTCTTTCACTCCCCAATGATACTTGCATCAGAAAAATAATATCTAAAAAAGTTTGACTTTGAATTACAATTACTACGCTGTCTAAATCTTACAAACGAGAGGTGAGAGATTTTAATCTAACCCGATTGTAAAACAAATTAGTTTTTGTCAGTATTTACTTAGGCAAGCCTCCAATCCCTTTTTAGCCTATATGTGCTAGAAGGCGGTGGCTGAGAGTCTTAGTGTCCTGGGTATGACATTAAACGCTATCTGTTGGTGAAGATCCAATTCTGGAGCTCTGGGGAATGTAGAGTACCCCTTTATCACCATTACTCCCAGGTCCACCCTGACCTGGCGTGGTAGTACTTGTTAGGGTCCTGTCCATGGTTTAAATAGAAAAAAAATGAGTTAAAAAAATAAATTGAGTACCCATCAAGAATGAATAAAACAAAAAAAATCTTCAGCATAAAAAAATGAAAGGTTGACATTAGGGAGTGCCAAAATCTTGCTTCATTTTCATTTTAAAAACAAATTAAAATTAATTAAATCGATTATTTAAGGTCAAATTTTTGTCTAAGTCATATAGTAGTAACATAATGAGCATCAGTTAAAAAAAAAAAAAAAAAAAAGCAAAATATTAAACATGTAATTTATTTTTAATACATTTTAAATTATTATTTTCAGTCAATTTTGCTCAAATATATTAAAAAAAACAAAAACATGGCCGCTTTTTTATATATTTACAGAGTAAAAAAAAAAACATATTTAGGATTTTAAGACTTATAACAGTTTCTTAGAAATAAATAACAAAAAACAATACACTTAATTACAGAAGAATTAATAACTTTTAAATGAAATATCTTTTTCTTTTTGGTCTAAACATGCAGAAAAAAAAGACTCTCTAAAAAATTCTTGCAAGTATTTACAAAAAGAAATGACCGAGAGAAAATGTCCCGTGACCTCTCCTAGTATGGGAGATCTTTGTTCATGAAAAACAATTATCAAAAATCAGGGAATTATCTGATTTTAATAAAATTTTCGATGTTGGCTTATTAATCGATGAATTCTTTTTTTTTTTTTCGTTTTAAATTACTCAATTGTTTCAATCAAACTGATTCAATGGAAATAAATTAATTCTTTAAAATAATTATTACCATTGCTGCTACCATAGCCAAAATAATTTATATACCTAATTTTAAGTTTCAAATTTCGTATTTTTAGATTTTAAATACAAAACTTTATTTAATAAAGAGTCTAGTATTATTATCTTATAATCTTTTGGAGAAAAAACTTCATTGAAAAGTTAGGCTTCCGCCCTTTTAGACAGAACAAATATCAATGTATAATTTTTTCACTGATATTCTAGAAGCTAATTATATACAAAAACAGAGTAAAAGAACTTTTTTTTTTAAATCTCAAAAAAATTTAAAAACTTTTCTTTTTTTTTTTTTTTTTTTTTGACATTTAATTTTCTGATTTTTGGTACTTATTTTCTATCAGAATAGCTCTCTTAAATTCTTTTTTCTTCTGTTCACGCCTTCAGACTTTTGTCTTTTTATTTATACTGTAATTAGTTTCAACTTTATATAACCCTACTGATGTTTTGCAGCATAAAAACAAGGGGGGGGGGGCAAAGTTAAGTGACCTGAAAAAAATCAGGAAGTTTTGAAATAAAATAACTGATGCATTATAAAATTCCTTCATTGATAAATCAACACTGAAAATTCCATTAAAATCGGGTAATTCCCTGATTTTTGGTAAATTTTTTTTTTTTCAATCGGGGGCGGGGGTAAATTTATTTTTCGCAGTGCCTATCCTAACTGATGTTTTACAATGGTGACGTCTAACCACTCTTGCTGTGAATAAGCCAATTAGAACACTCGTGGGATGTCATGTGTGAAAAAACTTTTGATATGACCATCCTTTTCACACCCACTGATTAGTAACAGTTCAATTCTTTCTTCTTTCAACAAACTTATATTTAATCTGTGAAGTTAAAAAAAAATTGTAATTGTTTATTGTTAGTGATATTTCCTGTGTGTCTGTCCAGACTTTAGAGTATCCTGGGAAACTGCAATTTAGGAGTGAGGTGCGTCTGGAGCTCTGAGGAATGGAGTACTCCTTCATCGCCATTACTCCCAGGTCCACTTTGACCGCGAGTGGTAGTACTTGTTTTAGGGTCCCATCTATGGGTTAAATAGAAAAAAAAAATGAGTTTAAAAAAATTGAATCCTCAACAAGAATGAATAAAGCAAAATGTCTTCAGCATAAAAAAACTAAAGGTTGTAAAAATCGGGATATACAAAAAACAGACAAAAAAAGTGTGCAACTTTGAAAAAAAAAATGTTTAAACGTTAATAAATGAAAAATTATTTTTTTACTAGGCACTACCAATTTCTTCGCTCATTTTCATTTTTAAAACGAATTAAAAATAATTAAATCGATTATTTAAGGTCAAATTTTTGTCAAGTCGAAAAGTAGTAAAATAACGAGCATCAGTAAAAAAAAAAAAAAAAAAAAAAAAAAAAAATCAAAATAATATTACATATGTAATTTATTCGTAATACATTTTAAACAATTAAATTCACTAAAAAATTTTGCAACAATGGCCGCTTTTTGTAATGTATTTAGGGACTAAAAAAAAACATTAATTAGGTTTTTAAGGCTTTATAACAGTTTCTTATTAGAAATCAATAACAAAAAACATTAAATACACTATGTACAGAAAAATTAATAACTTTTAAATGAAATATCTTTTCTTTTAAATGAAATATCTTTTCTTTGTTTTTAAACACGCAGGGGAAAAAAAGATGCTTTAAAGAATTCTTGTGTGTTTTGTTTACCAAAAAAATTGACCGAGAGAATGTCACATGACCTATTTTCCTACAGAGGACCAACATTGATAAAAAAATTTATCAAAAATCAGGGAATTATCTGATTTTAATAAAATTTTCAATGTTGACATATTAATCAACAAATTCTTTTTTTAAAATTACTGAATCATTTCAATCAAACTGATTCTTTAAAATAAATATTACTATTAGCAACATCCATAATAGCGTCTAAAACATTCATTTAAAATATGAAACGCCGAATTTTAAGTTTTAAATTTCTTATCTTTAGATTCCAAAAACAAATATTTATTTAATAACTAGTCTACTTTATTTTTGTTATCTAATAATTTTTGGAGAAAACTCGATTGAAAAGTTAGGCCCCCACCATTTAAACAGAACAGATATCAATATATAATTTTTTCACTTATAATAGGCAATTATATACTTAACTCTTAACATCCTATACCGTTTCATTGCACTCGGACGGAAGTCACATTTGTTTTCCTAATCCACCCCAAATAATAGCCTTTGTTTAAATATCTTATTATAATGGAGATTGTGTGTTTTTCTGTCTGTAACCGAAACTATATTACTACTCAAGTCAAAATTCTCTTAGTAATTGACATCACATTCTCCATGATTTTATTTTTATCTAAACCTCAATTATTAATAAAATTGTCTTACATTATTAATACTGTTAACTATGTCTACATACTGACAACATGCAATTATATTTATATATACAACAAAATAGCGGTTTACAGTGTGACTGGGAAGGCTAATTTGCATATTAATATTAAAAAATCGAATTTAATTAATATGTGCTTAGTATTATTGATTTCTAACAGTTTGGTTTTATTTTAATGAATATAAGCAAAAATCTCTTCAATGAATCTTAAATGAAATCCATTAACAAGATAAATAACTGTCATTTTATTCTTTACTTCCTCTTATAACTAAATAAGAAAAAAATAACAATGAAAGACGAGAGTGATGGAAGAGTAAGTTTCAGTTGTTCCATTTTTTATTACTCCCTCTGTTTCAAATCTTTTTATCTGTATTCTTATTTAGTTTCATTAGCCTTTCTAATTTAATACAATATTTTATTACATTAAAACTTAAATACTTGCACCGGAGGGTGCATATATTTGCTAGTAATATTAAACATATTTAGAAGTCTTTGATTTACATGAAATAACAGGTAACTTTAAATAAAAAGGCCATTTTTTGATAAATCCTTAGAGGAATAGGGCTCTGGACTTGGAAAATTCTCAACAGGATGTTAAAAGTTAAACAGTAGAGTAAAAAAAAAAATTCCCTCCCAATTAATTTTTTTTTTTTTTTTTTTTTTTACATTTAATTTTCCGATTTTCTGTACTTATTTTCTACCAGAATAGCTCCCTTAAAAAAAATTGTTTTCTTCTATTTTTTCTTCGGTCTTTTTATTTATTCTGTAATTAGTTTCAAAAGTGTGACACAATAACCTGTAGGGGGTTAATTGATAGGATTTAGAATTGACAATGATCTGAAGAGGGTTAACTGACAAAGTTAAAATTTTGTACTTATATAAGTTGTAAAGGAAATTGGCTGTGTCGGAAAGAGTCAAACTCAAATTTCCGACATGAAGATAAACAAAATTTAAAGACAGTAGGACTAAAATGAGTCATGATGTATGTATTGATTGGGGGGGAGGGGGTCGAATAGGTTGGCACGATAATCGAGTTTGGGGGGGGGTGAAAAAATAAGTTTAGCAACCCCAACACTTTGGTTGATTTTGGTGGACATTGACAAATTCCGGCCTTAATCAGTTTAAATCGCAATGTCTCGCAAATTTCTGGTCCAAACTTAAAAATATTTTTATGGTTGGAAAGAAAATAAAATAATCTTTCTAAATATGTCATTTTTATGTATTTTTATCCATTAACAGCAAGTTAAAACGGTATTTTGTTTCAAACAGCCAAAAATGCGTAATATGACGTTTTTTTTTCTTGGATTAAAATTTACACGGTAATTTCTTTTGTAAAATCAAAGTGGCTAATCTTTATCAATATTCTTGAAATTTTACACTTAATTAGCACACACCTTAAAATACAAGCAGGAATTTGTTTTTTTCTTTTCTGACCTTTGGAAGCAAAAAAAAAGCACTATATCACTAATAGAAGATAGTCTCCGAATTATTTTCATATATAACGTGATATTTGGGTGATGCTTAACTGTCAGGGTCTTTTCATCAAACTTTCAATTTTGGAAAAAAACAACTTAAAATTATGAGAAATGTAAACAAAACTCAGCACACGCCAGGCCGGCTCTGTTTAAAAACATGTAACTAGGTTCTATTTCTTGTATGTTATTCAATATAGGTATTTAAAATATATTTTTAAGTTCAAATTGATGTTATATATTTAAATTAATACTATATATGTGTAAACATGCAGTATAAAAATGTTGAATAATCTTGTGGTAAACTTTTTTAAAACCCCTGTAGCGTTAGTTTCGTATTTGCCTGGTGGAGTTGTCTGCCCGATTTAGTTTGCTGGTGCCCACTAGGGTGCTATAGTATTTAAGCGCCGGGTTCAAACCCTTTCGGCCTCTTTTTTTTTTCCTTAAAGGAATACTTTTTTTTGTTTGTCATGTTTTTCTGTAAATTTTTTTGCCTCGCTAAAAATTTAGGGGGGAGTATTTGTAGCGTTAGTTTTGTATTTGCCTGGTGGAGTTGACTGCCCGATTTAGTTTGCTGGTGCCCGCTAGGGTGCTATAGTATTTAAGCGCTGGGTTCAAACCCTTTCGGCCTCTTTTCCGTGCCTGATACTACAGACACCATGGGTTAGTTAAGGTCTCCCCCGTCTCGTTGGGGCTTTTGGCCCCCACTTACATTACTGTAAGTTCTTCACAGCATGGACTATCCTTAGTCTCATGCCTGCACTTTTTGTATATCTTGTACCATTCATGAATGTGTCTTTATCTTTATTTATGTACTCCTTGTTTATGTACCCTTTTACCTATGTACTTTGTATCTCGTCATATCCATGTGCTGTATATATTAAATGTTTTGTCTGTTAACCTTCGTCGGAGTTTTTTGTATGCAAAGTATATATAACTTTGCACCAATCCTTACACCCCCAAAAAACTGCTATCCGTACCTCTTATGCTGTAAATAATGGGTTACAGCATAGATACATTTGAGTGCAGAATCAGAAAGAACATAAGAATATTTTATCAAAATTGATCCAGAAATAAAGAAATGGTAAAGAAATACTGATTTTCTTGTTTTGAATTGGTCCGTGATTTGACATATTTTTTTAACAAAATCATTTACACAATTCAAACAGTTTTGAACTCCATTTACAGAGCTCTATCTATTAATAATGGAGATTCACTTCCGGTTTTTGTCTGTAACAAAAACTACGTCACTGCTTACGTCACATTAACCAAAATCATCATAACATTGAATAAATACACTCAAAATTTGAACATGCAACATTAGACAGTCTTCATTGTTTTTTAAAACAAGTTTTAATAGATACATCCCCAGTATCATATATTTATATATAGTTTGTTTTATTTTAATAGATATTCAAAGTTAATAGAACTTAGTTTCAATTTCAAATTGTTTTATTTTTTTTACTCCTTTAATAAATTTGATGATTTATGGTTCAAACTCTCTAACATTTAATTTTTAACTTCCACCTCCTCAAGCAATATCTTAGTTTCAATTTCAAATTGTTTTATTTTTTTTACTCCTTTAATAAATTTGATGATTTCATGATTCAAACTCTCCAACATTTAATTTTTAACTTCCACCTCCTCAAGCAATATCTTTCAAAACGTTATTTTTACATTAGTATAACTAATGTGGTTAAATAACAATAACCTCAAATAGTCTAACTAATGTGGTTAAATAACAATAACCTCAAATAGTCTAACTAATGTGGTTAAATAACAATAACTCAACAAATAGTCTAACTAATGTGGTTAAATAACCTCAAATAGTCTAACTAATGTGGTTAAATAACAATAACCTCAAATAGTCTAACTAATGTGGTTAAATAACAATAACCTCAAATAGTCTAACTAATGTGGTTAAATAACAATAACCTCAAATAGTCTAACTAATGTGGTTAAATAACAATAACCTCAAATAGTCTAACTAATGTGGTTAAATAACAATAACCTCAAATAGTATAACTAATGTGGTTAAATAACAATAACCTCAAATAAATAAATAACAATAACAATAACCTCAAATAAATAAATAACAATAACCTCAAATAAATAAAAAAATCAACTGGGCATGCTAATAAGTTTGTAATGAAATTTTGCCATTGTGTATTAAAGAATATGGAAAAATTGGTCTTAAAATTTGCTCATTACATGAATGTATGGAGTATTTATTTTTTAATGCTTCTTAAAATATTAATTCTGCTGTTTGGCTTCTTTTTTTTTTTTTGTTTTTTCTAGTTTCCCAAAGTCAAATCAAGGTTGACGAGATGAAAGTCAATGAAACGGAAGTAATGACTGTGGATGATGGTAAGTTCTTTTTCCGCCCTGTCGGCTGGGGTGTTAGAATGCACCGACTGCACCTCTGCAGAGGGGTAAGACTCCCCCAATGGGGCCACCAGTTGGCTGTGGGTCGTGACCCATGATGCTTAAGGATAGAACCCAGGTGGATGAGCAGTTCATGACTTGCAATACTCCACTTTGTCCCTATCTTGGGCTAGACGGGCGATCGGAGAGGCCCCCTCCGATCAATCGGCTGGTCACATCAAGCCCTAGCACCTATATGATTTTCCCAGCCCTATTGCCTTTATGGCAAGCCCCAACCCCTTTTTATCATATGGGTGCTAGAAGGCGGTGACTGAGGGTCTACATGTCCTGGGAATGATGTTAAACTCTATCTAAAGGTGAGGTTCCAGTTTTGGAGGTTTGGGGAATATGGAGCACCTCTTCATCATCATTGCTCCCTGGTCCACTCTGACCCGGAGTGGTAGTACTTGTTAGGGTCCCATCTATGTGTTAAATAGAAAAACATGAGTTGATAAACAAAATTGTATTATGCATTAAGAATGAATTTATTTCACAACTTTATCGGCATTAAATGACCCACCGAGGTTGATATGCCGTAAACCAAAACAAACCTAAGTTCTTTTTTTTAAAATGATGGTTATTAAAGTAAACCCCCTGTTTATGAGATATCTATACTTACCTGTATAACTAATGCAACACACACTCAAGATACTTTATACCATTCGAGTAGCGAAAAAACTTCTTTTTTTTAATTTTTTTAATTTATTTTTTTCATAATTAACTCCCCTCTCCTCCACGACCTCTTAACAAAGAAGATATATATCTCATTTTCATACTAGGGACTCTTTAGCACCTTTCTCAACCAGGAACTTTAAAGAGGGGAGGAGGGAGGGAATATACAGGTAATTATAGATATCTCATAAACAGGGGTTTTACTTTAAAAACCCTCGGTTTATATCAATATCTTTTTTAAGTAATGACTGTAGAAGATGGTTCCTTTTTTAAAATGTCATCTTAAGAAACATTACATTCACTTACAAATTACATGATTGTCACACCCTATCATCTGGGGCAGTAGAATACACTGACTGCACCTCTGTAAAATCCTTCCAATGGGACTATAAGATTAAAAAGGTAATTTTAACTGCAGTAGTTAATACCACTTTCTTATAATACGTTAGGAGGCCTCAGATAAACCTCCGAACACAGGTGAATGTATACAACAAATTCGAACTAAGTGATACATAAAAAAATACAGACTTTATTGTCTGAGCACTGAGCCAGAGAGTCTGGGACAATGCCAGCTTTACAAAGAGAACCAAACTGTGCGTCTACAAAGCATGCGTTATCAGTACTCTCCTCTACAGTAGCGAAGCCTGGATCATGTACTCATGCCACGAGAGGAAACTAGAAAATTTCCACCTCAGATCCACCTATGCATACGTTGCCAGGACAAAGTGCCAAACACAGAAGTGCTGGAATGAGCAAACATTTAAAGTTAACTGTTCACTTAAATCAAAGACTTCTAAATATGTTTAATATTACATTTAAACAAAGGCTATCGTTTGGGGTGGAATGAGGTGGTATAGGACGTTAAGAGTTAAATAGCCAGCTTGCATTGCCCTCTAGTGGTGAACCCTGGTGGCAAGGGAAGATAGCCCTTTTTCCAATCTCACCCCCATATTAACAAGGGAAGACAATTGTTACAGGACAATTGACCATGGTGTTGACCTGTGATGCTTAAGGATGGAACCCTGGTGGCTGAGCAGTCCATGACATGCAACACTCCACTTTGGACCTTACTTAAGCTAGCTGGGCAGTCAGAGAGACTCCCTCCAATCAATCGGCTGATCACATCAATCCCTAGTACCAATATGATTTCACAACCCTGTTGCCCTGATGGCAAGCCCCCAACCCTTTTTATCATATATATGTAAGAAGGAGGTGGTTGATGGTCTTAGTGTCCTGGGTATGGAATTAAACTGCATCTAGTTCCAATTTTGGAGATCTGGGAAGTAAGGAGTTCCCCTTCATCGGCTTCATTACTCCCAGGTCCACTCTGACCCAGAGTGGTAGTACTTGTTAGGGTCCCATCTTTTTTTCAATTTTTGTATTTTATTCATTGTTCTTTTTTTTTTCTTTCTTCATTTCTTTTTTTTTTTCATGTTTCTTTTCTTTCTTTCTTTTTTCATTTCTCTTTTCTTTTCTTTTCTCTTTCTTTTTCTTTTCTCTTTTCTTTTCTTTTTTCCTTTCTTTTTTTCATTTTCTTTTCTTTTCTTTTTTTTCATTTTTCTTTTCTTTTCTTTTTTTCATTTTTCTTTGTTGTCATTTTTCTTTTCTTTTTTTTTTTCTTTTTTTTTTTTTTTTTTTTTTTTTCATTTTTCTTTTTCTTTTCATTTTTCATTTATCTTTTTTTTCCCTTTTGCTTTTTTCTTTTTCTTTTGCTTTTTTCCTTTTTTTTTCTCCATTTTTCTTTCTTTCTTATTCTTTTTTTTTTTTTTTTTTTTTTCAATACCTAAAATGTTTTCCAAAATCATCTTCATGTTACGTTTGTTAATTTTTCAGTTTCTTCTGGCCAAGAATCTTTTTACGATGCTTTTGTATGCTATTCTTCCTGTGATCTGTGGTTTGTTATGAAAATGATTGAAAAACTGGAATCCCCACCCTATGGATTGAAATTATGCGTTGTTGATCGGGATGTTATTCCTGGATCATCTATGAACACTATCAATGCAAAATTGATTGAAGATAGGTAAGTAATAAAAAAGATTTATATTCATTGAACATATAATATTCTCATTTTAATAGTAACACTTAATTCAAAAAATTACTTTCTCCTTGTTTCTCAATGAACTGAGGGCTAAAACTAAAAGTACTATTCGCAGAGTTCCATCCCGGTCTCCTGCTTTAAAAAAAAACACTAGGCGGTGTTAGCTTTAAAAAATTGTCGATAAAACGCCTTCAATTAAATAATTAGATATTCTTGTTTATTTAAACTAACAAGACATTAAACAAACATAAATAAAAGAAAATCTTAGTATTTATATATTTTTTTATATTTTAATAAAAAAAATGTCAGGTCATTTTAGATCTTAAAAAAAAAACTTATGGTAAAACAGTCCATTTTTTTTTTTTTTTTTTTACCACAGGTTCAATTTCTTTGTTGATAATTTTTACTAAAAAACTCTTGCATTGAAACTTATAAAAATCTTCTGATATAATTATACAAACTTATCTTTATAGAAAAAATAAGTTGTTTTTTGTCGGTTTATTTTTTCATATTTCATTGAAGGCGTTTTTATCAACAATTTTTTTAAGCTAACGCCGCCTAGCGTTTTTTAAGGCAAGAGGCCGGGACGAAACTCTGCGAATAGTACCAAACTAAAATCAAATCCGAGGTTCAAAATTCAATGGTTAAATCATCAAATTTCACTTTTCAAACACAATGGTGATTTTTTTTTTTTTCATTAGTTCATAGATTTGTGAATGATTTTCATCTTCTGGAACTAACACTCACTGCTAACAATCAACAAATTTAGTTTTTTGATTTTTAATGATTAAATGATATAATTCAATAATTAAAAATGAATTGATTTGTGAAATTTTTCAAAGTTTTTCATAAGTAAATACAAAAAGTAGCCTTCATAAAAATGAAATTATGTTTCAAACCAGTCAGGAGTTTAGCGGTACATTTATTTTTTTTAAAATAATATTTTATTCTCACTCTTTCTGACCCCCCCCCCCGTTCCTAAAATCTTTTTTGTTGAGTCGTGGAACTGGATAGTTTTGCTCGTAAGTTTATCTTTTTCCATCAACTATTCAGACTTTCCATCGATTTTTCAGGAATTCCCTAAGAATCGATGTTTTATTACTTCTATTCTTTTTAATTTTGTATTTTTCATCTTTCCCTTTAATTCCAGATGTCGAAGAGTTATTGCTGTCATATCACAGAATTTCCTTAAAAGTCCTGAATGTGATTTTCAATTAAAGTTTGCTCATAGCATATCACCAGGTAATTGTTTTGAAAATTATTTTAAGATACAAGGATAACCCCAAAAGTAAGTTCTCCAAAGTACTGGGGATGCAGGGAAACTGTGGCTATTGGCAACACTGTTATGTTTGTTGTACATGTGCTTGCCCCTACACATTAGGGTAGGCAAATTTTTTTTTTTTTAATATCAAATTGTCCATCCATGCGAAAGTTGTGTGTCAGTATACTGAATACTTATACCAAAATTTAGATCTTTTACTTGTACTATTGTTTGAGGAAATAGCATCAAAGATCGTCTACTAAAATGCACTAAAAATCCTTGTTTTCGCAAAATTTAGCCTTTAGAAAATGAGGATTTTTAGTGCATTTTAGTAGACGATCTTTGAGTATCTTAATTGTCTATATTATTTTATAGAAAAAAATCTACTTACCAGCAGGCCAATGCAATCCTAATGAATTATAAAAAAAAAAGAAAAATCTGACCCACGTATACCCGTTTTAACACCTACTCTGAACGCTGATTGGCTTTAGTATTAACCAATCAGATGGTCAGAAGCCGAGGTAAGCATTGGCAAAAACTTAATTCAAAGCCAGTTTCTTTCTGTTAACGTTGATACACAGGTAGCGCTTTAGAGACTGATCATCTCTAAAGGGGTCTGACTGGCGAGGGGGTATTATGTTGGAAAACCCGAAACCCCCCAATGAAACCAGTTAATAACATAACTGACAACTCTACCCAGTGCTATTTTTTCAGGCGTATCTTAAACATACTAACACTCAACCTTCGCATAGATGGACAATTTGATATTTTTTTTAAAGTGAAAAATCAACTACCCTAATGCATATGCCACATTCAGTCTTGGCATGGCACTCATTTTTGATAGAGCTTCTGAGGGGTATTATGTTGGAAGACCCGAAACCCCCAATGAAACCAGTTAATAAAATAACTGACGACTCTACCAGGTGCTATTTTTATCAGGCGTATCTTAAACATACTAACACTCAACCTTCGCATAGATGGACAATTTGATTTTTTTTTTTTTTTTTAAAGTGAAAAATCAACCTACCCTACTGCATATGCCACATTCAGTCTTGGCATGGCACTCATTTTTGATAGAGCTTCTGAGGGGGTATTATGTTGGAAGACCCGAAACCTCCCAATGAAACCAGTTAATAAAATAACTGACGACTCTACCAGGTGCTATTTTTATCAGGCGTATCTTAAACATACTAACACTCAACCTTCGCATAGATGGACAATTTGATTTTTTTTTTTTTTTTAAAGTGAAAAATCAACCTACCCTACTACATATGCCACATTCAGTCTTGGCTTGGCACTCATTTTTGATAGAGCTTCTGATTGACATTACCACCAAGTATGAAGTTTGCGCAGTTATTCAGTTGGACCATATGACCTTTAGGGTCCCCTTTTGCAATTTAGTTTCATAAGGACATTTTTTTTCATTTACACCGTCAAAATCCGGTTGTTTGTTAGGGTTAGGGGTTAGTTTTATAATTTTTTAAAATAAAACTCTAAAAATCATCTGTTAACAAACAACCGGATGTTGACGGTGTAAATGAAAAAAAATGTCCAAAATTCACACTGGATTGTCCAATTGGACTCATAGCCTAGTGGATAAAGGAGTTAGGTTAAGACAGTTCTAAGTGCAGTTATCTCTAGACTGCAGGTTCAATCCTGGTCAGAGGCAGCAGTAACATAGAATAATAATCAACATAGCTTAACACCCAAGCTATGGTTAGTGGAATGAGAGCAGGATACCCTCATGGACTAAATAAAGGGTTAGTTCCCGATTACGACAAGAAGGTTCCCGAATCCAACAAGAAATACTTGAAGGCCGGAGGGTATATCGGCCAAAACGTTGTACAGATAACAATGAAGATGAGGACAATAGTCTGAATAATACAAATAATACTAACTTAAAATTGGTTTATTTTAAGACTTTTTTGATTCCTTGGGCCAAAAAGCAATTATAGGTCAATTATGGGTAGGGAAGCTCTAGAACTCATTTTACAGACAAAAATAGATTACAAATAGTCACTATTTTTTGCACTTTCCGCCAAATTTAGAGAGCTAAAAATCGATATAACTTAGCCAATTTTTGGAATTGGAAGCTCATTTTGTGGATTGTCTAACTTTAACATAGTCTTCACCTGTACAAAATTTCAGAAAAATTGAAGAGTGGGTGACATGGCCTGGATGATTTGACATGGAATTAATTATCCATGTGTATGTGTTGTTTTTGTTTTGTAATACGATGTTGGTCGGGGTGCCAAATGTAATACTATGATCTGGTCACGGGACCAAATGTAATACCATGGTGGTCGCGGCAACAAATGTAATACTATGCTGGTCGGGGTGACAAATGTAATACCATGATCTGGTCACGGGACCAAATGTAACACTATGCTGTCGCGGGTGTTATTTGACCCACAGGAAAGTTGAAGTGCTTGCTCCAGGCTGTACCTGAAAGTGACCAAATTCACCAATGTTGTCCCACAATTAATACGAACGCGTTTTTAACCTTTATTAATTATACAGTGATAAAAAATCATGTACAACCACAAAGGGGTATCGAAGCTGAAATTGAGTCGGAATTTTGTGGACTGACTGGCGATATATGTTGGGTTCTGATTCAAATTCAGGACTTTGAGTAGTAAGATGACAAAGCAAAGACGGCGACAAGGGCTATGAGATGGAGCTATCAATCTGCTATGGAAGCAGTTGTCCAATCTGGTCAAGAACCAACTGTCTGATCTGGTCAAGGACCAGCTCTCCAATCTGCCTGGAACCCATTTGGGACCTCTTTTATGGGTTCCAAACCCCTGAATCCAGGGCTCTGATTGGGCAGCCAATAGAAACGCCGGACCAATGACCCTACAGTGTAAACATCAGGGGTGTGTACAAAAACCCACCCATGCGGTCGCATTTGATTGGACGGCCAATCGAAATCATGGCCTTGGGTTACACATCTTGGAGGGGGGGCAACAAGTCTCTGCCCCAGTTTCCTGATTGGTGAGGCACCTGATGATATTTTTGTTATTGTATAAATGGTCTTGTGCCAGACTTATCTGTCAGTTGCTATGATAATTCCCAGAAATTGGTCACGGATTACTCGCGAATTGTTATTCCTATATAAAATAACATTTTTAAGATTTAATCTTTAAACTAACTTCATTGAGTAAATTCTCTTATCTTATGCAGTCCTCACAAGAACGACAATAGATATGAATATGACATTTGTATGAAACAGACATTTGCTTTATATCAACCGAATTTTTAGCCTTTAAAATCTCCCCTGTTCGAGTAATAAATTGTTCTTATCTAGTGTTGACTTTACCCCAGCACTGACTTGTACTCTGATCTAAGTCGCTTAGTACGACTCTAAAAACAATTGTTATTTTTATATCCAAAATTGTTTTTTTTTCAACTATCTAATAAGATATCGCCAGTCACTCCATAACACCACCATGGTGTTATAGTTTTGTTTTGTCTTGTCTAGTTTTTTTTTTTTCGTTTTTTTTTTTCTCTGTTATTTTTGCATTTTTTGTTTTGTTTTGTTTTTTTTTTTTCTTTCTTTTAATTCTAATATTTTTTTATTTTTTTTCTCTTTTAGGTTCTCGAAGTAAAAAACTTATTCCAGCCATTATTGAATTTTGTTCCTATCCACAAATATTAAAACAAATTACAGCATGTGATTTTACCAAAACTTTTGTCAAAGATTGGACTTGGGAACGACTTGCATATGCTATAATGGCGCCATTTGACTTTTCCAATTATTCTTCGGATAAAAAAGAAATGACAAACATACACATGAAATTACCACTTGTCCGTCGTATTTCCAGGGAAGGTGAAGAATCATCCGAATATTAGTTTTGAAATTGAAATTTTCGACCATATGACCTTTAGGCACCCCTTCCGCAATCTCGACTCACAAGGACACTTTTCTCATTTACACCATCAAAATCCAGTTGTTTGTTAGGGGGTAGTTTTATAATTTAAAAAAAAAAACTCTAAAAATTGTCTGTTAACAATTAACCGGTGCAAATGGAAAAAATGTCCCCACGAATCGAGATTGCAAAAGGGGTGCCTAAAGATCATATGGTCTGATATTTTTAAAAAGACTGTTCTTGTGTGTATGTGTGTGTGTATATATATATATATATATACACATACAAGATGTGTGAGATTGAAGCTGTATTTACCAAGATAGAAACGAACAAGTAATGAAACATTAATTTTTTCAGAATACAAGATGTGTCAAAAAGTACAAAAAATCTTGATACTTTTTTGACACACCTGGTATATATATTCGTCAATATGTGATTTTAATTAAAAAAATGAAAAAACGCAAGTTTCATTAACGAGTGATGTTTAATAAGCCAATGCTGCAGTGTTTCGGATTGTTTAACAAACCTTCTTCGGGGCCTTAATTTGTTTAAAGAAAAATAAATTATGAGTGAACAAAATTCTGGGAGCCTCTGCTCTTGGTATGTTGTGGCTTTCGTTGATATTCAAATATGTGAAAAAGACATACGTTAAAACGCTGAGTAACATCAGCGTCCCCATTTAAACTGTGTGATGTAATTTTTTTCCCAAAAATTGTTTGAAATAATTTTGGTGAATAGAAAAATACTGTATTTGATTGAGTATTAAAATCGGCTTATTAAACATCATTTGTCAGTGAAACTTGTGTTTTTTTTCATTTTTGATAAAATTACACTTAGTCAGATTTACTGCCAACTTTTCCTCACACACACACACACACACACATATATATATATATATATATATATATATATATATATAAAGGATATGAAAACACACAATGCTGTTAAAATGAAAATATATTATATCATATTCATAGCTAATATTGAACAATATTTCGATTTATAAAAATCATCTTCAGAGCTTGTTTTTTTATTCCGGACTCATCAAGAGAGAAGCTGAAAATAATTTGAATTCAAAACGAAAACATTGATGTTCCAAAAAGCGTACAAGTCATGCGATCGTTTCGTCATTAACATATCCGCTACATGTATCTCAGTCAGCGACATAATATATATATATATATATATATATATATATATATATAAATAAATAAATAAATAAATAAAAACAATCTCGATCATTAAATACTGCTCTGTTTGCAGACAAAAGCAGAAAGGAAAATATTTTTAATAATTATCTAAAACTACTTGTGTTCAGTTCATCTTTGGTGTAACACAGATTTTCATGGGTCTCTCATTCAACCGCACCCCACACATAATCATCTAAGGGGATTGCAATCTAGAATAGTTAGGCAGCCAGATGTTAGGATGATGTGGTATCAAAAATTTTTTCACTGCCAAGACAGGGTTTCCTGTAGCCTAGCACAGTCCTGTTGCTAGATCTTCTAGCAGCCACCTTCAGTCAAGTTATGTTTGAAAAAAATTATATTCTATTTGGTTCTAATTAGTCTTAATTTGCAGTTAAATTAAAAACTCATCTGTCACTTTCATCCTCTCTATATATCTTGATTGACTACTCCTTTTATATGTTAGTTTTCTCAGTGAAGTAAAGAGAGAGATAGGAGAGTGTGAGCGGTTGATGAACTTATTTGTATGTTCATTTTCAGCAGCTAAGAGATGGCTTATATATAAGACGTGTCAGTTTTTGACTTAATTGCAAATTTTAGCAAAATGATTTTAATGTTTTTTTGTTTGTTTTTTTGGTGTTTTTTATTCTCGGGTCATGTTTATTTTTTTAATTTAATTTGTTTTGCAAACTAACTTCTTGATCACAATTATCTACTCAGAGTAGGTGACCCAATGGGTCACGTTTTTTTTTTTGTTTTTTTTAGTAATATATGTGTGTGTGTGTGTGTATATATATATATATATATATATATATATATATATATATACACACACACACACACAGACATGAAAAATCGATTGAGTTTCAATTTTGGCTGGAGTCTAGCCGCACTGAACAAACGTGATATGTTGAAACAGGACTGTATATGGATGACTATATATATATGAGAGAGAGTTAACAGACAGACATAAAGATAAATAAAAAGTCTGTTTTCAACTCAAGAATAAAGGAATCCTCATTTTGCATCTGATGATGGGAATGACTAGATGATTTCTCTAGGTTCCCTGAAATAGTCTATAATACTAACAACCTAAATCAGTTTTGTAATTTTTTCCTTTTTATATATATATATATATATATATATATATATATATATATATATATGTTACCAAGTGTGATTGATTCCAAGTCTTGGCTATCCTAACTTGTATATATGAGAGAGATTCAACCCAAAGGATGAAGATACTGAAATTTGTTCGTGAATATGTAAACAATCAGTAAACAATTTTATATAAATAAAACTTTATAATTCTTACAAAGATCAAATTGATGTGAAATATTTTATTTTTTTAACACTAAAATAAAAAGAAATATTTTTTCTTATGATATCCCAGATTTACTGCTCAGATTACACCAATTCAAACAAGAAAATGAGCTATTTTTTATACTGTCTGTAAACATTCTAAAGTATATTGCTTTAGAGAATGCCTTTTACATATAAAACATGGGTGAATAAAAAAAGTAATGTCATTTTGTTTAGGACAGGTATAATTACCAACACAGGAACATTTATCATACATCAAAATAAAGCTGATCCTCTGTGGATCACATCCCTACTTTTCATAGTCACTGTTTCTCTCAATAGGAATGTTCCACGTTCGAATGAGTGTATGTATCCCTGACCCATAAAATTCTGTTGACTGTTCTTTGAGACACTTCTTCCCTAGAGATTTCACTTCCTCACTTTTTCACTACAAATTTCACTTCTTCGGTCACATGAAAGAGGGTTTGAGAGGCAAACATTATTCCAGTGATGAGGAAGTGAAATCTATAGTGAAGAAGTGGCTCAAAGAACAGTAAAACAGAATTTTGCGAGGCAGGGATACATGTTCTCATTCGAAGGTGGAACATTGCTATTGAGAGAAACGTTGACTATGTGGAGAAGTAGAGATGTGATCCACAGAGGACCAGCTTCATTTTGATGTATGATACACGTTACTGTGTTGGTATTTATACCTGTCTTAAACAAAATGGCATTACTTTTTTACTAACCCTTGCATATATATGTATATATATGTCTCACTGCTATTATATGTGATCAATTTATAAAATAAACTGTTGACATTTTTTTCTCCCACTGTTGATAAAAAAAAAAATTTGATATACATATTTTTAAACACAAATGTATTTTCATTTCAAATAAACTATTGTTTTAATTTATATATCCTTGTTATAATTTTTTTTACCTTTTTGGAACTTTGAAACAAAAATGATTTTGAAGTATGTTTTTATTATCAGAAAAATTATAGTCGAATTGGTAATTTATGAAGAAGTGCGTCCCGGTCTCCTGCCTCAGAAATTGCTACCCAGTGACTATTGAAATAACGTCCCCAGCTATGTAGTCTCCAGCTATGAAGATGGATATATATCTATCTATCTATCTACCTACCTACCTCAATTTGTTCATTTTTTACTTTGTTTATATATATCTATCCACCCATCTCCATTTCTTAATATCTATCTATATTATTTTGTTTGTTTATCTATCTCAGTCTATTCCAAATTATATATCCATCTTCATATCTAAACAAGAATTACGATAAACAAGAATTACGACAAATTTCTATAAATGAACAAGTACTACGACAAATTACGATAAATAAGAATTACGATAAAAAAAATAGAAGCCCCCCCCCCCCACTCTAAAGTACATTTAACGCCCTAAGTTGTTGTTTTTTTTTTGTTTTTTTTTTCCAAGTAACACCACCGAGACGACATAGCTGGGAACGTTATTTTAATAGTCACCGGGTAGCAATTTCTGAGGCAGGAGACCGGGATGCACTTCCTCATAAATTACCGTCGAATTATCTCCCTCCTGACAGCAGAGGGCGAATCGCCAATATACGATATTGGCACCTAAATTAAACCCCTTGACAAAAGTCACTTATCGAGAGGCCGTCAACCAGATGAGTCGCGTTTTTCTAGCGCTCCCTTTACCTTCACCTTCACCCTCAGCATTACCCGTGTTGACAGTCAGCCAGCGAGTGGAATAATAATTCCAGCACTCACCTTTACCTTATCAACCAGCAAGTGGTTTCATCCAGCACAACCTTTACCTCACCCTCAGCAAGATAAGTCTGGCTAGCAAATGCCACAAATTTGCAACCCCTTTTTTGTACCTTTTGAATATATGTTTCTTTAATTTCAATTGTTGTTCTCATCTTCTTTAAGTATGGTATTCTTTGGGTATTCATTTTTTGAGCTATTTAATAGATGGGACCCTAACAGGTACTACCTCTCCGGGTCAGAGTGGACCTGGGAGTAATGGCGATGAAGGGGTACTCCACACTCACCAGAGTTCCAGAATTAGAACCTCACTACTAGATGAAGTTTAATGCCATACTCAAGACACTTTACCTTATTAACCAGCGAGTGGTTTCATCCAGCACAACCTTTACCTCACCCTCAGCAAGATAAGTCTGGCTAGCAAATGCCACAAATTTGCAACCCCTTTTTTGTACCTTTTGAATATATGTTTCTTTAATTTCAATTGTTGTTCTCATCTTCTTTAAGTATGGTATTCTTTGGGTATTCATTTTTTGAGCTATTTAATAGATGGGACCCTAACAGGTACTACCTCTCCGGGTCAGAGTGGACCTGGGAGTAATGGTGATGAAGGGGTACTCCACACTCACCAGAGTTCCAGAATTAGAACCTCACTACTAGATGAAGTTTAATGCCATACTCAAGACACTAAGATCCTCAGCCACTACTTAGGGTTGGGGGTTTGCCATAGGGGTCAGGACAATCATATAGGTGCTAGGGCTTGATGTGACCAACCAATTGATCTCTGACTGCCCATTTATGGATGCTGCATAGAGGACCTCCCAGGGGAATTGAGTGATAGGGAAGTTTGGCGAGAGATTGTCATGGATATCCGTGCTGCTTGTGCGACATGATGGTGATGATATATATGGATATACTTTGTGGGACCTCACATCAGTGAGGGGGGTCCTATATGCAAATAAAAAGCGCGTGGTGTAATGGTTAAAGTCATAGGAAATGGACTGGTCACCCCGAGTTCAAATCCTGGACGTGATAATTGCATTTCACTTAGCGCTAATACCCTTGGGAAAGGTATGAATTCTACTCTCCCTCCAGCTATGGGTAAATAGTAGGGCAGACTGGGCTCTTTAACCTTGGTTAGGCAACTGGTCTAGGAGAAGGAAAACTCTGAATTCAAACCTGTTAAACTCCGCTTAAGAAATTGACCTTGTGTCGCATCCTGCTCGTGCAGAGGGGTTGGTAAATATATATATGCAAATAAAACCATTTATAATAAACTCCTTTATAAATCTTTTACAACATGAAAGAACTGTGCACTTTACCAGTTCAAGGGACTACTAAGACAAATCTTTTCCCTCCACAATCTTTGAAACTGCATTTGATCTATTTCTCATAACCTAACTCCTTCATCCACTAGGCTAAGACAGTTCTTAGTGACAGTTATCTCTAGACTGCAGGTTCAATCTTGGTCAGGGGCAGCAGCAGCAACATAGAATAATAATTAACACAGCTTAACACCTGTACCCCAGCTATAGTTAGCGGAATGAGAACAGGATACCCCCATGGACTGAATAAAGGGTTAGGTTCAAAGTTCGGTGATGGCTCCCGATTACAACAAGAAGGTATCCGAGTCCGAGAATGTTCCTGAGTCTGACAAGAAATACCTGAAAACACTGGAGAGTACATCGGCCGAAAAGTTGTACAGATAACAATGAAGATGAGGACAATAGTCCAAATAATACAGATAATACTGCTTTTAATCTGGATGGAAGTCACGTTGTATCTTGGGAAATTTAAAAGAACTCAAATTATGGGATGTCAACCCACCAGTCTTAAATAGCTATTTCCTTTAGACTGTATGTTGTTTTTATTGAAGGTGAGAACAAGAAGGTGGCACCTATCAGCTGGCAATCTAAAAAGTTGGACAGAGTTACAAAAAGTCCATTAGCAACTGAAACTTTGGCATTAAGTGAGGCAGCAGATGCAGGATTCTTCATTTCTTCTTTGGTGCAAGAAACTTTTGGTATGGCTGTACTACCACCAGTACGATGCTATACAGACAATATATCACTAACTAGTGCTTTAGGCACTACAAATATTGTTAGTGACAGAAGATTGAGAGTGGACATAGCAAGATTGGGAAATGGTGTCTGAGGGGAAAATTGAGGTATTTTGGGTAGATGGGAAACTACAACTGGCAGATCCCTTGACCAAAAGAGGAGCATCTACACTAAAATTGCTAGAGGTACTTGAAACGTCTCAATTTAAAAAAAGAAAGTAAAAGAGCTGCAATGTAGATTATGAGCTATTTCCCTTGGACTGTTTCAGTTGAAGGAACTCTTTAGCAAAAGAGTTAGAAAGTTAGTTGGCAACAGACTACATATACGACGATCATCCACCATTAGAGTGACTGCCATTATACTGCCTATTGACATTGGTAGCAGATCGAGACCCAGTTGTGGGACAATTTATATTGTTTTGTGTTTTACACTATCCACGTATACTGCGTCTCAAGATGGCAAATCAACATGTGTTATGAGCAATACAGGAAAACATTCAAAAGTAAGAATGCTACAAGAGGCAAACAAAATACTATCCAAATTGAAAGCCAAAACATGTAGAATAAAATTTCTTAATTTAGGTAATCCTAAAAAAAATTAATGTCTTAGCATATTCAGATGCTATATATGCCTAGCTTAGAAGATGGGTCATCTCAGGATGTATTGTTGTTTTTATTGAAGGTGAGAACAAGAATGTAACACCTATCAGCTGGCAATCTAAAAAGTTGGACAGAGTTACAAAAAGTTCATTAGCAACTGAAACTTTGGCATTAAGTGAGGCAGCAGATGCAGGATTCTTCATTTCTTCTTTGGTGCAAGAAACTTTTGGTATGGCTGTACTACCACCATTACGATGCTATACAAACAATGTATCACTAACAAAACCAGCCCGTCCTTCGGGGGTCCGGTGTGCTTCGGCCACTGGACCGGAGTGTTGAATTAACAGCGTCGATTCCAGGGGGCTATCCCACCCAGGCAATACCTAGCCCCTTGATTTAAAGGGGCAGGGCTGGGTTTATTGCCCAGGGACTGAGGCGCCTCCTTGTGAGGGAATGCCGACGGAATCGACGCAATTTTTTCCACCTACCACCCATAAGCTTCGGCTTGTGGGTGGGCCCATATAAAAATGTCCTTGTGTCAAGCCCTCATAAGTGGGATGAGCGGCAAATATCACAAACAATGTATCACTAACTAGTGCTTTAGGCACTAAAAATATTGTTAGTGATAGAAGATTGAGAGTGGACATGGCCAGATTGAGGGAAATGGTGTCAGAGGGGAAATTGAGGTATTTTGGGTAGATGGGAAACTACAACTGGCAGATCCCTTGACCAAAAGAGGAGCATCTACGCTAAAATTGCTAGAGGTACTGATACATCCCAACTTTTTAAAAAAAGAGCTTCAGTGTAGATTATGAGTTATCTCTCTTGGACTATTTTAGTAGAAGGAACTCTTTGGCAAACGAGGAAGAAAGTTAATTGGCAACAGACTACATAAACGATGATTGTCCACCATTAGAGTGACTACCATTCAACTACCTATTGACACTGTCTACATAAAAAGGGTGAATTTGTGGGTCTATCAAAAAAGAAATGGGAATATGCCCAACCAACTGGTGCATTCTAAGTGACAGCTAGGACCAATAAGCACCCCAGCTGGGAGCTGTTTTGAAAGGAACACCTTTTGCTTTTCACCGTAACCTCCCGGTTGTTTGTTTACAAATTTAAAAAAAAATTAAAATCTATTAATTTTAATCAAAATCGAAAATTATTTTAGTATTAAAAACGTGCCTTTGGGTTGTAAATATACATAAACAAACTTTTAAAAAAACCTTACAGTGAAATTCTAATGCAAAAAAATCGTCTGTTTGTAAACAAACAACCGGGAGTTTACAGTGAAAAGCAAAAGGTGTTTCTTTCAAAACAGCTCCCAGCTGGAGTGCTTATTGGTTACTTGGTCCAACAGCTACAATCTTCATTTACAAATGCAGGGATCTCGGGAATGTGGGGCACCTCTTCATTTCCATTTATCCCAGATCTACTTTGATTTGGAGTGGTTGTTACATAATGCATAGGCACAGCCTATCATTTTTGTAAGGAATTGTAGTATAGATTTTTATATTAATGGTAACACTGTGGAAAATTACATTGGTTTTAAATTGACAGGTCTTCAACTTAGAGTCTTCTGGAGTGAAGCTCTCATTGGCTTAGAGAGTTGTGTGACCAGGAGGGTGTTTGAAATGAAAATGTGCATGTTACATAATGCATAGGCATAGCCTATCATTTTTGTAAGGAAGTGTAATTTAAATTTTGATATTAACTACTGTGGAAAATTACAGTGGACTTAAATTGGTTGAATCCTATCAAGGAAATACTTGATATCATCCACCCATGCACACATACACATGCACACATATATATATATATATAATCTGGAAAAATATATTTTTGGATGCCTTGAATATGTTCATAATTGATGAGGTAGCTTAATGTTTTCCAGCCTAGAGACAAGCTGTGATCGTAACCTGCATCAAAAGGACACTGGCCTCATCATTCCTGACTGCAACGGACTATGATTCTTAATAACATGCTTTGTATTAATGTTATTGCTAGTCAGTTTTATATAAGATTTCATTGTTCTGCAATGAAAATAATTATACAATTCTCATTCTTATATTATAAATATATAATTTAGCTGTACATATATATATATATATATATATATATATATATATATATAATGGACTCTCTCGTTGATTTTCGACGCATGAGGGTTCACACACGCAATGAACACCACACAGTGATTTGTTTATAGTAGTCCGATATCTTATCCCCTCGCCCACTGATATATATATATATATATATATATATATATGTGTGTGTGTGTGGGCTAGTGGTTAGAGTCGTGGAAAATGGACTCGTCGATTCGAGTTCAATTCCTAGACGAAGCTGTTGGCATTTCACATAGCGCTAATACCCTTGGGAAAGATATGAATCCTTATATTCTCCCTCCAGCTATGGGTTAAATAGTAGGGCAGACTGGGCCTTTCAACCTTGGGTAGGTAACCAGTCTAGGAGAGGGATAACTCTGAATTCAAAATTCCTGAGGTCGGTCGTTGATTGGGTTTGTGGCAACCCTTGATGCACCAATTCTTTCCTATCGACTGTGCCAAAAAGTGTGGATGGTCCAACACAAGCCTTCACCACTATAAACAAATCACTGTGTGGTGTTCATTGCGTGTGTGAACCCTCATGCGTCGAAAATCAACGAGAGAGTCCATTATATATATATATATATATATATATATATATATATATGTACAGCTTCGTCTAGGAATTGAACTCGAATCGACGAGTCCATTTTCCACGACTCTAACCACTAGCCCACACACACACACATATATATATATATATATATATATCAGTGGGCGAGGGGATAAGATATCGGACTACCATGCGGTCAGTCTGAGTTCGAACCCTACCCAAGGATAGTTGTGTCTAGCCACACTGAAGAGGCATGATATGCCGAAACACGTGTCTGTGGATGACTTATTAATATATGCTCCCATAAATTTGGTAATGAGCTCTCTAATTGGTAATTTAAATTAACTCTCACTACTACGCAAATAAGCAATGATCATTTCTCCGGAAATTTGATCTCTCAGTGACCGAAAGATACATACATTCTTATGTATTTAATAGTTTAAAAACACCAGTCCCCGCATCAGCTGTCAGTGGGCGAGGGGATAAGATATCGGACTACCATGCGGTCAGTCTGAGTTCGAACCCTACCCAAGGATAGTTGTGTCTAGCCACACTGAAGAGGCATGATATGCCGAAACACGTGTCTGTGGATGACTTATTAATATATGCTCCCATAAATTTGGTAATGAGCTCCCTAATTGGTAATTTAAATTAACTCTCACTACTACGCAAATAAGCAATGATCATTTCTCCGGAAATTTGATCTCTCAGTGACCGAAAGATACATACATTCTTATGTATTTAATAGTTTAAAAACACCAGTCCCCGCATCAGCTGTCAGTGGGCGAGGGGATAAGATATCGGACTACCATGCGGTCAGTCTGAGTTCGAACCCTACCCAAGGATAGTTGTGTCTAGCCACACTGAAGAGGCATGATATGCCGAAACACGTGTCTGTGGATGACTTATTAATATATATATATATATATATATATATATATATATATATATTAACTACTGTGGAATATATATTATTATTCTAAAGCTGAGTTAATCAACGTTTGCTTCCTAAAGACTTTTTTACTGTTTAGTTTAGTGACATGAAAATTATACTAAATTATTCCTTACTTTTAGGATTAAATCATGTTTGAAAAAAAAATTGTTTTAATTGGTTCTAATTAGTTGTAATTTGCAAATAAGTCAAAAACCGACCAATCTCTTACTTTACCCTGTGTCTATTTCTTTCTACCCCTCTATGTATCTCTTGACTACCTCCTTGTTATATAATATTAGTTTCTCTTGAGTGTAGAGAGAGAGAGAGAGAGAGAGAGAGAGCCGGGGGAATTTGAAATGTATTTCTATGTTAAATTTCAGAACCAGCAACCCTAGCTAAAATTAGGTCAAACATTTTGTTTCTTAGAAAGCTAACAAAATGATTTTAAGGTTTCGTCCGGCTGTCTTTATTTATTTTTAAAATTTTATTCATTTTGCTAACTCCCTTTTCCCAAATCTCAATTATCTACCGAGAGCTGAATGGGTGACCCAATGGGTCATGTTTTGTCTAGTATATATATATATATATAAATGGACAGTTCCTCAACCAACTGGATCCCAATTTATGAAAATCCACTTGAAGACTAGAAAGAATACAGATAAAGATCATAAAATAGAAATATTCCGTGAACTTCAATAATACCTGCTTAAACAATATATATATATATTGAGTATTTTGTTCATTTACCTGTATTCTAAAATCTTTTAAAAAGTTTCCTTAATTTTTCGGGATTAATATCCCATCTTCAGAAGACATCAACACCCATAAAGAGATGTTCATGGCTGTCCGTATTAATCCATGTTAGTGTGGTGATAGTAATATATAATATATATAGATAGTAATATATAGTATATATAGATAAGTAAGTAAAGTCGTCGGGGTGGCCTAATGTCGGTACCAGCCAATCAGCAAGGGAGTCTATCCCCTTTTCAGTTGGTAGAGTGTTAGGCTATGAATCCCAAAGTTCCTAGTTCGATACCGGCTCTCGCCAACTCAGCGTATGAATAGCATATATATATATATATATATATAAGAGTTTTATAGTTTGCTCAGAGCATTGTGTGTATATTTGGGTTGCAGATTGATTTTGAAGTCTTATATATATGGTTATTACAATGCGAAGGAAGAAAAAGTTATGAGTATTTTGTTCATTTACCTGTATTCTAAAATCTTTTTAAAAGTTTCCTTAATATTTCGGGATTAATATCCCATCTTCAGAAGACCCCACACCCATAAAGGGATGTTCATGGCTGCCTGTATTAATCCATGGATTAAGATGGATTAAGCCTTGAATATCCCTTCTGAAGATGGGATATTAATCCTAAAATATCAAGGAACCATTAAAAAAAAAAATGCTGGTAAATGAACAACATACTCATCACCTTTTCTTCCTTCATATTGTGATAAGCCTTCAAAATCAATCTATAAACAATATATATATATATATATATATGGGAGTAAATATGGAAAATAAATCCGACAATATAAAGAAAATTTGAAAAAACAAGTGTTCCGAAAATGGGATGAATTTAATTATCGATGTTTAAAACATTTCGGTTTCATTGAACCTTCATCAGGATGTATCTTGGGGTGAAGAAAATGATGGGTGTTTTTATATGTTTTCATCTCCTGTCACATATAAAAACATCCATCATTTTCTTCACCCCAAGATACATCCTGATGAAGGTTCAATGAAACCGAAATGGTTTAAACATCGATAATTAAATTCAGCCCATTTTCGAAACACTTGTTTTTTCAAATTTTCTTTATATATATATATGTTTTGTTGAACACAATGGACATTTTATGTCTGATGAGTTTCTTTCCAATCATTTCAAGTTGTTTGGCCAGTTTTAAAAGTCAAAATACACTTTATGTATATGTGTATATATATATATATATATATATATATATATATATAAGTGAAATAAAAATGGAACTTAATCCGACAGTGTGAAATTGATATGTTGAAAAAACAAAAGATGTTTACAAAAGCATGGGATCATCAGGAGAGAATGTGCAACCGTTTCGGGGCCTTCCTCTCAACCGTTGAGAGGAAGGCCCCGAAACGGTTGCACATTCTCTCCTGATGATCCCATACTTTTGTAAACATCTTTTGTTTTTTCAACATATCAATTTCATATATATATATATATATATATATATATACATATGTAAACCTAACACACTACAACCTATAATCCCCGTATGATGACTGGTGAAATGGTTGAAAGCACTTGGGTAAAACGTATGGTAAAACGTATGATACCGGCCCTCGCTAACTCAGCGTATGAGTAGCAAAGGGATCTGTGCGGTAAAGTAAGGAGCTCATGGTAGGTGTAGTGCTCCACCTCAGATGCAAAAACAATCTCCTTGGTCTAGTGTTATATATATATATATATATATATATATATATATTATAAATTTTTGGTACAGGCAAATTTATATAATATATTTAAGACTATCATACACTTGGGTAAAACGTATGGGGCAGTTTCTCTACCAACTGGATCCCAATTTATGAAAAACCACTAGAAGACTAGAAAGAATACAGATGAAGGTTATAAAGAAGAAATATTCCGTGGACTTCAATAATATTTGCTTAAACAATAACTTGATGCCAAAATACACAACATATATATGTATATATTTTCCTGGCCTCCTTCTGTTTGGAGTCATCTGGAGTAGAGCTCTCATTGGTTTAGAGAGTCGTGTAACCAGTTAACTCAGGAAAAGTAGAATGATGAGTTAATGTGTTGGCCCACTAAGAATAGTCCATGCTGTATAAATCACTTACAGTGACTAGTGGCCAGCATTGAGGGCTGAAGCCCCAATGAGAAGGGAATGACATGTGTCTAACCCATGTGGATACCTAGGAGGAGAGGTAGAAAAGAGGAAGAGAAGTTTAAAGCAGGCGCTTAAATACCAGAGGTCCCCTAGTGGGAAAAAACGGCAACACCATGGGAAGATAACTCTTCCTGGCAAAGGGAAGATAATCCCCACAAGATCAAATCACATTTAATAAGCATCCACTTCTTATGAGGTAAATGGATGAATAGTTGTGTTAGTTGGTGCTGTTAAATATCTGGCCGCCATCCTTGGCCAGTTGTAAAGAACTTAAAGTAAATAAGTCAGTAAGTCCCGAGTTATAGAATCCTTTGGTAAGTGAATAAGTCCTGTGGTATAGAATCCTTTGGTAAGTCAATAAGTCCTTTGGTCCATCGTCCAAGGAGATCCAAGTAGTAGTGAGCTAAGATTAGAATCAGCCAGTATAAATAATAATATCAGCAGCAGAGCACTGCCAGTGATTGGACAATAGGTTGGTCACATGTTTATCGGCGAGTCTATAAATAGAAGTGGGCCTTTGTCACACACCTTATATCTTAAAATTCCATTCACCCAGTTTCTCTGTTGATTACTGCCTCCTGCTGCTAGTGGTTGCTGCTGCTGCTGCTGCTGCTTGTGATACTATGATGAAAGGTGAACTTGGTCAGAATAAATAAATAAATAAATGAATAGAAATAGAATATGTTAATGCCCAGGCATAGGTAAATGGGTGGGTGGTTGTCCTTTTATGAACACAAAAGATTGGGCCATAAAGTTTGAGAGAATTGTACGGCCACCATTAAGTTAAGCCCTTAGTGATAATATTTTTTAGGCATCTAGGTATTAAAAGCAAAAAGGCTATTTTTATGAGGAAATCTCTTTTGAAGAAATTAATGGTCGAAATATTGAAGACATGAAGTCTGATCTCAAGAGCAAGTGTTTTAATTTTAAAAGAAATCATAGTCAGAAAGTCTGAATTGAATTTAAGTGCCGGGCATCTGGGTGTTCCGGCCGTGGAGAGGTGTGGGGTAGAATTTTACATAAATTCAGCTAAGCTCCAGCCCTTGGACAATTTGACCCAGGTCGTTGAGTCACCATAGTGTCACCATAGCAGTAGAGTTAGAAATAGCCAGGAATCCACAACAGTGAAGCCAGTAGTCAGCAACTTTCTTGCCAGCAGAGATAGACTGCACAAAGTGTCACAACTTCCTCTTCCATCAGCGTCCTGTTATCAGACTTTGTGTTTTGTTGTTTTGTTTTTAATCCTTGTGAACCTGTCTCTGACTCGTGCCCTTACAAATCAGCCAGCACAGAATATCACAACGTTGGGGTCTAGACATTGTGCAACGATAGTGCAGGAGTACAGAATGGGTATTTTCACATGCTGAATACTTTCAGAATATTGGTGAATCTACTTAGTTATATATATATATATATATATATATATATATATATATATATATATATATATGCTCCCAAATTTCATGGTTGAGCACTGTAGGGGAGACATTAGTTGACCTTTCACTGTTTAGCGTAAAAAAGCAAATACTTGCCTGTTTACAGACTCGAGTTCTCTGGTGATGGAAAAAAACATAAATCATGTAAGTTTATCAATTAATTGTTCACCTCTGGCTGACAGTTCTCGATAGCCGAGAGGGTAAGGAACTTGCTGGACGAAAATTCTGTTGGGTTTTGCACCTGGCTAGAGGTAGCTGTTAAAAAGTTGAGCCACACTGATGAGAAGTAAACTTCGAAACATGTGTCTGTGGATGACTGATATATATATATATATATATATATATATATATATATATTGCCATCCACAGACACAGTTGTTTCATCATTTATGTCTCATCAGTGCAGCTTGACTTTAACAGCTACTTCTAGCCGGGAGCGAAACCTGACTGAATTTTCATCTTTCAAACTCCTTACCCTCTCAGCCGTCAGCAAATGTCAGTAAGAGGCAAACAATTAATTGATACATACTTACATATATGTACATTTACAATCACCAGAGAACTCAAATCTGTAAACAATGGATGAGTAAATGCCTTACGCTAAACGGTGAAAGTTCATTTAATATCTTCTCTACAGTACTCAATTTTTAAGCAGAGAGTGCTCTCTCTCTCTTTTTATATATATATATTTATTTATTTTTTGTTTCTAAACTCCGACAGTATAAAAAAACTCCCGACTTCAGAGTCTGTAATTACACAATACAAACTTTTTCCTGGAGAAAAAAAAAATTATTAAAAAAAAGACCAAATCATATGCACCTCCTGAAAATAATTAAATGATACTATGGTGGTTGGTGTGCGATGTTTGATGTCTTTATTCAATAAAAGTATTCAAACATTTAAAGACCATAAATAAATCAAGCAAAGATGATAGAGAAGACAAAACTCTGGATTAAACAAACAAACAAAATTGTATTAACAGAAGTTACAAAAAGGTAGCATGGAATACTGGGCGAGGTTCCGTCCCAAAGTTCTTTTTTTAAAGTTCAAATGTAAAATGTAATAAAATATTTTACAATTCACACAATAAGAAGAAACATTAAAGTTTGTATGTCCAAATAATTATTAGTCAGGCTGTATTTGTACTGATATTAAGATTGTCTGTTAAAGCGATGGTTATTTAAAGTGAGAAAGAGAGATAGATAGTTAGATAGATAGATACCTTCAGTAAGTAAGCGAAATGTTCTTAAAAAGGGTGACGTGAATTCCCTTAGGCAGGTGAGATCTTTCTGGTTAGGATCCGAAAGTTCTGTTATTTATAAGAAATAAGTAGGCTCCAAATTGGGGTCTAGTTGATAAATTTTCTTATTAGGCGGGAACGCCTCTGATTGGTTGAATTTTACGAATTTTATTTTAGATTTTATTTTTACTAAGGTTGCGCGATCCATATGCGCAAATCTCTTATTTTTGTCATTCAACTTCTGTTTGTTGAAGCGATAACTTCCGGCTTCACCACAGAAGGCTCGCCACAATACTATTAAATTGGCCAATAGAAAAAATACTGCAAGAGTTGCCTAAGTTAAATATACTAAAGTGCTCAATACAAAAATAGAGCCAATAAATAATAAAGTAAATCTAATGAGTCAGAGAATATCTACCTAGGTTTCTCTCTGTCTGTCTGTCTAGGAAGGTAATGCAAGTATCATTGGGGAATGAAAAAATTTTTGGTAAACAGACTTTTAACATAAACTATATTGCATAATGTAGATAACAGAAATACAGTAGATTAACTACATAAAGTTAATTATAAAGTTGTTATCCCCAACTCTGAGCACCCCCCCCCCCCAATTTGGATTCCTAAAACTATAGAATTAACATTTTTTATTGCGTTTAAAATGTATGTAAATCATGGATCTTATCTTTATTTATAATAATATACATTTTATTTCATTTTATTTTTAAATTCATCTTATCTCTAATTAAAATAATATACATTTTATTTTATTTTTAATTTTAGAAAAATAATATACATTTTATTTTATTTTTAATTTGAGAAAACTCGAAACTTCGGACAAATTTCGAATTTTTCGGCTTTACCTAAAAAATACGAAACTTCCGATGTATGAGAAAAATAAATTATTAACAACAACAGACCTGCAAAGCATTTGCAGTAAAACCAACTCCGGATTTAAAAGAAAAGGAAAAAGGTTTGGCTTCTAATTTTATTTAATGTCATAAAATAGCTAATGATAAGTAATTTTTAGACATTGAAGCCGTTTAATGTTTCTGTACAACAAAACAGATCATAAATAATTTTAAACATATATTTATTGTAATAATAACGTAACGCGTGTACAACCAAATGGTCCACAATTTAATTGATATTTTAATCACATATTTTTCTCTTTTTTGTTTATTCGTGCCGCAAATTTAATCTCAAATTTAAATTAAGTTTATTGAATTAATTCATTTTTATAGAAACTTTTTTTTCGTTAAAGTCTAATATTAAAAAAAGGAATAGAACAAAACCATAAAGGCTCAGAACTTGAACATTACGTTTTTTTAGACCTGTTTTCAAAAAATTTATATTTTTTCTTTAATTTAAATTTATTGAATTAAATAAAATAGTTCACTGTTCTTGAAACTTTTTTTTCTCGTTAAAGTCTTATATCTAAAATATATATATAAAAAAAAATTGAAGCAAAACTATAAAAAAAGGCACGTTTTTTTTTTTTTTTAGACTAGTTTTTAAAAACCTAACTTTTTTTTATCGACCATGCAAATAACTCCCTTATAGCATTTGCATATGTAAAGTTTATATTTTTTTTGTGTGTGTGTTTCTATTTAAATGTTGCTGATTATTATTTTTATTATGCTTTCTACGTACTTGTTTACTTTCGAAAAAATGTACTTTAAACCCCCAATTTTGGAAATTAGGGTTCAACCTACCCACGTGTAAAAACAAAAAAACAACTAGTGGTTGAATTTATCCCAAAATAAATCTATTATTATATATCCTGATAATGTGGACAGATCAGTTTAAATAAGCAGAAAATTTAAATTATCACTCATAAAAATGTACTATATTTAATTTAAAATTTTTTTTTTTAAACCCGCAATTTTGGAAATTAGGGTTCAGCCTACCCACGTGTAAAAACAAAAAACAACTAGTGGTTGAATTTATCCCAAATTATATATCCTGATAATGTGGACCGATCAGTTTAAATAAGCAGAAAATTTAATTTTAATTTTAATCACTCAATAATAATAATTAATTAATTAATAAGCAGAAAATTTAATTTAATTTTTATTACTCTTAAAAATCTAGTATAATTTTAACGATTCTGACACTTGTTGTAATCTAGTAATTTCCAATCTCAGATCTTATCAAATATTTTTACTAGGGAAACGGAGCCTAAAATTCGTTTTTGACAAAATGACTTTAGCCCCCCTACAGAAAATAATTTACCAAAAATCAGGAAATTATCGGATTTTAATGAAATTTTCAGTGTTTATGTATCAATGAATGATCTTTATAATGCATTATTTATTTTATTTCAAAACTTTCTCATTTTTTTCAGGTCGCTTAATTTTGACCCCCCTTATGTTGGGGGCGTAAAATGTTTTGCAAGTTGATCATTTTTATACTAATTACAGTATAAATAAAGAGATAAAAGACCAAAGTTATGAATAGAAACAAAAAAAATTTTTTTACGGTGGCTTTTCTATGAGAAAATAAGTACCGAAAATCGAAAAATAAAATGTAGAAAATGATAATTAATTTTTTGGAGATTTCTTTTTTACTCATTTCGATAATTATTTAATTGGCTATTATTTTATAAAAGAAAAAAATATACATCGATGTTTTTTCTGCTTAAAAAGGGGAGGGGGTACATTTTCAATCGAGTTTTTCTTCAAAACTTATTACTTTTGGCGCCTAAAATAAGGTTTGCATTAAGTAGATATTTATTTTTAGAATCTAAAAATATAACATTTTAAACTTAACATCAGGATTTTCATATTTTAAATGAATTTTATATATTAATTTTTCATAGCAAAAATACTAAATTAAAGTTTTGAAATAAAATAACTGATGCATTATAAAATTCATTAATTGTTAAATCAATACTGAAAATTTCATTAAAATCGGATAATTACCTGATTTTTGGTAAAAAAAAAATTTTCATCCCAAATGTTATGTTAAAATTGTAAACAAGCGCCTAAAACCCTTTGAAAAATAGCTAAAATGGCGTCGGCGAACAAAATTGACCAAAACAAATACTTTTAAATCTTTTAAAAATAAACTGCATATGTAATGATATTTTTCTTTTTTTAATGATGGTTATTATGGTACACTACTTATCGATTTAGACAAAGTTTAACCTTAAATAATAGATTTAATTATTCTTAATTCGCTTTTAAAACTCGTAGTATCCGATTTTTTTTGCCTATGCCTAATTTTTACTGAGTACGTCGTACTCAGTAAAAATTAGGCATAATTTTCGTACTACGAAAGGAAGATCAAAGTTTTAATTTTCTATCATGTCAAAAAGCCAAACTCAGTTTCTACAAAATTCTTTCTTATATTTTTGTGGTTAATTTTAATTTTTTTTCAATTTTATTTATTTATTTTTTGTATCCTAATAACTTGCACATAATTTTATTATTTGAATAGATTGTTAATATCGTCTACTAGAAACTATGTGAAGGTTTATTTTCGTGTAAAACTTTTAAAAAATTTTAAAAAGTTTTTATTTTATTTTTTGAAAAATGAGCTAAAATTATTTTTACAATAAATTATTGTTGTGGAATTTAAGAAAAAAAAATAATTCATCGCTCGGTTGACTGTGAATTTAAGGGCGAAAATTTTTACCAATCTACCCCTTTTTTTTTTTTTTTTTTTTTTTTTTTTTCAGTATAATTAAAAACAAAAATTAATCACCGTTTTTTTTTTTTTTTTTTTTTTTGTTTTTTTTTTTAAATATCATCTTTATTAGATGGGACCCATGTGGATCACATGTGCTCTTTTATATTTTAGTTTCAAAATCAAATGTTATCTCAAGGAAGTAAAATTATCACACGTTCCATTCTACAACAAATCTCGAAATATTCTCGGTACCAAAAAAAAAAAAAAAAAAAAAAATGGAATTTTTATATTTTTTTTATTTAAAATAGTTTTATGGAGCGTGTAACAATTCCACTTCCTTGTGATAACATTAGATTTTGTTACTAAAACTTAAAGGAACACATCTCAACCACATGGGTCTCATCGGTGGTAGACTGTGAATTCAGAAGCGTAAATTCTTAACATGATCAACAGGATGTTGGTAGAATATGAAATGAAGTCCAATGTATATGTTTTTAATTTCTCAATTTGTGGTAGAACGTGTGACGATTTTACTTCCTTGTGATAACTAAGTACCTCCAATTTTTTATTATCTCCCCTCTACCCAGGTAACACCAGGTAGCCACTTCTAGTCTTATTATAATAGAGTTTTGGTGTCTGTCTGTAACTGAAATTACATCACTGCTTATGTCATAATAACTTCATGGGCTAGACGGGCGGTCGGAGAGGCCCCCTCCGATCAATCGGCTGGTCACGTCAAGCCCTAGCACCTATATGATTTTCCCAACCCTATTGCCCTTATGGCAAGCCCCAACCCCTTTTTATCATATGGGTGCTAGAAGGCGGTGGCTGCGGGTCTACATGTCCTAGGAATGACGTTAAACTCCATCTGATGGTGAGGTTCCAGTTTTGGAGGTTTGGGGAATGTGGATCACCCCTTCATCACCATTGCTCCCTGGTCCACTCTGACCCGGAGTGGTGTAGTACCTGTTAGGGTCCCGTCTATAGGTTAAATAGAAAAATGTATTTATAAAAAAATTGTATTATCCATTAAGAATTGATTTATTTCAAAACTTTATCGGCATTAAATGACCCACTGAGGTTGATATGCCGTAAAACAAAACAAACTATAGTCAAGATCATTAATGCATAGAATAAACCTTATGTATTAACAATGTCTCTATGTTGGTATGTACAAAATACGGACATTGAGAAATTTACAGCTTCTTAAAAAATGTTTTAAAACATTAATAAAAAAAAATAGAAAATTATCTTTTCACTGTTTTCTTTTACATTCTCTTAAAGTCCTATACCACCTCATTCCACCTGGCCGGAAGTCTCATTCGTTTTCATAATCCACTCCAGACGATAACCTTTGTTTAAATGTAATATTAAACATATTTAGAAGTCTTGGATTTAAGGGAAATAACAGGTAACTTTAGATGCAAAGGTCATTTTTAACCATTTTTTTAATATATCCTTATAGGAATGCTCTGGACTTAAAAAATTCTCAACAGGATGTTAAGAGTTAAAAAACCCATATCTGTTGTATATAATGTACAATGTACATTGTTATTGTTTTAAATCATTTTTCAATGAATTGTTATTTTTCATATATTTCCCGCCAAAATATAAGGTAGGGTAATTTTTTATGGTTGATCATATTTCATATTTTTATCACATTATCCTGACCTGGTGGGGGAGGGGAAAGGGTTTAAGGTGAATACCGTAATCATTACACTATACATGCCTCCTCCAAATTCAATATAGGAATAAAGAATGATACAGTTGCCATAGAAGAACATACCTGTGATTTAATCCATTCTGAGCAGCCAAGTATTGGTTTCTGGATTTTTCAACTTCTCTAGAGGAAGGGAAAAACCATCTGCTTGGATTCTTTCTTTCTTTCTTATTGGTGAGCGCCCACAGACACAGCCTAACATAAAAAGAAAAAAAAAAATTGTCATAAGTTTTTTTTTGTTTTTTTTTTCATGTCAGCTGTATGCTTCTTTTTTTTTTTTTTTTTTTTTTGAGGGGGGGGGGAAGGTCCAAGTTTATTAAAAAAAACTAAAACAGCAATTTTTTAAATAAATTCTAATTGTTTTGAATCATTCTTTTTAAACCAAAAGTGAATGTATCTTCTATTAATAATGGAGATTCGCTTCTGGTTTTTGTCTGTAACAAAAATTACGTCACATTACCCAAAATTGTCATAACATAGAATAAATACACTGAAAATTTGAACATGCAACATGCAATGAGGACTGTCTAAGTCCTCATTGTTTTTAAAAACAAGTTTTAATAAATACATGACTGGTATTATATATCTATATATAGTTTGTTTTATTTTAATACATATTTAAAGTTTACATTTCAAATTGTTTTATTTTTTAATCCTTTAATGAATTTGATGATTTTACTTTCTTAGGGTACAAACTCGCTGACATTGAATTTTTAACTCCCACTCCTCAGGCAATATGTTTCAAAAATCTATTTTTACATCGCCCGGAGGGTGTTTTTTATTTTGCTAGTATTTATAATGTTTGTTAAAATCAACATATGTTTTTATCTATTGTCTATTTCAATACAGATATAACAAGCAATGAACAGTGTCGCGGCTTTTAACCCAGAAGCAAAAGTTGCTATGAGGGTCAACTCGGATACCAGTCAAAATAAAAAAAGTAAGTGAAAAGGTTTAAAACTTTTACTTTTACTCTTTAATTTTTTTTTTAACTTTTACTCTTTAATTTTTTTTTTTTTTAACTTTTACTCTTTAATTTTTTTTTTTAACTTTTACTCTTTAATTTTTTTTTTTTAACTTTTACTTTTTAATTTTTTTTTTTAACTTTTACTTTTTAATTTTTCTAAACTTTGAATTTTTAATTTATTAAAACTTTTACTTAATTTATTAAAACTTTTACTTTGTATATTATTTGTACAATTTCAGACTATTGCCCTCATCTTCATTGTTAATAATGAAGATGAGGACAATAGTCCGAATAATACAAATTATCAAGCCTCATCTAAAAAAATATTCAGAGAAATTTTACTTTTTAATTTTTTAAAACTTTATTAAAACTTTTACTTTTTAATTTATTTCTTAAGTTTAGACTTAATTTTATTTTATTTCCTAACAAATTAGAAATTAATTCTTTAACATTCCAGATCATGCAAAGATTTTTATTGGCAATATACAAAAAGATGCATCAATGGTAAGTTTTTTTTTTTTTTTTTTTTTTTTCTTTTTTTTTTTGGGCATATTAATCTGGTGGGTTATTGAATGCCAAATCTTTTTTTTTTTTTGCTAAATTGAACTTAACGGACCTAAATTCCACGATCATATGTCACCCCACTAAAGAAAAAAAAGTACCAAAAATCAGAGAATTAACCAAATTTAATGAAATTTTCAGTGTTGATATATTAATGAATAAAAGATATAATGCACCAGTTATTTTATTTAAAAACTTTTACATTTTTTCAGGTCAGTTAACTTTATACCAAGTATCTTTGAGAATCTGTGTCACACCTCAAAGATACGTGGTTCAAAGTTAACTGAGCTGAAAAAATGTAAAAGTTTTTAATTAAAATAACTGGTGCATTATATCTTTTATTCATTAATATATCAACACTGAAAATTTCATTAAAATCGGTTAATTCCCTGAGTTTTGGTATTTTTCTTTTTCTTTCATTGGGGTGACATACGATGGTGGAATTTAGGTCTGTTAAGTTAGATTTAACCCTATTTTTTGTATGTTTTTTTTTTTTTTTTTTTTTTTTTGTATATATGATTTATAAGAGAATTGTTTGTAGGCAAATATTTTCTTTTTAAACAAATTGTTAGAGTATGAAACAACAGTTTTACTTTGCAAGTGTGTTTTTGTAGTTAGCTTCATGGATGTATTTCATATCTGATTCGTGAATTTCAATGTATCAATTACTCTCAAAGGACCCCCCCAAAAAAAAAAAGAAAAAATGTTTTTATCTGCATCCACACGAGTGGCTGAGTGTATGCCAATTTTTGAATGGCAGTCTCTGGTGCACTGACTGCACCCAGTGATGCTTGCTGGGCCTACTATTGTCTCTCCTTCCTTCTGGCTCTCTTTGCTGTGGAGGCTACTATCCTCTCTGTTTCACTCCTTTTCATGCCTTGTTTGACAGGTGCCAGACCACTCAATCAATATACATGAATAAAACCGTTATTGTTGTTAACGGTGTGTTATCTTATTTGTACTAATTTCTCAACCCGTCACAAAGACCAAGTTGAATTGATCCCAATTCAACGGATTAAAGGAACATAGCGTGGGCGCAGAGGGCATCGAAAGAGCAGCTCACCGGAGACACATGTGGTAGTGACGGAAATAATTTATACCATGACTGTAGAGGACCACGTTTATATATCTATCTATCTCTCTATAAAGGACAGTTTTTTTTAAATGTACGTATAGGTGTATGTCCGTAGTAACCTAAAATATAAATCAATTTACGACAAAGTAAATATATATATGTGTGTGTGTGTGTGTGTGTGTGTGAGAGAGAGAGTGTGTGTGTGTGTGTGTGAAGATAATTAAAAAATACAATTTAAATAGTAATAGCATGGATATTTTTTTATATTTTAAATTGGAGACATGAATTTTTCTTTTCTGAGTGTTTGTGCAATTTTGACGCCCTACGCTGAATCAAATCCCTATGTAAAAAAAAACATAGGGATTTTAATAGGGCATCCAATTCGTGCACAGACCTCCCATGTGTTGGTGTTAAAGTGGCATGTCTTCATGTCTTTCTTGCAGACGTCTTTGAAGCGTAAGCATCATCTACCTGTATAATACACACTGTATACAATTACTTATACATGTATGGAGGCACCCTTACTGGATCTTTACAAGTTAATAGCGTCGATCCCAGGGGGCTATCCCCCCAAGCAATACCTGCCCCCTTGATTTAAAGGGGCAGGGCTGGGTTTATTGCCCAGCGCCTGAGGCGCCCCCTTGAGGGGGAATGCCGACGGGATCGACGCAATTTTTCACCCGCCACCCATGAGCTTCGGTTTGTGGGTGGTCCCACGTTAATAGGGCCTTGTGCCTGACCCGTACAAGTGGGGTACGAGGTAAATACAATGGAGGCACCCTTAGCATGACGGCTATCATCGTAGGAAATTAAATCAATAACATTAGTTCAAATTCTGGATGAGGCTGTTTGCATTTCAGTTTGTGCTAATGCCCTTTGGGAAAGGTATTAAACCATCTGTACTCCCCCCTCCCCCAGCTATGAGGAAAATAGTAGGGCAGATTTGGTTCTTTATCCTTGGTTAGGCAACAAGTCTAGGAGAAGGAAAAGTCTGAATTCAGACCAGCTTTACTCTATTTAAAAAATGACCTTGTGTCGCACCCTGCCTGTGATGGAGGGTCGTTCAATAAATAAGGGGGAATCTTTTTGAAAAAGAAAAATAATTTGTATTATTGGAATATTTTCCAATAAATGTTAACTCTGCAATTTTTTTTTTTTTTTTTTTTTTTTTTTGGAATTACTGGATATATTCTATAATTTCATTTTCTGCTATTGGATGCAGGGATACTGATAGCTTTTTAATTTAATGCATCCTGGGACGCATGTATTTGATTTGAATGAGTCCCCGGGAAATTTGATGGGTCCCAACTAAAGTTTCTCAATAAATTGTAGAGTTTTTATCTATGAACGACTAAAGCCGTTCAACCCCTACCTTGTACCCCATAGCATGTAATTCATTTCCAAGAAAATATTGAAATATATTTACAGTTAGCTGGAAATGGTTGGGGAAAAAAAACAAAAAACACTGGGATGCATGGATACAATTTTACTGCATCCTTTTAGATTTTTATGTGTCAGTGTAGATGTCTGCCTATCAGCATCTCTGTGGATGTATCATATAATTTTTTTTCTGCTATATTGATGTATTGTATAAATGTTAAGAATACATTCTTATGAATTTATTTTATTTCTAGGAGAAAATTGAGAAGTTCCTTAGTGATATTCACATTGTCAGTTTTAAACTATTGAACAGGAAAAACAAAAGGTAAGTATTTATTTTTATTCTTTTTTAAGTTAATATAAATATATAATGAAATTATATTTGTAAGATAAAAGATAACTTAATTGAAAAAGCTCAGTCATTAACAGTTTGTAAACCTTTCCAAAAAACTAATTTTATAAAAAAAAAAAAAAAAAAAAAAAAAAAAAAGAAAAGGTGAATATTGACCATTTCTTCTGGGTGCAAATTCCATGGCCTAAATTTCTTGTATATCCCAAAGAAGAATTGTTGGTTTGATATGTTTACATAAAAGCTATTGCAAAATAGTTCAATATATAAAAGGTATAATAATCTTTCACTTTTCCCTTTTTTTTTCATTTTTAGATATTATAGAATTGTTGGTTAGAGAGGATGTTAAATGAAGAATTTAGATTGGAAGTTTTTTTTTTTTTTTTTTTGGGGGGGGGGGTTCATTTTTTTTAAATTATAGAATTGTTGGTTAACTCTTAACATCCTGTTGAATTTTCTAAGTCCAGAGCACCATTCCTATAAGGATATATAAAAAAGGGCTAAAAATGATCTTTGCATCTAAAGTTACCTGTTAATTCCCTTAAATCAAAGACTTCTGAATATGTTTAATATTATATTTAAACAAAGGCTATTGTTTGGGGCGGATTAGGAAAATGAACGAGACTTCTGGCCGGGTGGAATGAGGTGGTATAGGACTTTAAGAGAGGATGTTAAATGAAGAATTTAGATTGGAAGGTTTTTTTATTTTTTATTTTATTTATTTTTAAGTTTCAGATTTTCTTTTTTCAAATTTTGGACGAGTATTTTTTTCTTTTTAATTGATTCAACTTTAAATATATTTCAGTTTTGCTTTCGTCAATTTACCAAATGCGCATGAAGCTGAAAAAGCAGTAAAAATGTACAACAACAAAGAATTTATGGGTCATAAATTGACTGTAAGACTTGATGATCATCACAGTAAGTATTTACATTTTATTTAATTTTTTTTTTCTATCAGTTTTAAGAATCTTGATTTTCATTTTTGTGTCACATCCTGCATGAGCGGAGGGGTTGATAAATGCATACTTCAAGTATGGAATTAGACATAATTTTCAGTATCCAATCTTTATTTTTTAAATTCTACATGTGTTGTATACCCCTTATAACACATTGGGTAGGAAGCACATGGTGTAATGGTTAAAGTCATGGGAAATGGACTCGTCACCCCGAGTTCAAATCCTCGTGCGGAGGGGTTGGTAAATATATATATCCTCCGACCTTCCTCAGGTGTTTGCTGTGTGTCTGAGCATAGATATGACCCAACCTGGGATAGATTTTTATTATTTTGATTTTTTGGACTGTGGTAAAATCACAACATTTCGGCTGTTGTATTCTCCGACCTTTAGGAAGCGTGTGGTGTAATGGTTAAAGTCATGGGAAATGGACTCGTCGCCCCGTGTTCAAATCCTGGATGTTGCATTTCACTTAACGCTAATACCCTTGGGAAAGGTATGAATTCTACTCTCCCTCCATCTATGGGTAAATAATAGGGCAGACTGGGCTCTTTAACCTTGGTTAGGCAACGGGTCTAGGAGAAGGAAAACTCTGAATTCAAACCTGTTGAATTCCGCTTAAGAAATTGACCTTGTGTCATATCCAGCTCGTGCGGAGGGTTAGTAAATATATTTAACACATTGGGTATATAAATGGTGACAGACAGACAGACAAACATAGTAGGCCGCCCCGATGATGTCTTTACTTTACATAGGAAAAACAATCATGGTATGAGATATTATAGTTTTAGACTCTTTTAAAAAATTTATAACAAAGTTCAAAAGTTTTAGTATCCCATGCCATTCTTTTTAAAAGGCAAGAGAAATTTTTATTCTTTCAATATGTATATACTGTATTTTTTTTTTAGAATCATACATTTTCAAAATGTTATTGGATTTATTTTTTTATTTTTTTGTGTAAAAGTTTTAAAAGACCTTTATAGAACTTAACAAGAAAAAAAGCCTTTAGCAAACAATCATTTATTGAGCCAGCTTTAGTATAGATATATTTTTGGGCCTATGAAAATATTGGTCTGAGTTCAAACTTTTTATTTTGACTATGTAATTTTTGTTTTATAAAATTTCTCCTGGTTTGCTAAAGAAATTTAAAAAAAAATATTTCTTCAGATGAAAATTTGGATGTTCTTTCGGATATGCCAACGCTGGAGGACATCGATGACGATGATGATGATGAAATTACATCTCAATTTGACAGCAAAATGAACATGACTTGTGGGGATAAAAAAATTGGTAAATAATCTTTAACATTTCTTTTTTAATGGCATGTCAATTTAAAAACACCCTGCACATCTCAAATGATATCATTTTTTTTTAAAGAACCTTTATTTCTACCAACTTATTAATATACATGAAGTTAAGTAAAAACCTAACATAAAAATTAATTCTACCAGTTTTTTAATATACATGAAGTTAAGTAAAAAGTTTTTTTAATATACATGAAGTTAAGTAAAAACCTAACATAAAAATTAATTCTACCAGTTTTTTTAATATACATGAAGTTAAGTAAAAACCTAACATAAAATTAATTCTACCAGTTTTTTTAATATACATGAAGTTAAGTAAAAACCTAACATAAAAATTAATTCTACCAGTTTTTTAAATATACATGAAGTTAATGAACATCATTTAAGTCAGTTAATAAAACAAAATCAAACAAAAACAAACTGTTTGATTACAGATGATATATACAGAATGACAGAATTTAGCATTGGGTAGCCCGCAAGGGTTCATATGCCATTAAAAAGAATAAGCACCCTGTACATCTCAAATGATATCATATTTTTAAAACACCCTGTACATCTCAAATGATATCATATTTTTAAAACACCCTGTACATCTCAAATTATATCATATTTTTAAAACACTCTGTACATCTCAAATGATATCATATTTTTAAAACACCCTGTACATCTCAAATGATATCAAATTTTTAAAACACCCTCTACATCTCAAATGATATCATATTTTTAAAACACCCTCTACATCTCAAATGATATCAAATTTTTAAAACACCCTCTACATCTCAAATGATATAAAATTTTTAAAACTCCCTGTACATCTCAAATGATATAAAATTTTTAAAACAGCATACATCTCAAATGATATCATATTTTTAAAACACCCTCTACATCTCAAATGATATCAAAATTTTTAAAAACACATCTCAAATGATATCAAATTTTTAAAACACAGTCTACATTAATCTACATTTTCATAATTCAAGCAAAGTAAAGAATTAGTATTGAAATTAATCTTCTGCTATTTCTTTGTGTTAATTATCTCAAAGATTTCGTAAATGAATAATTTATATTTAAATTTTTTATACTTAATTTTTTTTTTATATTTGAAGGTCACTTAAATATTCAGCCGGATTCAAGTGGATTGTTTTCTTTAAGCATAAACAAAAAGAATTCTAGTTTTTTGTCAGAAAAGGTAAGAACTCCAATATTTCTGCATGTAGTACATTCAGTCTGATGGAATAAAAAATTTTTTTAAAAAAAGAATTAAGAGTTGTGTCTGAAAAGTAATAAGACTGTGGCCACAAACAATTCATATGCCCCAACTGCGATCATGACCTATCCAGTACATACATCAAAGATCAGTTTATCCAGGGTATAGCCAATGATGTGCTACAAATGGACATGCTGGCTAAGGCAGGATTGCTGAAGACATTAGACGATAATGTAAGCCATGCAAGAGCATTTGAAATGGCCATGCGAGACCAGAATAAAATGTCCGGTGTCACGGATGTAGCAAGACTGCGAACATCAGCTTATCGCCGTCAGAGGCAGGCCCAAAATACAGCCCGTTCGGATGCCAGCCGCAATCAAATAATCCTGTATGGATTCGTCTTCATTCTGGAGGATAACTTCTACACTTTGTTAATACAGCAACTGCACCTCTGCAGAGGGGTAAGACACATCACTCTCAGGTCCATTCTGACCCAGAATGGTAGTACCTGTTAGGGTCCTACCTATGGGTTAAACAGAAAAAAATGAGTTTAAAAAATTGAATATCCATGAAGAATCAATAAAACAAAACGTCTTCAGCATAAAATAACCCATATTAAAAAGCTAAAATATTGACTTGGATATACAGGATTTGGTTAAATTGAACCTAAATTCTACCATCGTTTGTCACCCCACCAAAAAAAAAAAGAAATACCAAAAATCAGGGTATTAACCAAATTTAATGGAATTTTCAGTGTTGTTATATTACTGAATAAAATATATAATGCACCAGTTATTTTATTTTGAGTTAAACAGAAAAAATGATTTTTAAAAAAAGGCAATCCCAAAACTCTATTTATCATATATGTGCTAGAAGGCTGTGTTTGAGGGTCTTAGTGTCCTGGGTGTGACATTAAACTGCATCTAGTGGGAGAGTTTCAATTTTGAAACTCTAGGGAATATGGAGTACCCATTCCTCTCCATTACTCCCAGGTCCACCCAAACCCAGAGTGGTAGTACCTGTTAAGGTACCATCTATGGATTAAATAGATTTTTTAAAAAAAGAGTATTAAAAAATTTCCTTTGAAAAAAAAAAAATACCCATGAAGAATGAATAAAACAGAACGTCTTCAGCATAAAATAACCCAGCGAGGGTTGAAATTTCCCCTTCATCACTATTAATCCCAGGTTCACTCTAACACAGAGTGGTAATACCTGTTAGGGTCCCATCTATGGGTTAAACAGAAAAAAATGAGTTAAAAAAAAAATTAATTAAAAAAAATTGAGTACCCATGAATAATGAATAAAACAAAACGTCTTCAGCATAAAATAACCCAACAAGGGTTGACATGCTGTAAAATCCAGCCAATCAATACTATTAATAATGCATTTTTTAAATTATTTTTACAGGAGGTCATGGAAAAGCTCTATCGATTTGGTCCAATTTCAAGTATTTCTTTTTCATCAAAGTGAGTAGATTTTTTGGAGCATATGACTTTAAGGCACCCCTTCCGCAATCTTAACTTGTGGGGACACTTTTCTCATTTACACCATAAAAATCCGGTTGTTTGTTAGGGTTTAGGGTTAGGGGTTAGTTCTATAATTTAAAAAAAAAAAACTCTAAAAATTGCCTGTAAATAATTAACCGAATTTTGACGGTGTAAATGGAAAAAATGTCCCCACAAATTGAAATCGCAAAAGAGGTGCCTTAAGGTCATATTGTCCGATTTTTTTATATTTTTGATTGTCAAATTTTATTAACAGTTGTCAGCTTTTTCAAACAAGAAAAAAAAAACCCCAGATTTCCATGAAAGATAATCTTAAAGAATATTGAATATAGATAAAGTTTATCTATCTATCTATCTATCTATACATATATAAAGGGCAGTTATGTGTATATGTATGTCTGGAGGAAACTTTGAAAATAAAAAAAATTAACGACAAAGTAAATATATATACACACACATTAAATATCACCAGGGCTGGGTTTTTGAGCAAAAATAATAGATTTGATTTATATTTGTGAAGATAATTAAAAAGTAAAATTTAGATGATAACAGCATGGATTTTTTTTCATTTAATATTTTAGATAGTAGACATTAACATTTCTTTTCAGAGTAGCAAGGCCTTCTTTTTTTTTTCTTTTCTTTTTTTTTTTTTTACATAGTGATTTAAATGGGGCATCCCATGAGGATTCAACTCATGATTCCGTAATAATGGATCTGCGGGACTAACTTTAAAAAATCCCCTCTACCCAGGCGACGCCAGGTAGCCACTGCTAGTTTTATAAATCAAGTTGAAATATTTCATTTTGTGTGAATTAATATATGCATTTTTTTTATTCCAGTTCAGTTATTGGTAGGGTATATAATAGTCTCACTGGCTATTTTAAACCTAGCTTGAAAACCAATGAATTTCAATTGGTAGTGAAACTTTCTAGTATTAATCACTACTATATATTTAGCTCAGAACTTATCAAAAAGTGCAGCCATAAATAAAGTTGACATATTTCATTTTGTGTGAATTTATATATGCATTTATTATTTCTTAATTTTTTAAATTTTTTATTTCAGTTCAGTTAATGTGAAAATGCCTACAAAACAGCAAGTGATAAACTGTTTCAAGGCTTTGAATAAAGAATTAAATATATCGATAGGAGAAAATCCTGTGATGAGGAATAACAACAAAATGAGTGAGTTGAATTTTGTTTTAAATATACAGAACCACAAGGTTCCTAGTTTGATATTGGCACTCGCCAACTCAGCGTATAAGTAGCACAGGGATATGTGCGATAAAGTAAGGAGCTGGTGGTAGGTGTGACGCTTCACCTCAGACGCAAAAACAATCTCCTTGTTTGGCTGATACCGACTTTAGGCCATGCCGACGACTTTTTTTACTTACCTTCCAGCGGCTTTGGACAGTGTGAGTAAAGATTAAGAAGTGCCTACCCTGTGTTTGGTCAGAAGAAGACAATGGTTTATTTTCAATCATTACACAATATAAATAATGTCCCACAAAACAAAAACGTAATGCTGGTTGTTGTAGTAATGTGTGGAGGATGATCACTAATTAGGACTGAACCTATTCTCAATTGTTGTTTTTATATATATATATATATATATATAGTTTGAAAGTTGATTATTGTGATAATATTATTTATTACATTATTATTTATATTTTTTTTGCTTGAAGGCAATTACAATGCGTATATCGCATAAAATTCGATAATTATAGTAAATAAACATAAGTGAATTTCGGCAAAGGATCGTTCGGTCTGTAGAACATCGTACAGACTGTTTCGACTTTATTAAGTCTCATCAGCGATGTATACTAACGATTTCCCTCCGACAGAAATCGAAACCGGGGCCTCAACAGGCATAGTCAGAAACCATACTGTCTCGGCCACGGTACAGACCGAACAATCCCTGCGAAATGAACTTTAATGATACTTATACGCCTCTACCCTAATAGGTACGGGGACATTGAGTGAATAATAACAAACAAGGCCTTAAGCTCTTCAGCGAAGGGAAATAAGATTTTTTATTGTAATTGCCTTCAAGCAAAAAAAAAAAAAAATAATAATATATTCAACAATGCTTCTAAAAACAAACATCTAAAAAAAAATATTATTTATTACATGTTTATTTGCATAAAAGGTCATGTGTCGGCCGCATATATCACGTCATACCTTGTCATGTCATAAGGGGCTTGTTTTGACGCAGAGGTCACTGGTTTTATTACCATTCTACCTACATGTAGATTGTGCTTATAGAACTACAATGATCCTAGACTAGTAGACCATGGTACCGAATACCGAACCAAAGTTGCAACATCAGAAATCTGTTACAAGACTAATTCTGCTGACTTAAGATACGAGGCAAGGTGTTTGATTGATAAATAAAAATTTTTGAATTCATGTTGCTTTTTATTCTAATGAAAAAATATTTTTAATTTCAGCTCTTGCAAAAATCTATATTGGCAATATTGCTCTAGAAGCAACAAAAGTAAGTTTTTTTTTTTTTTTTTTTTTTTTTTCCTATAATCAACAAAATATTATTTTTCAATTATTATGCATTGTGTTAAATACTATTATTATTATTATTATTATTATTATTACTAGCAAATATATGCACCCTCCGGGTGCAAGTATTTTAGTTAAATTTTATAATAAAATATGATATTAAATTAGAAAGGCTAATGAAATTGAATAAGAATGTAGATAAAAAGATTTGGAACAGAGGGGGTATGATTGAAAAATAGAACAACTTTGAAACTAACTCTTCCATCATTTTCCGTTACTCCCGTCTTTCATTGGTAAATTTTCCTAATTAAACTTAGTTAAAATAGGAAGTAAAGAATAATATTACAGTTATTTCTTCTTGTTAAGGGATTTTTTTAAGATTTATTGAAGAGATTTTTGCTCATATTCATTAAGATAAAACCAAACGATTAGAAATCAATAATACTAAGCATTTATTTATTAAAAGCAAATTTTTAAGATTAATATGCAAATTAGCCTTCCCATTCACACTGTAATCTGCTATTTTGTTGTATATATAAATACAATTGCATGTTATTAGTATGTAGATATGGTCGACAGTGTAAGTAATGTAGAACAATTTTATTAATAATTGAGGTTTAAATAAAAATAAAATCATGGAGAATATGATGTAAATACCTAAAGGAATTGTGACTTGTATAGTAATATAGTTTCGGTTACAGACAGACAAACCCACAATCTCCATTATAATAATCTTATTAGCAAGAATATGTGCTTTATGTATTTATGTTTTAATGTAATGAAATATATTAAATTAGATTAACAAAATTAAATAAGCATGTATATAAAAAGATTACACTTATTTTAATTATATTTTAATTGGTTTCAATATAAGATCATTCATAGGATTGATTTTGATACATTGGAGAATAAAACAATATTAGAGATCAATAAAAGTTAAAGGTAACCCAGAGAGGATTGTCCCTCAGGAGTTGCTTACCAGTGTCCACTTGACTCTCTCTACTTTGTTGTTTCTCATATTTGATATTTTCAAAATTTGGTTGCGCCCAAAAACAATGATCTAGCCAAATGCAAGAAAAGACAACAAGGATTCTTGAAAAGAAGGAATGGTTTGTGCTGAAATTCTCAAGAGATTCTTCATTTGAAATGTCATTTATTTTCATCTTCTTTTCAAAGCTTATGAGATTATTAGTCCTTACTAGCAAGAATATGCACCCTCCGGGCATAAGTATTTAAGTTTTAATCTAATGGAATATATCAAATCAGAAAGACTAACAAAATTAAATAAGAACACATATAAAAAGATTCCACTTATTTTGATTGGTTTCTATATAAAATCATTCATAGGATTGATTTTGATACATTGGAGAATAAAACAATAATACTAACACTAAGTAATTATTTATTAAACCCGGTTTTGTTAAAACCAGTATGCAAATTAACCACACCATATATTATGTAAACCTTTATTTATTAGTGATATATAAGACACATTGAAGGATTTTAAATGCACTAATAACATAGGCTATTTTGAGACAAATCTGTCTCAAATTTTCAGAGACATTGTTAATAAATACAATTTATCATTCTATGTATTAATGATTTTGACTAAATTGATTACTCGTTGATAAACTTACACAATTCCTGAGGGTATTGTGACATAGTTTCCGTTAGAAAAGTTACAGATCTGTATTTGAAATAAGATTCTTGTTGCATGTTTTTTAAAAATTGCAAAGTTAATAATCTTTTCAAAAATTATATTTCTAGGTAAAAATACTCAAATTCTTAGGTGATGTAAAATCACTACTTTTAAACTAATAAACAAGAAGACTAAAGTGTAAGTATTGGTTTTTTGTTTATTTTTTTTACTTTTTTCAATCAATCTAAGGGTGTTTTTCGGACCATATGATCTCGATTATTTACATCGTCACTTAAAGTCTAAGAATCAATTTGACTAATATCATCTCATCTTCCAAGGCTCAGAGTGAAGTAAAATATGGCCAAACTGACTAATATCATTTTAATAGTGTGGAATTCAGGGGGTAAGTCAGCGATATAACAAATACAAAGTGCTCAATACTAAGTGCTCACACACGTGAAATCGTCTGCTATTAATCGGTGTCTCGATTAATTCAGTGGATTTAAGATGATTATGGTGAAACTCGAGTAGATTATCTCTTGTACCCATTTTATAATGATATATATATATAATCTTCATACAATTTACATAGTAGCATTGCAACCAACAAAGCCTTCATCAGATGATGACTCTGGGTTCAGGCATGGTTTCGGGCCGAAGCATCATTACCACTAACCCAGAGCGCCCCAGCAGTATCTCACGATACCACCAGACTTTGTCGGTTTGATGTCACAATATAGGACTGCCATATCCATGCTGATGTGGTTAGAGCTTTCTCCTGAATCTTTTTTAAGTATTTCCACTTGTCTGGTAGAGAAAGTTCCAAGTTTAGACAAAAATGCCGAGGTTTAGTTGGCAATAAACCCCCGACATCCAACCTCAATCGGAAATACATCCGTTATCCATCCGTTTCTGACGCATTGTTCACGTAGGTCTTCATATTTTTCCAACTTCCGCTGATGGGCCCAATCCAGATTTTCTTCAAATGGAACTATCAACTCAACGATAAAAACTTTCTTTTCATTAAAAGACCAAATGACAATATCAGGACGCTGGGCCGTTAAGGTTATTTCAGTTGGAAAAACGAGCTGATGTTCCAAGTCGCATGCAATGCGCCAGCTTGTGGCGCCGTCAAATATAGATGACACGTGCCTATTTTTACGCGAAAATTTCGAAGTGTTTCCTTCTTTAACAAAATGTATTGCTTTGTTGATGTTATTATCAGATTTATTTGCAGTCTCACAACCTATCTTCGACGCCTCTGCAACAATCTCGAGGACTTCATTGTGTCTCCACGTGTAGCTTCTTAGAGCATACTCGCATCCTGTGAGAATATGTTTCAGGCTAGCAGTTTTCCCACATGCTTTGCATAGGTCTGACGTAGATAAGCCCCAGACGTGAAGATTGACTGGTGTTGGCAATATATATATATATATATATATATATAGGATTTGAAGGAAATCACAATGAAAGTGCAAAGAAAAACGAGTTAACTAGGATGTTGTTCATTTACCTGTGATTACTTTTCTTAATATTTAGGATGAAAAATCCCTTCTTTAGAAGATTTCTGAAAGTTCAAAGCCTTTTAGGGAAATGTTGATTGCTGCATGAATCAATCCATTCTATTGTAGTTTGTACCTGTTAGTAATTATGTGTTTGTATGTTTGTTTGGTAATCTTATTTATCATTATTTTATTAGAGTACAGGGCTGGCGTAGCTTAGTCGGTAGAGCATTTGGCTAGGAACCACAAGGTTCCCAGTGTTGCATACCCTTCTTTACTTACTTCTTAACTTCTGGCCATCTTTGGAATCTTATAACATCTTGTCTTGGTCTGGAATCTTCTAAGGTCTGAACTTTCTTGGGGACTTCGGTACTGGTCTTCTATTGGGGATTTCTCTTTATCAGAAGCCCTGTGTCATTGTTAGTTTTTAGAGGTAATAACACAAGACTCCGATTTGCTTTGATCTTACTTTATTTTTAAATCCCCAACCAGACATCTGCGCAGATCGAGTCGGCCGCATGTATAACACGACTTACCACCGTCGTGGTTTTCTCACCGACTGCCTAAAATCTATTTCTAATCTAAATCGGAAGAGGGTCTCCTCCACCGATTCTCACGGTATCCACTGGAAGGTTAGGACTGAGGTCATGCCTTGTCACTCATCCTTCAAGGCCGTGGGCTGTAACTTATAACAGCCATTTTTATTTCTACACTATTGCACATAAATATTAGGTATCTAATAATTATGTAACACCGGTTTGATACCGGCCATTGCCAACTTAGCATATGAGTAGCACAGGGATCTGTGCAGTAAAGTGAGGAGCTAATGGTAGGTGTGGCGCTCCACTTCAGACGCTAAGAATAATCTCCTTAGTCTAGTGCTAGTGAAAAGGGGATAGACTCCCTCGCTGTCTGGCTGATACCGACATTAGGCCGCCCTGCCGACTTTACTTTTTACTTATGTTTGTTTAATAATGTCTTAGCATCATTCCAAATCATTTATTTTTTTAATATTAAATTTGTCTTCCAATTTCAATCTTTTTCAGTTTTGCTTTTGCCGATTTATTAAACATGCACGAAGCTGAGAAAGCCGTAAAATTGTATAACAACGTAATGTTTATGGGTCATAAATTGATTGTTAGACTTGATGATCATCACAGTAAGTATTTTTTTAATTTATTTATTTATTTTTTTTTAAATAAAAAGTAAAAAGTGTGGAGATGATGGTGATATCTCTACACTGGTTAGTTAGTTGCTTTTTACAGGCATGTCAACCCTTGGGTTATTTTATGCTGAAGACGTTTGTTTTATTAATTTTTGTTGGGTATTCAAAGTTTTTTGTTTTCTTCTTTTTTGAACACATTTTAAAACTCATTTCTTGATCTATTTTAACCAATAGATAGGACCCTAACAGGTACTAGCACTGTAAAAGCACTAGTAAAAGTGTGGAGATTGTAGTGATATCTCTACATTGGATGGTTAGTTAATTGGTTGGATTTTATGGCATGTCAACCCTTGTTGGGTTATTTTATGCCAAAGACGTTTAATTCATTTTTGTTGGGTACTCAATTTTTTTTTAAACACATTTTAAAATTCATCTCTTGATATATATTAACTGATAGATCGGAACCTAACAGGTACTAGCACTGGGTAAGAGTGGACCTGAGTGGGTTAAACAGAAAAAATGTTTTTAAAAAATTGAGTTTAAAAATAATGTTGAATACCCCATCAAGAATGAATAAAACAAAATGTCTCCAGCATAAAATAACCTAACAAGGGTTGACATGCCATAAAATCCAACCAACCTATTATAGTATAATGGAAAAAATATTTTTTTTGTATATGTTTTAAACTGTCCTTCTGACTAGAAACCACAAGGTTCCAGTTTCAAAACCAGCCCTCGCCAACTCAGCATATGAGTAGCACAAGGATCTGTGTGGTAAAGTTGAGGGGCTGATGGTAGATGTGTATTGTATCATACAATATTCAGTATATTAGTCCATCCAAATACAGTTTACGCCAGATATAGAACAACTCGCAACAGAGTGCTAAAACATTGAGGTAGACAGTTCTCGTAATGGTTCCATAATTTTCACAGTCTCAGTAATTACCTAGATGTTCTAAAACAACAGCTCATTTATTCTCTTTGAAAGGTAAGCTAGGTTAGTCTACAACAGTAAGTGTGGCACTCTGTCTCAGACATCAAAACAATCTCTGGCTGATACCGACTTTAGGCCACCTTGACGGCTTTACTTACTTTTATTTCGATGTATTGTTAATCAAGGACTTTTTTAAAAAATCTTATTTTTTAATAAAGATTTTTTTAATTATTTTTATATAGCCTGAAAATATTAAGGGGAAAAAAAAAATTAAATAAATGTTTTTAAACATAAATTTGCATTATTTCACCTTCAAAAATATATTATTACATTTTAATTAATGCTTCTAACTCACTATAAAAATAATTTTAAAAAAATCTTTATTTCAATATCCCCGAGCAGGGCCTCATTATTTTTATAGTACTAAAAAACAAATATATATATATTTATATCTGAAATGATTTTCAAAACATCCCGCGAAACAAGATGCCACACGGGATCTAACGGAGTTTCACTATCTTTGCCGAGCAGAACTTTACAATCTTTGCCGAACATTTGCATTTACATTAAAACATTCAACGGATTAACATCACAGTTGAGTTTAAAAAATACAGATGAAATTTTTAAAAAAATTTTTTCAACTCTCTGAAGATGGGCATAGCCTGAAAATATTAAGGGGAAAAAAAAGAAGAAAAAAATTAAATAAATATGTTTTTAAACATAAATTTGCATTATTTTGCCTTCAAAAATATGTTATCTTATTTAAAAAAATTTTTTTTTTTTTTTTTTTTTTTTTTTTTTTCAACTATTTTTCAGATAACAGTGCTTCATCCATTCTTGGTGAGATGCCTAAACTGGAAGATATTGATGATAACTATGATGACTCCATTATCACTGATGATAATTCAAGCAAAAATTCTTCCCACCGTAAAAGAATTTCTATTCCAATGCCAAAATTAGAAGATATTGAACCAGAGAAAACAGATCCTTGTACAAATAACAAAAATTGTAAGTAATCTTATTAGAGAAAATTTATTAAATCTTATTTATCATTACTAGACAAAAAATGCGCCCTATGGGCACAAGTATTAATACAAATCTTAATATAATTAAATACCATAATTAGACTAATAAAATTAAATATGAATACAAAAAAGATTACACTTATTTCTACTTTATTCTAATTGATTTCAATATAAAATTATACATAGGATTTGTTTAATCCTTTGTTTAAACAGTAAAAAATATCACATTACCCAAAATCGTCATAGCATAGAATAAAATTTATTCTACGCTTTTTGGCATGTTCAAATTTTGAGTGTATTTATTGAATAAATACACTCAAAATTTGAACATATAACATTAGACAGTCCTCATTGTTTTTGAAAACAAGTTTTAATAAATACATGACTGGTATTATATATATATATATATATATATATATATATATATATAGTTTTATTTTAATACATATTTAAAGTTTACATTTCAAATTGTTTTATTTTTTACTCCTTTAATGAATTTGATGATTTTACTTACTTAGGGTAGAAACTCGCTGACATTGAATTTTTTACTCCCACCCCTCAGGTGATATGTTTCAAAAATCTATTTTTACATCGCCCGGAGGGTGTTTTTTATTTTGTACTAGTATTAAAAATAAAAGTAATTGGTAATTTGTTTGAAGCATTGTTAATTACAATGCGTATAAAAAATTGTAATTGCCTTCAAATTATTAATATATTATATTAAAAATATTTTATTTCAGTCAAATTTTCATTTTGAATCTTTTTTTTTCTATTTGAAGATTATATTGTTTTAATAAATAAATAAATATCAATTTTATTAGTCAGATTTTAAGTGTGAATATTTTTCTATTTGAAATTTGGCAAAAGCATTTGAAGCTGCTGAATTGTTTTTCATGTTACAAAAATATTACAAAAAAAAATCCACTCACTCTAGTACATGTTAATTCCTTTGTTTTAACAATAAATATTAATTTTATTACAGTCAAATTTTAAGTTTGAATCTTTTTTTTTTCTATTTGAAGATTATATTGCAAAAAAAATCCACTCACTCTAGTACATGTTAATTCCTTTGTTTTAACAATAAATATTAATTTTATTACAGTCAAATTTTAAGTTTGAATCTTTTTTTTTTCTATTTGAAGATTATATTGCAAAAAAAATCCACTCACTCTAGTACATGTTAATTCCTTTGTTTTAACAATAAATATTAATTTTATTACAGTCAAATTTTAAGTTTGAATCTTTTTTTTTCTATTTGAAGATTATATTGCAAAAAAAATCCACTCACTCTAGTACATGTTAATTCCTTTGTTTTAACAATAAATATTTATTTTATTACAGTCAAATTTTAAGTTTGAATCTTTTTTTTTTCTATTTGAAGATTATATTGCAAAAAAAATCCACTCACTCTAGTACATGTTAATTCCTTTGTTTTAACAATAAATATTTATTTCTATTACAGTCAAATTTTAAGTTTGAATCTTTTTTTTTTCTATTTGAAGATTATATTGCAAAAAAAAATCCACTCACTCTAGTACATGTTAATTCCTTTGTTTTAACAATAAATATTTATTTCTATTACAGTCAAATTTTAAGTTTGAATCTTTTTTTTTTTCTATTTGAAGGTTTTGAAGATTATTTAAATATTCAGCCGGATTCTGATGGATTGTTTTCTTTATGCATAAAGAAAACGGATTCTTATTTAAAATCAAAACCTGTAAGAATTTTTTTTTAATTTTTAATTTTCATTCTTTTTTTTTTTCTTAATCTTAATATTTGTTGCTATTCATTTTGAAGCAAAAGGTTGATTAAAGTATAATATGGGTAATTCCATGTCAAATCATCCAGGCTATCTCACCCACCCCCTTCAATTTTTCTGAAATTTTGTCCAGGTGTGGACTATGTTAAAGTTGGACAATCCCTAAAATTTGAGATTCCAATTCCAGAAATTGGTGGAGTTATGTTCATTTTTAGCTCTCCAAATTTGATGAGGTTCGCGAAAAATTACGACTTTTTGTAATCTATTTTTGTCTGTAAAATGAGTTCTAGAGCTTCCCTACTACTAAAAATTGGTTTATAAAAGCATTTTTACCCAAGGAATCCAAAAATGCTATCAAAAAAGTCTTAAACTTAACCAATTTTAAGTTATTGATAATTTCTGATTTGCAAAATTTTAACTGAAGTTGTAACTTCAGTTCTGAGCAAAAACCAAACTATCTTTTTGGTACAAATTAAGTTCAGTATATGTGAAATAATAATAGAAAATTTTTTTTCTCATAGATGCAGTGCCACATCGGGATATTGATCTGGCTTTGAAAAAATCAGAAATCATTCTCTAGTGATGTTAATTCATACTGGAAAAATATAAAAATAGTTGACGCAATTTTTACATAATATACTATATATATTGAATAAGTTGTTTATTGAAGGCAGCAAAATAATGCGATGTATATTTGGAAAAATATATTTTATATCTGATGATGGATTTTATCCGAAAATATTAAGTATGTTTAAAAAAAAAAGAAAGCAAAAACAAAACAAGTAAATAAATATGTTTTTCCAACATACATCGCATTATTTTGCTGCCTTCAAAAAACAACTTATTCAATTATGCATAATGCTTCGAATACACTATAAAAACAAACCCTTTATACTATATATATTATAATAACTAGCAAATATATGCACCCTCCGGGTGCAAGTATTTAAGTTTTAATGTAATAAAATATTGTATTAAATTAGAAAGGCTAATGAAACTAAATAAGAATGCAGATAAAAATATTTGAAACAGAGGGGGTATAATCAAAATATAGAACAACTGAAACTTACTCTTCCATCACTCTTGTCTTTCATTGTTATTTTTTCTAATTTAAGTATTTAGTTAAAATAGGAAGTAAAGAATAAAATTAGTTATTTTTTCTTGTTAATGGATTTCATTTAAGATTTATTGAAGAGATTTTTGCTTATATTCATTAAAATAAAACCAAACAGTTAGAAATCAATAATACTAAGCACATATTTATTAAATTCGATTTTTTTATATCAATATGCAAATTAGCCTTCCCGTTCACACTGTAAACCGCTATTTTGTTGTATATATAAACATAATTGTATGTTGATAGTATGTAGATATGGTTAACAGTATTAATAATGTAAAACAATTTTATTAATAATAGAGGTTAAAATAAAAATAAAATCATGGAGAATGTGATGTCAATAACTAAGGGAATTGTAACTTGAGTAGTGATATAGTTTCGGTTACAGACAAAAAAGCACACAATCTCCATTATAATAAGATGTGAAACTAGAAATCTACCACATACTAGCAATGGTACACCTACCACAACTTTGAGTAGCAGTGCCATAGAATATTCAAGGGGAATAACCGTAGTGTAATAGCTGTGATGGCATAGTAAGTGAGTTCAAACTCCATTCGAGCTACCACATTCACTTTTGGACTAATAATACCATTGAGAAAGGTATGAGCCCCCTCATCCTCCCAGCTATTAGTTAAATAGTACCACTACTGATCTTCTGCAAGGATGGCTTTGGCATTAAATAACCCATGAAGGTTGATTTACTATTAAACAAAGAAACTAAAAATAGAATATTCAAATATATACAGGTTATCATCATTTCTTTTCCATAAACTGATTGAAATTGAAAAATACATGTATTTTTTTGTTGTATTAGGAATAGTTCATTAAGTTTTCACAATATTTGATTATCTCCCCTTTACTTTGATTGGGGCAAACATGGTTATCTGCCCTTTACTCACATTTTACTTACTCGTCTGTTTGTTATTTCTCCTGTACTATTTCCAAAACAAAAGAGACATCTTAGTTCTGATTTTTATTCGCCCTGTTGGCTGGGTCTTTAGAATACGCTGACTGCACCTCTGCAGAGGGGTAAGATCTCTTCCCAATGGAGCTACATGTAATGCCTGACCAGTCCATGACCCTGGTACTAAGTGGCCCTCTGACATACAAAACTCCACTTCAGTCCTTACTTGGGCTAGTTCAGTCAAAGAGACCCCATCCAATCAATCAGCTGGTCAAGCCCTAGCACCTATATGATTGTCTTGATTGTATTCTTGAAATTACTCTTATTGCAAACACCCACCCCTTTTATTATATATATATATATATATACACACACACACACACCCCTCCCCGCGAGCAGGGTGCGACACAAAGTCAAATTCTTAAGCGGAGTTTAACAGGTTTAAATTCAGAGTTTTCCTTCTCCTAGACTGATTACCTAGCCATGGTTAAAGAGTCCAGTCTGCCCTGCTATTTATCCATAGCTGGAGGGAGAATTGGATTCATACCTTTCCCAAGGATATTAGCGCCATGTGAAATTCCAACAGCTTCGTCCAGGAATTGAACTCGCGTTGACGAGTCCATTTCCTACGACTCTAACCATTAGACCACACGCCTCCCTTTTTATTATATAGGTCCTAGAATGTGGTAACTGAGTGTCAACTAGTTGTAGACCTGGAGAGGGATGGGCTCTGCCAGGTTATTCCTGACCCAAAACACACTATATGAGTAACACTACCACAATATTTGGTCCAAACTCTATCGGCGTAGTGGCTAACAATATATATATATATATATCTTATTATAATGGAGATTGTGGGTTTGTCTGTAACCGAAACTATATTACTATACAAGTCACAATTCCCTTTGTTATTTACATCACATTCTCCATGATTTTATTTTTATTTAAACCTCAATTATTAATAAAATTGTTTTACACCATTAATACTGTTGACCATATCTACTTATTAATAACATGCAATTGTATTTATATATACAACAAAATAGCGGTTTACAGTGTGAACGGGAAGGCTAATTTACATATTGATCTTAAAAATTTGATTTTAATAAATATATGCTTAGTATTATTGATTTCTAATTGTTTGGTTTTATCTTAATGAATATGAGCAAAAATTTCGGGAATAAATCTTAAAAGAAATCCATTAACAAGAAAAAATAACTGTGATATTATTCTTTACTTTCTATTTTAACTAAATAGTTAGATTAGGAAAATTTAGCAATGAAAGACGGGAGTAATGGAAAATGATGGAAGAGTTAGTTTCAAAGTTGTTCTATTTTTCGATTATACCCCCTCTGTTCGAAATCTTTTTATCTGCATTATTATTGAGTTTCATTAGTCTTTCGCATTTAACATGATATTTTATTATACTAAAACTTAAATACTTGCACCCGGAAGGTGCATATATTTGCTAGTTATAATAAGCAAGTCCGAATCCAGTTGGGCTATTATGTTCAATTTCAGCCTAATACTTTTGGGAAAGGTATGAACCCCCCCCTATTGTTACATAATCTATGCAGTGGCATAAGATTATTGTCAATCCCCTGTAATTCTGAGGGGATGACCCTTTTCATACTTATGTAAGGTAGTATAGAGATATGGTGGCGATCAGTGCAGTTGATGGCCCTGAAAGTGAGTGACGGCGTTTGACCTCACTCTCACCTTGCCTTCCGGAGATAAATCTTGGGAACCGGAAGGCATAGAAGAACCTGTTCCGGTTTAAGAATAGTAAGGAGCTTTAGTTTAGTTTTTCAGTGGATGTCAGACAGAGCAGTCGGCCATGATGCTCTGTCTAAACTGTAACTCTGCATACGCGCGCTATGTTATGTCTGGGTTGGGGATTTACCGAATAAAGTAACATTAAAAGAAAATCAAAGTCTTGTGTTTACTAAAAGCTAACAATGACACAGGGCTTCTGATAAGGAGAAATCCCTAACAGAAACCAGACTCGAGGTCCCCAAGAAAGTCCAGACGCTAGACCAGACCAAGATAGAACCAAAGCCGGCCAGAAGAAAAGACAACCAGAGATAAGAAGTAAGAAAGGGTATACAACATTATCCCCCCAGCTATAGATTAGATAGTACCACTATTGTTCTTCTACAAGGATGGCTTTGGCATATTGATGTCATTAAACAAAGAAACCAAACCAAATTGTGTCAGTTATTCTCCCTTCAGCTATGGGTAAATAGTAGAGCAGACTGGGCTCTTTAACTTTGGTTAGGTAACCTGATTAAGAGATGGAAAATTCTGAATTCAAAACTTAAAATACACTTAAGAAATTGACCTTTGTGTCGCATCCTGCTCGTGTGGAGAGATTGGGTAAATATGTATAAAAAATTATTTCCCCGATGTTTATAAGAATCGGCTCTAAATAAATCTATACATATGTAATGGACAGTTGGTGTGTATGTATGTCTGTCTGGATGAAACTATGTAAATAAAACAATTAATGACAAAGTAAATGTATATATACATGAAATATCCCTGGTTCCTGCTGTTTGTACAAAAATTATGAAGATTTTATTTATATTCAAAAATATTTAAAAATCAAGATATACATATAAAAAGCATTGAAATTCTATTTAAAAATATCCAGCATTTGTAAATCTCAACAGTAAACAAATTAATACACTAGTTTCTCTCCCTCTACCCAGGTGATGCTGGGTAGCTGCTTCTAGTTCTAATTTTGAATTCCTGATCTTTCATTTATGACTTTTAATATTTTAATCTTTTATTTATTATTTATTTTATTTATTTCTATTTTTTCTTCATTTTATTCCAGGTTCTTGAACAGATTTTCAGTCCTTATGGAACTATTTCAAATGTATCTTTTAAAGATGAGTAAGTAAATTTCATATTTTTTATGAATTTCAAAAAATAGTTGTTTTTTAATTCTGTTTACAAATTTTCTTGGGGGCGCCCATGGTGTAATGGTTATCATCATAGGAAATGCACATGATGACACAAGTTCAAATCTTGGATGAGAGACTGTTTGCATTTCAACATGTGTCGCTAATGTAAAATAATGAAAAAAATTTTTTTAAAAACAGTCCATTTTGCTGACCTTTTTTATATATATATATATATATATATATATATATATTCTAGTTACAAACTGATTCCCCCTTCCCCGATGTACCAAGAAAAAATCTCCTTTTTATGCTTCTGGAGAGGAGAGGGTTCTAGGAAGGGTGAGTCCACTGCTGGCTCACAGTAGTTACGTCTCTACTGCTCACCTCTATCTTGAAATTAATTTTAACAAAGTTAAATGTCTCTAACACAATAACTCTACGTTGTCACTCTTCACTCTTACTCGCATAGAGAGACTAACATTATATAGGGAGAAAGTAATCAAATATGCATAGAGAGGGTGAAAGTAATATGCAGAATGACAGTGAGGGACGGGTCAGTTTTTGACTTAATTGATAATTACAACTAATTAGAACCAATTAAAATGAAATTTTTTTCAAACATAACATAATCCTAAAAGCAAGGTATATTTTAGCATGAATTTTGTGTCATTAACCTAAATAGGAAAAAAGCCTTTAGAAAATAAAAGGTGATTATTTCAGCTTTAGTATAATAATAGATTTTGAAAATGTTTCCCTTTTGTAATTGAGGAAAACCATGTTGAAAAATTTAATCCAAATGATATCTGGAATTTGATAAATTTGTTGGCATCCATCTACTAAGGACGATGGCGTAGAGTCCACCTTTTTTCTTTTTTTCTCTCCTTCTTCCTTCCTTTTATCTGCAACTGCGTGGGTGGCTGAACAGACAAATTTTTGAATGCTAATCTCTGGCGCAGTGACCGCAAACAAACGGTGACGCTAATTAAAAGGAGAAAAAGTTCAAAGTCCTTAACAGACCAAAGAGGTAAAAAAAAAAAAAAAAAAAGTATTGAGTGTATGATGGTGATTGAAGAGATGTGTTATGTCGTCTTAGTGTTTTGGTAAGAACTGCCGAATTGTCCAAATAAGCGGGAAATGGTCAGGTGGGGTCGAAGGTAGGTATTTGTTGATTGTTATATATGCATCGGGGGTCATGCTGAGGTCACACCCGGGGGTGGGAAGGAAATGGATTTGGAGAGGAGACAATGAATGTATGTATGAAGGCAGAACATAGCTCGCTAACTGTTACACCACGACAATGCAATTTCTTCTTTATTTAATTCTTATTTTATGTAACTTATCAATTTACTACATAGATATAAACATAATGAATAACTCATTTTATTACGTATCAGTTGTGCATAGTAGTTTCCTTTAATATCATTGAGTAGGACTAATTTTTTTTTTTTTTTTTTTTTTTTTTTTTTTTCACGACGAAATGGTTTTATTTTGTAATAACTTTTCTACAACTCAACAAATTTTCATAAAATGAGAGAATAATTTTTTCCATTACACTAAATTTTGAAAATTACCCTACAAAGTTTTAGCACATTTTTACATTCTCCAATTCATTTTTCTTAAAAAAAAAAAATAAGAAGCAACATTTAATGAAAGTTCTTGGCTGGTAAAAGTCGGGGTGGGTTGGGGACTGAGTTATTTATCTACATATGATGATGAAATTTATTATATACAGTGCTCAGGTGCACCACAACTCATCAAAGTCTCATGTCTGGTACACAGAATAATGTATTAGTGTCAGGAACATGAACAGTTGTACATGTATGTGTACAGTGCTCAGGTGCACCACAACTAATCAAAGTCTCATGTCTGGTACACAGAATAATGTATTAGTGTCAGGAACATGAACAGTTTACAGTAATAATATACATGTATGTGTACAGTGCTCAGGTGCACCACAACTAATCAAAGTCTCATGTCTGGTACACAGAATAATGTATTAGTGTCAGGAACATGAACAGTTTACAGTAATAATATACATGTATGTGTACAGTGCTCAGGTGCACCACAACTAATCAAAGTCTCATGTCTGGTACACAGAATAATGTATTAGTGTCAGGAACATGAACAGTTTACAGTAATAATATACATGTATGTGTACAGTGCTCAGGTGCACCACAACTAATCAAAGTCTCATGTCTGGTACACAGAATAATGTATTAGTGTCAGGAACATGAACAGTTTACAGTAATAATATACATGTATGTGTACAGTGCTCAGGTGCACCACAACTAATCAAAGTCTCATGTCTGGTACACAGAATAATGTATTAGTGTCAGGAACATGAACAGTTTACAGTAATAATATACATGTATGTGTACAGTGCTCAGGTGCACCACAACTCATCAAAGTCTCATGTCTGGTACACAGAATAATGTATTAGTGTCAGGAACATGAACAGTTTACAGTAATAATATACATGTATGTGTACAGTGCTCAGGTGCATCACAACTCATCAAAGTCTCATGTCTGGTACACAGAATAATGTATTAGTGTCAGGAACATGAACAGTTTACAGTAATAATATACATGTATGTGTACAGTGCTCAGGTGCATCACAACTCATCAAAGTCTCATGTCTGGTACACAGAATAATGTATTAGTGTCAGGAACATGAACAGTTTACAGTAATAATATACATGTATGTGTACAGTAGTACTCAGGTGCATCACAACTCATCAAAGTCTCATGTCTGGTACACAGAATAATGTATTAGTGTCAGGAACATGAACAGTTTACAGTAATAATATACATGTATGTGTACAGTAGTACTCAGGTGCATCACAACTCATCAAAGTCTCATGTCTGGTACATAGAATAATATATTAGTGTCAGGAACATGAACAGTTTACAGTAATAATATACATGTATGTGTACAGTAGTACTCAGGTGCACCACAACTAATCAAAGTCTCATGTCTGGTACACAGAATAATGTATTAGTGTCAGGAACATGAACAGTTTACAGTAATAATATACATGTATGTGTACAGTGCTCAGGTGCACCACAACTAATCAAAGTCTCATGTCTGGTACACAGAATAATGTATTAGTGTCAGGAACATGAACAGTTTACAGTAATAATATACATGTATGTGTACAGTGCTCAGGTGCATCACAACTCATCAAAGTCTCATGTCTGGTACACAGAATAATGTATTAGTGTCAGGAACATGAACAGTTTACAGTAATAATATACATGTATGTGTACAGTGCTCAGGTGCATCACAACTCATCAAAGTCTCATGTCTGGTACATAGAATAATGTATTAGTGTCAGGAACATGAACAGTTTACAGTAATAATATACATGTATGTGTACAGTGCTCAGGTGCATCACAACTCATCAAAGTCTCATGTCTGGTACACAGAATAATGTATTAGTGTCAGGAACATGAACAGTTTACAGTAATAATATACATGTATGTGTACAGTAGCTCAGGTGCATCACAACTCATCAAAGTCTCATGTCTGGTACACAGAATAATGTATTAGTGTCAGGAACATGACAGTTTACAGTAATAATATACATGTATGTACAGTACTCAGGTGCATCACAACTCAAAGTCTCATGTCTGGTACATAGGAACATGAACAGTTTACAGTAATAATATACATGTATGTGTACAGTAGTACTCAGGTGCATCACAACTCATCAAAGTCTCATGTCTGGTACATAGAATAATGTGTTAGTGTCAGGAACATGAACAGTTTACAGTAATAATATACATGTATGTGTACAGTGCTCAGGTGCATCACAACTCATCAAAGTCTCATGTCTGGTACACAGAATAATGTGTTAGTGTCAGGAACATGAACAGTTTACAGTAATAATATACATGTATGTGTACAGTGCTCAGGTGCCCCACAACTAATCAAAGTCTCATGTCTGGTACACAGAATAATGTATTAGTGTCAGGAACATGAACAGTTTACAGTAATAATATACATGTATGTGTACAGTGCTCAGGTGCCCCACAACTAATCAAAGTCTCATGTCTGGTACACAGAATAATGTATTAGTGTCAGGAACATGAACAGTTTACAGTAATAATATACATGTATGTGTACAGTGCTCAGGTGCACCACAACTCATCAAAGTCTCATGTCTAGTACATAGAATAATGTATTAGTGTCAGGAAGATGAATAGCATACAGTAATAATATACATGTATGTGTACAGTGCTCAGGTGCACCACAACTCGTCAAAGTCTCATGTCTAGTACATAGAATAATGTACTAATGTCAGGAACATGAATTGTGTACAGTGCTCAGATGCACCACAACTCATCAAAGTCTCATGTCTAGTACACAGAATAATGTATTAGTGTCAGGAACAGTTTACAGTAATAATATACATGTATGTGTCCTTCCAAAACATTAATCTCTCTCTCTCTCTCTCTCTCTCTCTCAGTAATGGCGAGATATCTAGACTTAAGTCTTTTTTCTATTTTTGTACAGATTATTAGCAGGTAATGAAGATATCTAATGTCTTTTCTTTTTCTTTTTTCTTAAAAGCGCAATTGTGATAAAAATGTCTTCAAGAAAACAAGCAATAAACAGTTTCAAAGTTTTGGGTCAAGAGTTAAACATGACGATTGGCGACAATTCGGTTGATAACAAAACAGTGAAATCAAACAATCAAGACGAAAGTAAGTTTTTATTATCTTTTTAATTCCAAATGAAATTAAAATTAAATCTCTCTTCTCCATTATTCTTTACTAATAAGATTTGGCCCTTACTTGGGCTAGACGGGCGATCGGAGATATGGGCTGTTTTGAGGCAAATATATCTTAATAGAGACATTGTTAATAAATAAGATGCTAATTAAGATTAAATAGTGATTATTTAATAACCATTGAGAATATAATGTAAATAACTAAGGGATGTGTGACAATGGTGGGGATATAGTTTCAGTTACAGAGATAATTCGGTTGATAATAAAACAGTGAAATCAAACAACCAAGACGAAAGTAAGTTTTTATTTCTATCTTTTTAATTCCAAATAGAATTAAAATTCTCTATTCTCCATTATTCTATACTAGCAAGAATATGCACCCTCCAGGTGTTAGTATTTAAGTTTTAATGTAATGAAATATATTAAACTAGCAGGACTAGTGGATATATTACAGTATGATAATTTAATTATTATAACATTTGATGTGTTTACTTAAGAGCTATTGCGATTGTTTAATATGTAAAATGTGTAATAATCTTGATATAACTCTCTCTCACTCTTTCTTAAAAATTGATATGTTTACTTAAGGGCTATTTCAAAAAATTCAATATGTAAAATGTATAATAATCTTGATTTAACATTTTTTTAATTCTTTCTTAAAAGGTGGGTTGGAAAATATTTACAATGATTTGCCAATAAAAATCTGGGGAAGCAATTAAAATATCTATATTAATTTGCCAACAAAAAAAGTAACAAAAATACGACTCGGAAAATATCCAAGTTAGACCTGAAATTTGCCTGGCACTGGCTCGCTAAAATATAGCCTGAATTAAGACAGGATGTTGGGACACTTTAAGATTAAAATTATCAAAATATCTTCTGTAATTCATAAATTTCAATATTACAAAGAAAACTGTTAGGTAACCTAAAGAGTTGCTCCCCTTTGATCAGCAAGGGACTGACGGGAACCAGGATATGGGAATTCCGCCATGTTACTTTGGACTGGGGTTTCGGACAGTACAGACGTGTGTCAGCAAGCTTGAACTAGTGACCACGTGCGTCAGCACGGTTGGGCTAGTTAAGTCCTTTTAGGGTAGAACCATTTTATACCCTGTGTTAAATAAAGACTCTTCAGCAAAGAGTCAACAGACAAGGCCACTGGCCCCATGTGTGAACACACACAGGACAAGGACTGGCCCCATATGTGATCACACGTATGATACATCTAGCTAAACTGTTATCCAAAACCATCCGACTGTATTCCCTGTCAGTGAGAATAAATACAACAAATATTGTTATTTCTCTGAATGTTTGAGATGAGGCTTGAAGATTAGTATTATTAGCGTTATTCGGACTATTGTCCCCATCTTCATTGTTATTTGTAAAACGTTTCGGCCGATATACCCTCCAGCCTTCTTTAGGTATTTCTTGTCGGACTCGGGAACCTTCTTTTTGAACTCGGTTCCCGAGTTCAATCCTGAGTGAAAGCAGTTAGAAAAATAGTTAATTAACACAACTCCTACCCCAGCTATGGTTAGCGGAATGAGAACAGGATACCCCCATGGAATAAATAAAGGGTTAGGTTCAAAGTTCCATGATGACTCCCGAATACGACAAGAAAGTTCCCGAGTTTGAAAAGAAGGTTCCTGAGTCCGACAAGAAATACCTGAAGAAGGCTGGAGGGTATATCGGCCAAAACGTTGTACAAACAACAATGAAGATGGGGACAATAGTCCGAATAATACTAATCTTATTATAATGGAGATTGTGTGTTTTTCTGTCTGTAACCGAAACTATATTCCTACTCAAGTCTCTTAGTTACTGACATTACATTCTCCATGATTTTATTTTTATCTAAATTTAAACCTCAATTATTAATAAAATTGTCTTACATTATTAATACTGTTAACTATGTCTACATACTGACAACATGCAATTATAGTTATATATACAACAAAATAGCGGTTTACAGTGTGAACGGGAAGGCTAATTTGCATATTAATATTAAAAAATCGAATTTAATAAATATGTGCTCAGTGTTATTGATTTCTAACTGTTTGGTTTTATTTTAATGACTATAAGAAAAAGTCTCTTCAATAAATCTTAAATGAAATCCATTAACAAGATAAAATAACTGTCATTTTATTCTTTACTTCCTCTTATAACTAAATACTTAAATTAGAAAAAAATAACAATGAAAGACGAGAGTGATGGAAGAGTAAGTTTCAGTTGTTCTATTTTTTATTATACTCCCTCTGTTTCAAATCTTTTATTATACCCCCCTCTGTTTCAAATCTTTTTTATCTGTATTCTTATTTAGTTTCATTAGCCTTTCTAATTTAATACAATATTTTATTACATTAAAACTTAAATACTTGCACCCGGAGGGTGCATATATTTGCTAGTAATACTAAATATTGTTATTAACATATTCACTGTTTTATTATCAATTTCGTATATCCTACATCTCGGGATATAACAAAAACAAACGTAACTTTTCTTTATTTTTTTCAATTCCTTTTAATTTTATGTTGGGCATTTAAGCTATTTACAAAAAAAGATATCTTGATTAATTCCATTTTCACAGATACAAAGTTTCACCTTAAAAACAAGAAAGTTATGAATTTTTTTAAATGTTTCAATATTTTGTGGGCCACTCTAATAAAATCTTGTATGCAATTTCAGGTTATACAAAAATCTACATTGGCAATATAGCTATGAAAGCATCAAAGGTAAATTAGAATTTCTTTTTCTCTAAACAATTTCATATGAAATATTGTTTATAATATATATATATATATATATTAATAAGGATATCTACTGAGTCAGACGAACCTACTATTAGTTTCGCATAAAGCTCTTCAGGGCTAAAATCTGAGTCAGATTTTAGCCCTGAAGAGCTTTATGCGAAACTAATAGTAGGTTCGTCTGACTCAGTAGATATCCTTATTACTTGGCTCTACTTAGGTATCGAGCACTTTTTACAAATTAGCTTCTCCTAGCGGTTATATGAATATATATATATCTTATATACATATATATGCATATAAATTGTTTTTTCTTTTGGCCAAATACTATACCAATAGATTATTTTTTGTTGGTACGAATATCTTGGTCTTTTCTTTTTTTCAAAAATTTTTTTCTTCCTGGTTGATGTTTGGTAGTATATTTTTACAATCAAACTCTCTGCCGGGTTTTTTCTCTCCGCAAGGATCTACCAACACGCTTGGTATATTAAATTATATATATTAATATAAAGATTTTGAAGGCAATTTACAATGCAATATGTGTTGAATTAAATTTAACTTTTTTTTTTTTTTTTTTCAAAACTAAATATTTTCGGAAGTAAAATTCCATCTTCAGAGTTGTTGAAAGTTGAAATTTCGAACATTTACCACGCGCGGGAGCAGCCGAGCCGAATTAACATCACGGAATTAGCCAATTTAATATCACGGAAAATTTTTTTCAAATATATGGCGTTCATCAACTTCTTAAACAACAGAAGATTACAATATCGCCGTGGAATAAGTACTATAAAAAAATCACCTAGTACTTTCAATACTTTCAACTTTCAATAACTCTGAAGATGGAATTTTACTTCCGAAAATATTTAGTTTTGAAAAAAAAAACAAAAGTTAAATAAATTCAACACATATTGCATTGTAAATTGCCTTCAAAATCTTTATATTACACATACACACAATGCTGCAATGATACTATAAAACAAACTTTATATATATATATATATATATATATATATATTTTATTTTTATTTTTTTTTTTTTTTTGTAATGGTATAGTTTTTTTTTGTTCTTTTTAGATGTTTCTTAATAGTCTTTTTTTTTTTTTTTTTTTTAGATGTTTCTTAATAGTTGTTTTTTTTTTTTTTTTGTAGATGTTTCTTAATAGTTTTTTTTTTTTTGTTGTTTTTTTAGATGTTTTTTTTTTTTTTTTGTAGATGTTTCTTAATAGTTTTTTTTTTTTTTTTTTTTTTTAGATGTTTCTTAATAGTTTTTTTTTTTAGATGTTTCTTAATAGTTTTTTTTTTTTTTTTTTTTTTTTTTGTAGATGTTTCTTAATAGTTTTTTTGTTGTTTTTTGTAGATTTCTTAATAGTTTTTTTGTTTTTTTGTAGATGTTTCTTATAGTTTTTTTTTTTTTTTTTTTGATGTTTCTTAATAGTTTTTTTTTTTTTTTTGTAGATGTTTCTTAATAGTTTTTTTTTTGTAGATGTTTCTTAATGTTTTTTTGGGGGGGTGGGGTTGTAGATGTTTCTTAATAGTTTTTTTTAGTTTTTATTTTATTTTTGCACATGGTCTTATAATAAAGTTTATTTAATTTTCCAGGCAGATATCCTCCTGTTTTTAGGTGATGTAAACATTCTGTCATTTAAACTAATAAACAAGAAAACCAAAGTGTAAGTATTGTTTTGTTTTTTTTTTTGTTTTGTTTTTACTTTTCTCAATCAATTTGACTAAATTTAAGAGATGATATAATTACTTAGTATTTTCTTTGAATTTAAGAATCAAGAACAAAAGTTTGTTTTGAATTTCAAATATAAAAGCAGCATATATACATGAGTAACTTCAGAGACTATTGACTTTTGCAGCTGGAAATTGTAGGCCTTGTACCAGTTGGCCTAGGCCAACTATTTACATACACAAAATTTGTATCTTGCATATGGTGTTGAACCCCTGATATTAGGCTAAAATTTAGTCAATAAAGTCAAATGATACATGGGGGGGGGGGGTAGTCCCTGTGGCATAGTGGCTATCATGGTGGACTCCAAGTTCAAACTTTAGTAACACTATTACATCCACTTTTGGACTAATACTCTTGGGAAAGGTATGAAGCCTTTCATACCCCCAACTATGGGTTAAATAGCACCCCTACTGTTCTTCTACAAGGGTTGACACAGGACGCGTGCCTATCAGCATCTATGATTAAGTATATACATTAGTTATTTTAAGAAAAATTTCTATTTTCTACAGTTCTCATAACTTATAACTGTAGAAAATAGAAATTTTTCTTAAAATAACTAATGTATATACTTAATCAGAAATACTGATAGGTACGCATCCTGTGTCAACCTTTAAACAGTAATTTAATTATTATTTTGATATTTTATACCATGGAGAAAAAAAATAGACTAAAGAATTTAGAATTTGGGACAAAGATTTAAAAAAAAATTTTTTTTTTTTTTTTTTAAATATTAAGTTAATTTTCCTTTTGAATCTTTTTCAGTTTTGCATTTGCTGATTTATTAGATTTATCTGAAGCTGAAAAGGCCATAAACATGTACAACAATGTAATTTTTATGGGTCATAAATTGGTTGTAAGGCTTGCCAATGATCAGAGTAAGTATTTAGTTTTTTTCTTTTAACTTATACATAATATAATGGAGAATGTAAAAAGTATTAGCATGTGAGGGTGCTGCATATATCTGGACGTTGCGTGCATTAAGACCTAAGCATGTTTATGTTTTTAAATATAAGTTTCACGTTATAACATTCCATTGTGTGAGCACGCTTCATGTGAGGGTGCTGCATATATCTGGACGTTGCGTGCATTAAGACCTAAGCATGTTTATGTTTTTAAATATAAGTTTCACGTTATAACATTCCATTGTGTGAGCACGCTTCATGTGAGGGTGCTGCATATATCTGGACGTTGCATACATTAAGACCTAAGCATGTTTGTTTTTAAATATAAGTTTCACGTTATAACATTCCATTGTGTGTGCACGCTTCATGTGAGGGTGCTGCATATATCTGGACGTTGCGTACATTAAGACCTAAGCATGTTTATGTTTTTAAATATAAATGCTGAGCAAGCCGCCGTTATAATTATTTATATATAATAATATATATATAATAATAAATAATATATATATAATAATAATTTATAGGTCATAAATTGGTTGTAAATACATACAAAGTATGTATTTACCTTTTTTTTCTTTTAACTTTTTAAGAAATTTTATTTTATTCTTAAAAAAAAATCGTTTGTAGTAAATTTTCTGTTTAAAGAAATTGTTTTATACATTTATCATATGAATTTTACAGATGATTTTAACTTTAGTTTGTTTTTGTTTTTTTGTTTTTTTCGTAAAGTCAGTACAAATTTTAAAAAAAAACCCAAAAAACCCAGATTTTTACCTAATATTTTAACTTTAGTTTTTTTTTAATTTATTATTAATAGAAAAGTCAGTACAAATAAAAAAAAAACAGACGGTTATTTCTTCCAACATAAAAAAGGGGAACCATTCTGAATGAATTTTATCTGTTAATTAATCTACCCATTATTTTACCATTAAACTAAACCCTAAACCCTAACTTCTTTTTTCCTAGTAGATCAATCAATAAATAAATTTATCAGTCAATCAGAGTTGTTCCCCTTTTTTATGTTGGAGTTATAGGAAATAACCAAACGGCCTTTTACCTAATATTATCTATTCTGCCTTTTCAACTATTTTTTCAGGTGAGAAGGTTTCATCTATTCTTGGTGAGATGCCTAAACTTGAAGATATTGAAGATGACTGTGATGAAAATTTGACACCTTTTAATAATGATGACAATTCTAATGGTAGATTTTGCAACAGTAAAAGAATTTCTGTTCTGATGCCAAAATTAGAAGATATTGAACCAGAGAAAATGGATCCTTGTACAAATAACAAAAATTGTAAGTAATCTTATTTATCATTGGGTAATTCTATGTTAAATCATCCAGGCCATGTCACCCACCCCTTCAATTTTTCTGAAATTTTGTACAGGTGTGGAGTATGTTAAAGTTAGACATTCCCCAAAATTTGAGCTTCCAATTCTAAGAATTGGTAGAGTTATGCTAATTTTTACCTCTCCAAATTTGAGATTACAAAAAGTCGCCATTTTTCACCACCCCCACCAAATTTGTAGAGCTAAAAATCAACATAACTGCCAGCTTTTGGAATTGGAAGCTCAAATTTTGGGATGGTCTAACTTTAACACAACCACACCTGTATAAAAATTGAAGGGGGGTGGGTGACAATTTTACTTTTTTCTGGATGATTTGACATGGAATTGTCCCATTATTTTATTACAGTACAGAGGCAGTTTAGCTCACTTGTTAGAGTGTACGGCTAGAAATCATGTTGTTCTGGGTTCGATACCAGCCCTCACCAACTCAGTGTATGCATAGCACAGGGATCTGTGCAGTAAAGTGAGGAACTGATGGTAGATGTGCCACTCCACCTTAGATGCTAAAATAATCTCCTTGGGTCCAGCGCTAGTGACAAGGGGATAGACTCCCTTGCTGTCTGGCTGATACTAACATTAGGCCACCCGACGACTACTTTTTTTACTTTTTATTCATCTTTTAAATAGATTTCTGTTTAAAATAGTTTTTTCTTAGAATATATTAGGGGAAATATCTAGTTTATTTAGATTACTCTCCGATAAGACAAATAATTTTTCCCTTATGGCAAGCCCCAACCCCTTTTTATCATATGGGTGCTAGAAGGCGGTGGCTTGCGGGTCTACATGTCCTGGGAATGACGTTAAACTCTATCTGATGGTAAGGTTCCAGTTTTGGAGGTTTGGGGAATGTGGAGCACCCCATTCATCACCATTGCTCCCTGGTCCACTCTGACCCGGAGTGGTAGTACCTGTTAGGGTCCCATCTATGGGTTAAATAGAAAAATGTATTTATAAAAAAATTGTATTATCCATTAAGAATTGTTTTATTTCAAAACTTTATCGGCATTAAATGACCCACTGAGGTTGATATGCCGTAAACCAAACCTAAAATAATCTCCTTGGTCCAGCACTAGTGATAAGGGGATAGACTCCCTTGCTGTCTGGCTGATACCAACATTAGGCCACCCTGCTGACTTTACTTTTTTACTTATCTTTTAAATAGATTTCTGTTTAAAATAGTTTTTTTTTTCTTAAAATATATTAGGGGAAATATCTAATTTATTTAGATCACTCTCTGATAAGACAAATGATTTTTCCAAGCTCTGAGCATGTCAGTTCTACTGTATGACTCTACTACCTGGACTCTAGCAAAATGCTTGGTGAAAAAGCTGAATAGAAATTGTACAAGGATGCTGCATACGGTATTGAACAATTCTTGGAAGCAGAAAAAAAAAAACAACAAAATAATCAGCTCTGCACTGATACTGGATGCTGTGTAGAGGACTTGCTGGGAGCGATTGCTGATAGAGACGGGGCGTGAACAAGAGTCATAATCTACAAGTTTGCTGTTGGTGATATAAAAAAAAAAGTAAAGTCTGCAGAATAGCCTATTGTCGGTATCAGCCAGACAGCAAGGGAGTCTATCCCGTTTTCACTAGTGCCAGACCAGAGATTTTTTTTTTTTTTTTTTTTTTTTTTTTTTTGCATCTGAGGTGAAGTGCCACACCTACCATCAGCTCCCCACTTTATCACACAGATCCTATTAATAGATGATACACTATTAACAATTTTTTTTATATTCAATATAAACTATAAAAATGTATTTTCTTGGTTATTTCCTAGTTGAGTAACATATTATAGGGTGACCCAGAAAAAAACAGAACCCAAATTATTTATTCATTCTCTCATTAAACTAACCATAAACCCTAAACTCTAACTCCCCCTAGTTGAGTAACATATTACAGGGTGACTCAGAAAAAACAGAACCCACAAATTTTGTAATAAAACTGTTAATTTTAACTGGGGGGGGGTTAGGGTTAGTTTAATGGGAAAATAAATAATTTGGGTTCTGTTTTTTCTGGGTCACCCTGTAATATCATGTTACTCAACTAGGAAATAACCATTTTCTTGTATAGAAAAAGAAATATTTTGATTGTTTTATTGAAATATTTTTAGTAATTTTGCTCTGAAGATTTTCATATTTTTCAGCAATATTTTGTCATTTCTAGATTATTCTAACAATTAAAATGTTATCTTTTTGTTAATATACAACTTACCATAATTATTTATGTATAACACACACACACACACACACCCTAACTTTGGACTAAGAAATTATGGGAAAAAATTCCTTGTGTATATATTTACTAAACCCCTCCGCACAAGCAGGATGTGACACACGGTCGATTTCTTAAGCTGAGTTAACAGGTTTGAATTTAGAGTTTTCCTTCTCCTAGTCTGATTGCCTAACTAAGATTAAAGGGCCCAGCCTGCCCTACTATTTGCCCATAGCTGGAGGGAGAATAGTTGGATTCATACCTTTCCCAAGGGTATTAGCACTATGGGAAAATGCAAACAGCCTAGTCCAGGATTTGAACTCGTTGTGTCCATTTATGCCCAAAATAAAATTGATTATATAATTCTTGTGTATGATATGCACACCTATTGACTGAACAAAACTGGAAATATATTGCGTCTTATACCTAAACAAAAATGGTGCATCTTATATGTGAACAAAAAATGGTGAGTCTTAGATATAGAAAACTTATATGCAAATGAAACAAATAGCACGTCTTATACACAAATAAAAAAAAAATGGTGCATCTTATACACAAATAAAAAAAATGGTGCGTCTTTATACACGAATAAAAAAAGGTGCGTCTTATACACGAATAAAAAAAATGGTGCGTCTTATACACAAATGAAAAAAATGGTGCGTCTTTACACTAAAAAAATGGTGCGTCTTATACACGAATAAAAAAAATGGTGCGTCTTATACGAATAAAAAAAAATGGTGCATCTTATACACGAATAAAAAAAATGGTCTTATACACAAATGCGTCTTATACACGAATGAAAAATGGTGCGTCTTATACACGAATAAAAAAATGGTGCGTCTTATACACGAATAAAAAAATGGTGCGTCTTATACACGAATAAAAAAATGGTGTCTTATACACAAATGAAAAAAATGGTGCGTCTTATACACAAATGATAAAAAAATGGCGCGTCTTATACACAAATGATAAAAAATGGCGCGTCTTATACACAAATGATAAAAAATGGTGCGTCTTATACACAAATGATAAAAAATGGCGCGTCTTATACACAAATAATTATGTTATAATTGTTTGTCTATTTCAGTTACATGTCTATATAGAAATTGAAGAAGCAAATTTCTCACTTTATACATTCATTCTTTCAGCTTCTTATACATTATCTGGATCCCAGAAATATGATAAACCCGCCCGCAGAACATTAATGAATGATTTCACAACGACCCCAAATAATTATACCTCAAAACAAAATGGCCAATCAGCAGATTGTGAAAACCAAGTTACATTATTTGTCGGTAATTTTCCTGTTGGAATGTCTAAGGTAGGTGATCTTTATCTTGAAAAACCATATTTTTCTTTTTCGTATATATATATATATATATATATAAGTGCTTAATTGGAGTCGTACCTAATTTTGAAAATTAATTAATTAATAATGAATTAGGCGGGAATACCTATTAAATGTATGGCTAAACAAATCGAGAAAAATCAATCTCTGTATGTACATTTCGGCCTATTAGGCCTCATCAGCAGAGCTATAGATTGGAAGACCGCCCTGTGCGTGATTTGAAACCGGACTGCCAAGCTGACAGGCCGATCCCATAACCCCTACACTAAACGGACTTCTTAGATTTTATGATTTGTTTAGAGGTATACATTTAATAGGTATTCCCGCCTAATTCATTATTAATTAATTAATTTTCAAAATTAGGTACGACTCCAATTAAGCACTTATTCTCCCAAAAATTATCGGCAAAAAGCCATTCCAAACAAACCGTGTTTACAACATATATATATATATATATATATATTCTATTTTCACATTATTATATTATATTATATATATATATGTGTGTGTTTGTATACATACATACATACATACATATATATATATATATATATATATATATATATTCTATTTTCACATTATTATATTATATGTGTGTGTATGTGTACATACATACATACATATATATATATATATATATATATATATATATATTCTATTTTCACATTATTATATTATATTATATATCGCCAACTCAGCGTATGAGTAGCACAGGGATCTGTGCGGTAAAGTAAGGAGCTGATGGTAGGTGTGGTGCTCCACTTCAGACACTAAAATAATCTCCTTGGTCTAGCGCTAATGAAAAGGGGATAGACTCCCTTGCTGCTTGGCTGATACCGACTTTAGGCCGCCCCGATGACTTTACTTTACTTATATATATGTGTATGTATGTGTGTACATACATATATATATATATATATATATATATATATTCTATTTTCACATTATTATATTATATATGTGTGTATATGTGTACATACATATATATGAAAAGCCTTTAGATTATACATTATCTGGATCACAGAAATATAAATTTATTTCAACTTTAAGCCTTGTTAGATCTGACTGTAAAATCCAGGCTTAAAGCTAAAATAAATTTATAATTTGATAACCTGAAGGTTTTTCATTTATTTATATTTTGCTCTGTATAGATAAATGAAATAAATATTATATGATGATGGTTTAAGTTTTTCTTTCTTTGAAAGTTAAATATTGCTCTGTATATTCATTGGCTATTATACATTGAGCTCTCTTAGGGATTTATAAAAGTCCTTGTAAGCTTATATATATTTGCACCTACAAGAGCATACAGTATGGTTGTACAGTGAGATTTCGATAATTCCAAATAGAATCATTCCATACAACCAGTCATTTGGATTATTTTACATTTATTATTTATTTATTTATTTATTCATTCATATATATATATATATATATATATATATATATATATATGTATATGTGTGTGTGAGAGAGAGAGAGAGGGAGAAAGAAATTTTTCATATATTTTAAGACTTTGAAATGGAATGTTCTTTTTATTTTTAAAGATTGTTCATTTATTCAAATTTATTCTCTCTTATCTCAAATTTCAGGATCATCTCCTTTCTTTATTCCAAGATTTTCATCCTTCAAGTGTCCATATTATCAACAACCAGAATCCAAAACGAAGGTAATTCAATCTAAAAGCAAAATTATTAGATAAACAATTCACTTCTCTATCAATTTTAAACAAAACATTTTTGGTGATTCATTTTTGGAAAAAATTAATTTGTATTTTTTATTTTGTCTTTTCAGTACACAAGCTTTTGTGCATTTTCCTAGTAAAAAAGAATCTGAAAAAGCCATGTATAAATTTGATAAAGCTTTGTGTGAAGGCAGCACTCTTCTTGTAACGTCTGTTGGATTTTGTCCGTGTCTTGATAACCAGAAATCAGAAAGAATTGGTAAAGGTAGGTTTTGTTGTGATCGTTTTTTGTTTTTTTTTTTTTTTTTTTTTAATTTAAGATTTTTTTTCTAAATTTAACATTTTTTAAAATTAAAAAGTTGTTTTTATTTTAAATATTTAAAAAAAACAACTTTTTAATTTAAAAAAACAACTTTTTAATTTAAAAAAACAACTTTTTATTTAAAAAAAACAACTTTTTAATTTAAAAAAACTTTTTAATTTTTAATTTAAAAAAAAACAACTTTTTAAAGTTTTTTTTTTTTTTTTTTTTTTTTAAAAAGTTGTTTTTTTTTTTAATTAAAAAGTTTTTTTTTTTTTTTTAATTAAAAAGTTTTTTTTTTTTTTTTTTTAAATATAAAAAGTTTTTGTTTTTTTTTTTTTTTTAATATAAAAGTTTTTTTTTTTTTTTTTTTTTTTAAATATAAAAAGTTTTTTTTTTTTTTGTTTTTTTTTTAAATATAAAAAGTTTTTTTGTTTTTTTTTTAAATTTTTTTTTTTTTTTTAATATAAAAGTTCTTTGTTTTTGTTTTTTTAAAGTTCTTTGTTTTTTTTTGTTTTTTTTTTTAAATTTTAAAGAAAAAAAATTTTTTTTTTTTTTTTTTTAATTAAAATTTTTCATGTTAAATGAGGCCCATTTTAACTGGAATTCTGCCTTGGAATCACAAGGTTCTGGGTTCAGTACCAGCCCTCACCAACTCAGCTTGGATCTGTGCAATAAAGTGAGGAGCTGATGGTAGGTCTAGCACTCCACATCTAGATACAAATCAATCTCCCTGGTCTAGCACTAGTGAAAAGGGGATAGACTCCCTTGCTACCATTCTGATACCAACAATAGGTCACTCTGATTATTTTACTTTACAGTAAAACAATCAAACATGCGGCCAGTCACTTTGCTCCGGCTTGTCACTGTAAATCAGATATTGAGGGAGGAGTGTGAATTTACGAGCCATAAAAACGTTAAGCTGACTTTACTGTGCTGATGGTAAGTGTAGTGCTCCACTCCTAGACATCCTGAGTATGATGTTAAACTGCATCTACTGGTAAAGTTTAAATTTTGGAGCTCCAGGCAGTATGGATTACCCTTTCATCTCTATTACTCCCAGGTCCACTCTGACCCAGAGTGGTAGTACCTGTTAGGGTTCCATCTATGATTTGAATAGAAAAAAATATATAATTTCACAAATTTAATTCACATTCTACAATTATATATATATATATATATATATATATATATATATATATATATAATCCAAAAGTCCAGAGAAGAAATCTTCCTTACGACATAGGAGTTTTTTTTTTTTTTTTAAACAACTTGTCGCAGTTTGAGAGCTCAATCTGTGCTCTTATTGTTAGAGTCGCAGAGCAAATTCATAATTAAAGAAATAACAAAAGACTTAGAGATTTTGCATTATAGACTATTTCGGGGAGCTTAGACAAATGTGTCTAATTCTCCTGACTCATCAGATGCGAATGAATTCTTTATTACTTTTAAGGCATTTGAAAACAGATTTCTTTTTTTTTTTTTTTTTTAATATATATATTCAACTATTCTCACTTGTTGTGCATAAGATAATAGAGCAGACTGGGGTGTTTAATTAAAGTTAACCTGTCTATGAGAAGGATAAAGCTGAATTCAAATCCGATATAGATCTGGAGAAGAATGGGTTCCACTGGGTTATTCTTGCTCAACACGCACTATATGAGCAGTGATGCTGATAACTGTTTGATTTAATGCATCCTGGGATGCACATATTTGCTTTGAATGAGTCCCTGGGAAAATCTATGGGTCCCAACTAAAGTTTCTTAGTAGTTTTTATATATCATCTGGGAAATAACTAAAGCCATCTAACTCCTACCTTGTAACCTATCCTGTGTAATTCATTTTTTAGAAACTATTGAAATGTATTTACATTTAGCTTGAAATGGTGGGAGAAGAAAAAGAAAAACACTGGGATGCATGGATATGATTTTACTGCGTCCTTTTAGATTTGTGTGTGTCAGGGATGCAGGATGCATACCTATCAGCATCTCTACATGAGTAGCATCCCAACAACCAAAAAAGGGTTACAGGACCAGTGAGAGGGCTTCTAATTTGATAAGAAATTAGAATAAATAATTAAAGTAGGTACGGACCAAGTATCCAATAGGCACCCCAGCTTTTCAAAACAGCTCCCAGCTGAGGTGCCTATTAGATACTTGGTCCGTAGGTTTTATTACATTTGTATTTAACTAAAGAGAGATTAAATGAATTTTAGAAATTTTAATCTTTTTTTAATAGTTTAAACATTATTTAATGTATTTTTATTTGTATTTTAGCCTCGTCTTTCAATTCTTCAACGCCTGAGTCCCTCTGCAATGGATCAAGTTCACCAGACAAGAAATTTGAGACTGAAATTCCTTCTTCTGTAAATCATCATCCTCACCATTATCAACAACAACAGGGAAGGAGTTCCCAAATCAAACATCCATTAACTAATGTAAATACAAATAAAAAGACTTTCAGCAAATCTCCACAGAAAAACAATTTGAGAATTAAAATGCCAGAACGCAATCAACAGTTGAAAGAGGAAAACCAGCCTTTAACTATGTCTATAATTGGTAAGAAATTTCAAAATATCTATATACAATATATATATATATATATATATATATATATATATATATGAGGAAAAATGAGTAAAGAAAAGAAATGTAGATGGATAAAATGAATTTAATCGATATCACTTACACATGTGTTTCGGTCAGTTTATGTGTGTGAAAATATTTCGCATACATAGAAGAATCGACCTTCATCAGAGTGAACATTTATTTTGAATGAAAAAATTTGTTGGGAAAAACAAGAGATTTTTGGAAATATTCGAAAATCGAATTTTTAAAAAAATTTGGAACGTTGAGATAGACCGTTATGATTTGGATATTTGGTTTTTCTAGGGGTTATGGTACAAAATAGTTTTTTATTGAAACACATGTGTAAGTGATATTGATTAATGTGATATCGATTAAATTCATTTTATCCATCTACATTTCTTTTCTTTACTCATTTTTCCTCATATTGTCGGATTCAATTCCTTTCCCATTTTCATATATATATATATATATATATATATATATATATATATATATATATATGTATATATATATATGTATATATATATATGTATATATATATATGTATATATATATATGTATATGAGGATAGGATGGTTGGAGTAAAATCCAACAGTATGAGGTAGGTAAAAGGATAGTGAACAAAAAATAACTCAAAACAAATCTAAGATTTGAAATATTTCGTCCTATTCATAAGGACATCTTCAGTCAAATGATGTTTATTCAAAGCAAAAATTTACGCACATGTGATTTGATGAGGGAGTGAGTTAGTTAAATGAAGGGTAGGGAGGTTAGGGGTGGAATAAGGGATGAAGATAACATGAATGAAGTGTAGGGAAAGTTTACAGGAAGCGGGGTGGAGGCTAGGAGCTAGATGGGCAAAGGGGTAGGTCGAGGGAGGAGGGTAAAGTTCATGGTAGTGGAGTTTTTGATGCCAGGGGAAAATTTTTTGTTCACTATCCTTTTACCTACCTCATATATATATCTTATTATAATGGAGATTGTGTGTTTTTCTGTCTGTAACCGAAACTATATTACTACTCAAGTCACAATTCCCTTAATTATTTACGTCAAATTCTTCATGATTTCATTCTTTTAAACCTTCAGTTATTAATAAAAATTGTTTTACATTATTAATACTGTTGACCATATCTACGTACTAATAACATGCAATTGTATTTATATATACAACAAAATAGCGGTTTACAGTTTGAACAAAAAGGCTAATTTGCATATTGATATTTAAAATTTTATTTTAATAAATATGTGCTTGGTATTATTGATTTCTAATTGTTTGGTTTTATCTTAAGAAATATAAACAAAAATCTCGTGGATAAATCTTTAAAGAAATTTATTTACAAGAAGAAATAACTGTAATATTATCCTTTACTTCCTATTTTAACTAAATAGTTAAATTAGGAAAATTTACCAATGAAAGAGGGGAGTAATGGAAAATGATGGAATAGTTAGTTTCAAAGTTGTTCTATTTTTCAATTATACCCCCTCTGTTGCAGATCTTTTTATCTGTATTCTTAGTCAGTTTTATTAGTTTTATTAGCCTTTCTAATTTAATATGATATTTTATTATATCAAAACTTAAATACTTGCACCCGGAGGGTGCATATATTTGCTAGTATATATAATGTTTAAAAAAAGGTTTGGATTTTTTTTTTTTTTTTTTTTTTTTTTTTTTTTTTTTTTTTCAAAGATAAAGTTCAGCACTTTCTAATCTTTTTTCAAAGAAATTTATGTAACAAATGTATATCATGAATTTATGCAATTTCAAAAGTCAATTCTAATTTTGTACTTTTTGGGGTGTGGAGTATCCCTTCATCACCATTACTTCCAGGTCCACTCTGATTCTGTTAGGGTTCCATCTATGGGTTAAATAGATCAAAAAATGAATTCTACGAATATACACTTGTAAATCAAGATTGATTATCAGCTGGTGTCTCACAATTTATTTAAAAAACTACTTATCTACAAACTATTTCCATAAAAATCATATGTAAAAAATTTAAAAATTTGCATTAGATAACCCATAGAGTTGATATGCCGTTAAACCAAACCAAACAATCAAAATAATAAAATACTTGACTAACAACAGCTTCAGTTTCAGAAATCTTGTCGAAGAGATTTTATCTTGACTATTAAGAATAAATCAAGGTTAACAAATAACATCATAGTTACCTTATTTTTCTTTACACTTGCATTGTGATAGCCTTCAAAACCAACCACCAAACCAATATAAACACAATGCTTCAAGCAAATTATAAAACTCTTTTGATTTTAACGATATATTAAAATCCTCTTAGATAGTTTTCTAATAATTATCTTAGTCTATCTCTTTAATATTTCTATCTGTTTGTCTATCTATATCTATCTGTCTCTATTTGGTCTCTTTCTCTCCCTGTCGATCTATCTATTTCAGTCTATTTATCTCTCTCAGCCTTTCTTTATTTGAATTGTTGGCCTTCTTTTGAATACATTTAGTGCATCCATCAGGGAGTATATATATATATATATATATATATATTATATATATATATATATATAAAATGTTGCTTTGGTTCCAATGGGAGAAAATTTAATATTTTATAAAAAAGAAGGTCCGCAAAATGTATTGTTCTCAGAAAAAATGTTTTATTCTTTTTATGTTACATACGCAACACGTGTTTCAGATATTCTGGTATCTTCTTCAGGCTTTGATCAATACATATATTGATATACATATATATATACATAGGTTGTGCGTGTTTCTGCAATTTTTCTGTTATGGCTGTTTAATAACGGTTGAACGCTACGTTATTTTTTTCGATCATTGCGTGCGATTTGCGCATGACCTGCATGTGACCTGCGCGCAAAAATTGAGAAAAAATGATGTAACGTTCCACAATCTTTGCGCGTAAATCGCACGCAGGTCATGGCTTAGTAATAAATTTATTATATATATATATATATATTTGGGAGAATATGTGCTTTTAATTTTTTAGTCAGACCTAATTTTTTTTTTTTTTTTTTTTTTTTAAGTTAATTCATTTATGGTTAATTAGGCGGGATTTAACTACTTAAATGTGATTTTTCTCGATTTGTTTAGCCTTACATTTAAGTAGTTAAATCCCGCCTAATTAACCATAAATGAATTAACTTTCAAAAAAAAAATTAGGTCTGACTAAAAAAAAAATTAAAAGCACATATTCTCCCAAATACACTGTCGGCTGAAAATAGCTAAAGTTGTTTACATATATATATATATATATATATATATATATCCCGAAATATTAAAATAAATCAGAGGTAAATGAACATCATAGTTACCTCCATTTTTCTTTACATTTGCATTGTGATAGCCTTCAAAACCAACCACCAAATCAATACAAACATAAGGCTTCAACCAAATTATAAAGTTTTAAAAGAAAAGTTAAGAATAAACAATGATTTTATTTTTTTTCCTTTTATTTCAGAAGAACCTTTTAAATCAGAATCTGCAAAGATGGCTATTCTTATAAAAAAATTCCAAATTCAACAACATTTGAGTTCAACAGAAATATTTCAAGTGATGATTACATCTGTTATCAACAATGAATTATTTTGGGGAAACATTTTTTATTCTGTGAGTAAAAACTAATTTTCTGAATTTAAAAAACTTCAATTAACAAAAATTCACAATTGAATTAAAACATTGATTATCCCCTTTCGCAGGCGGATTTTTTTTTTTTTTTTTTTTTTTGAATGCATAGAGAATGGGCGAATTATTTTCAGAAAATTTACAAAATGCAGGGTATGTTCTAACAAGTCAATTAATCTATCAATCTATACATATATAAAGGGCAGTTGTGTGTATATGTATGTCCGGAGAAAACTTCAAAAATAAAACAATTAACGACAAAGTAAATATATATACACATTAAATATCACCAGGGCTTGGTTTTTGAGCAAAAACAATAGAGATTTGATATATATTCGTTAAGATAATTAAAAAATAAAACTTAAATGATAACAGCATGGATTTATTTTTCATTTAATATTTTAGATAGTCAACATTAACATTTCTTTTTAGAGTAGCTGGATCAATGAAAGGTCTATTTTTTTTACAGAGGGATTTAAATGGGGCATCCCACGAGGGTTCAACTCATGATTCAGTAATAATGGATCTGTGGGACTAAATTTAAAAATCCCCCTCTACCCAGGCAATATTTTTGAAGTTTCCTCTGGACACACACATACACACAACTGCCCTTTATATATGTATAGATATAGATAGGTAGATAATTGTTATTATATAATTATTACATACCTTTATTATATTATTAAAAGAAAAAACTGATGAAAGTTAAAACAGTATGTAGGGGTGATAAGAATTTTGAGCCTCCCTGTACAATGGCAATGTACAAGAATGATCGTTAATATACCAAGTGATTTGTTCCATTCCAAAAAGACAACTGCCCTGTCGGCTGGGGTGTTAGAATGCACTGACTGCACCTCTGCAGAGTGGTGATATTCCCCCAAATGGGCCCACCTGTTGGCTATGGGTGGCGACCCGTGATGCTTAGGGACAATCTTGGTGGATGAGCAGTCCATGATCGGCAACACTCCACTTAGAACCTTACTATGGCTAGATGGGTGGTCGGAGAGGCTCCCCTCCGATCAATTGGCTGGTCACATCAAGCCCTAGCACCTATATGATTGCCCCAACACTTTTTATCATATGGGTGCTAGAAGGCAGTGGCTGAGGGTCGACATATCCTGGGAATGACGTTAAACTCTATCTGATGGTGAGGTTCCAGTTCTGGAGGTTTGGGGAATGTGGAGCACCCCTTCATCACCATTGCTCCCTGGTCCTCTCTGACCCGGAGTGGTAGTACCTGTTAGGGTCCCATCTATGGGTTAAATAGAAAAATGTATTTATAAAAAAATTGTATTATCCATTAAGAATTGATTTATTTCAAAACTTTATTAGTATTAAATGACCCACTGAGGTTGGTATGCCGTAAAACAAAGCAAACCAAAAATACAATTTACATAGACAATGACATTCAACATTGGGTATACACTTGTATTTCAACTTTGTCACACAGATTTTTTTTCATTACTTTTTTTTTTTTAGGACAAAGATATGACAGAATTTATGCTTTTGCACAAAGAATTACAGACTGATGCTTTAAGTTGGCCAAAATATGTTTTGTCAAAGAAAGAAATGAAATGCATTGCTTTATATCAAGGTGAATGGTATCGGTAAGTTTCAATATCAGTATCTGTTCTTTTTTGGGGGGTGGAGTACCCCTTCATCATCATTATTTCCAGGTCCACTCTGACTCTGTTAAGGTTCCATGTATGGGTTAAATAGATCAAAAAATGAATTCTACGAACATACACTTATAAAGCAAGATTGATTATCAGCTGGTGTCTCACAATTTGTTTAAAAAAAACTACTTATCTACAAACTATTTCCATAAAAATCATATGTAAAAAATTAAAAAATTAAAAATTACACCCTAGTTTTATCAGACCTTACCTTTTGGGATTACCCTTGTAAAATGTTATTACTCTAAACGTATAATAAAATAATCATAAATAAGATTACTTACAATTTTTGGGACCAAGTATCCAATAGGCACCCCAAATCATCAACTTAATGAAAGGTTCACATTTTAACGTCACTGGTAACTTCTGCTTCCAAATTTTTGTAAACAAATGATTTTAATCAGAAGTTTATGGAAATGTTGAACTTACGACAAAGTAAATAAATAGATGGTTGGTAAAAATTCCGAGAAATAGTGTAGATAACAATAAAGATGAGGATAATAGTCTGAATAATTCAAATAATCCTAATTATCAAGCCTCATCTCAAAAATTCAGAGAAATAGTGTAGATAACAATAAAGATGAGGACAATAGTCCGAATAATTTAAATGATACTAATTATCAAGCCTCATCTCAAAAATTCAGAGAAATAGTGTAGATAACAATAAAGATGAGGACAATAGTCTGAATAATCCAAATAATCAAGCCTCATCTTAAAAAGTTCAGAGAAATAGTGTGGATAACAATAAAGATGAGGACAATAGTCAAAATAATACTAATTATCAAGCCTCATCTAAAAAAAATTCAGAGAAATAGTATATTTTATTTTTCTTTGTTGTTTTTTTTATGTATAAAATAATAAACTAATTATATTTGGATAATTTTTTTTCTCCTTTTTTCAGGGCTTGGGTTCTTAAAACAGTTGAGGAAGATGTCGTTGAAGTTTTCTTTTTGGATTACGGAAATGTTTCCCAGATTAAATTGGAATATGTAAGATCTCCGAATGAATCAATATGGAAGTTGCTTCCTAAAGCAAGAGCCTTCAAAATAAGCAGTAAGTATTTTAATTTTCATAAAATAGTATCCTAGGTGTTATAGGTGATACACCCTATAAGACTAATGGAATGCTCTGACTGTACTATAAATAACAGGGATAATTGTGGCTTAGGAGTAAGCCAATGCGAGCAAGCCAATACTCTATTGTCGGATGTAGTTTTCCACATCTCTCTATTGTATTTGTCTACTTTCTGTTAATACATTTTTCTACTTTTGTTACCCGTCGTTTTGTTCTTATTTGACCCCTTAAAACCTCACAACACTAGGTTAGACCTGTTCAAAAATCAACTTTTTCCTTTTTTCATACCTTCCTGCACGGTTTCCCATGCTTTTTGGCCTAGAAAAGCCGAAAATCACAATGTTTCTATGCATTTTGATGTTTCAGTCAGCATCTAATTACTTGCTTTAACCTGCTTATGCCCATTTATTGGTGGAAAAATATTGGTTGAAAACAAACCTCAAAAATACCCGAAACAGGCGTATATAATAGAACTTCATGCTTCATGAGGCAAAGGTTCCAATATTTTAGACAAAAATGGTTGTGATTTTCAGCTTTTTCAGGCCAAAAAACATGGGAAACCGTGCAGGAGGGTATGAAAAAAAAAGGAAAAAGTTGATTTTTGAACAGGTCTAATCCTAGGTATGATGCTAAATTGTGTCTAGTGGTGTAATTCCAATTCTAAAACTCTGGGAAGTATGAAATAGTCCTTCATTGCCATTACTTCCAGGTCCACTCTGACCTCATGTGGTAGTAGGATCTCATCTAAGAATCAGATAGATCTGTTTGCAAGTAAATAAAAATTATTTCTACCAGTTTATAAAACCAAACCAAAATATTTAATTACAAACTATTTACTTACAAATCATAAATCTTATTATAATGGAGATTGTGTGTTTTTCTGTCTGTAACCGAAACTATATCACTTCTCAAGTCACAATTCCCTTAGTTATTTACGTCACATTCTCCACGCATTCTATTTTTATCTAAACCACAATTATTAATAAAATTGTTTTACATCATTAATACTGTTGACCATATCTACATTCGAATAACATGCAAGTGTATTTATATATAAAACAAAATAGCGGATTACAGTGTGAATGGGAAGGCTAATTTGCATATTAATCTTTAAAATTTGATTTTAATAAATATGTGCTTAGTATTATTGATTTCTAATTGTTTGGTTCTATCTTAATGAATATGAGCAAAAATCTCGGGGATAAATCTTAAAAGCAATCCATTGACAAGAAGAAATAATTGTAATTTTATTCTTTACTTCTTATTTTAACTAAATAGTTAAATTAGGAAAATTTACCAATGAAAGACGGGAGTAATGGAAAATGATGGAAGAGTTAGTTTCAAAGTTGTTCTATTTTTCAATCATACCCCCCTCTGTTCCAAATCTTTTTTTCTGCATTCTTATTCAGTTTTATTTGCCTTTCTAATTTAATATGATATTTTATTATGTTAAAACTTAAATACTTGCACCTGGAGGGTGCATATATTTGCTAGTATATATAAAAAATGATTTAAAAAAAAAAAAATTTAGGCACATGGAGAAACAAATATAAAGGTTGAGTTGAAAGTTCTAAACGACAATCATCTGTAGGTTGCAGGTTCAATCCTGACCACGGGCGATAATAACATAGAATACTTAACATAGCTTAACACTTCTACCTGGTCATAGTTAACAGAAAGAAAACAGTCTTCCGCTGTGGATTGAATAAAGGGTTTAGTTCGAAGTTCCATAAAGGCTCCCGAGTTTGAAAAGGAACGCCTGAAGAAGACCGAAGGACACATCAGCCGAAACGTTGTGTATATAACAATAAAGATGAAGACAACAGTCTGAAAAATCTAAATAATATATGCAAAATATTCATTTACAAACCATATATACAAAAAAAAAAAAAAAAAAAATTTGTCATTAAATAACCCACAAGGGTTGATATGCCATTAAACAAAATAACCAACATAAAATAATGTTAATTTTTTTTTTCATGTGAAAAAGGAAACTGATTTCAGGTTTTGATATTTTGATTTTGGAAATTAAGGAATGATTAAGGAATAATTGTTTATTTGCTTTCTTTTATATACTTCCGGGTGCAAGTATTTAAGTTTTAATGTAATAAAATATTGTATTTAATTAAAAAGGCCAATGAAACTAAATAAGAATGTAGATAAAAAGATTTGAAACAGAGGTGGGGTATAATCGAAAAATAGAACAACTGAAACTTACTCTTCCATCACTCTCATCTTTCATTGTTATTTTTTTCTAATTTAAGTATTTAGTTAAAAGAGGAAGTAAAGAATAAAATTAGTTATTTTTTCTTGTTAATGGATTTCATTTAAGATTTATTGAAGAGATTTTTGCTTATATTCATTAAAATAAAACCAAACAGTTAGAAATCAATAATACTAAGCACATATTTATTAAAATCACATTTTTAATATCAATATGCAAATTAACTTTCTCGTTCACATTGTAAACCGCTATTTTGTTGTATATATAAATATAATTGCATGTTGTTAATATGTAGATATGGTTAACAGTATTAATAATGTAAAACAATTTTATTGATAATTGAAGTTAAAATTAAAATAAAATCATTGAGAATGTGATGTCAATAACTAAGGGAATTGTGACTTGAGTAGTAATATAGTTTCGGTTACAGACAGACAAACACACAATCTCCATTATAATAAGATATATTTCTTTTTTATTTACTGTATTTGATGGTATATAAGATGCATGGGCATATAAGATGCACCCCCATTTCAGCAGTTCAGATTCCGGAAAAAAAGTTTTTAGTGTATTTAAGCATATATTGTTGAAAACAGTCTTGCTGTGCATTACACAAGCAGAAACATAGCCGTATAAAAGCAATCTGACAGTTTAGGGTAGGTAAAAGGACTGAGCGTAAGCTGGGTTATTGACCATCAGGGAGGCCTAGGGGAGGTCTCAAACTTCATCTACGATGTATAAGATGCAGGGCAATTTTTTGAGCCAAAATTTTTTGGGGAAAAGTGCGTCCTATATGCCGTCAAATACGGTAGCTATCTATTCATTTTTCTTAATTTTTCCTTTTTTTGTTTCAATTCTAAACCCGTTTTTTCTTTTTTCTTAGATGAGTCCAAAAAGCTCCCACTAAATGCTGAGAATCAATTATTTCAAATGAAAATTTGTAATTCTGAAAACATGACAAATGTGAGTATTTACATTTTCTGTGCACATGCACACATATACACATTTTAATATATATATATATATATGAGAAGTAGATACACAAGTGATGTGTTTATGATATGGCTTTTTTTTAGCCGACAATTTTTGGGAGAATATGTGCTTAATTGAAGTCGTACCTAATTTTGAAAGTTAATTAATTAATAATTAATTAATTAATTAGGCGGGCATACCTATTAAATGTAAGGTTAAACAAATCGAGAAAAATCAATCTCTGTATGTACATTTCGGCCTATTAGGCCTCATCAGCAGAGCTATAGATAGAAAGACCGCCTTGTGTGTGATTTGAAACCCGACTGTCAAGCTGACAGGCGAGCATCTTACCCCTTCACCAACCGGACCTTCTTAGATCTTTCGTTTTGTTCAGAAGTAGGTTCCTATTCCTCTTATAGTGACTTCTACATGACAGTATGAGAAGTAGATTCACAAACGATGTGTTTATGATATGGCTTAGGAACCTACTTCTGAACAAAACGAAAGATCTAAGAAGGTCTGGTTGGTGTAGGGGTAAGACGCTCGCCTGTCAGCTTGACAGTCAGGTTTCGAATCACGCACAAGGCGGTCTTTCTATCTATAGCTCTGCTGATGAGGCCTAATAGGCCGAAATGTACATACAGAGATTGATTTTTCTCGATTTGTTTAGCCTTACATTTAATAGGTATGCCCGCCTAATTAATTGATTAATTATTAATTAACTTTCAAAATTAGGTACAACTTCAATTAAGCACATATTCTCAAAAAAAAAAAATATATATATATATATACACAATATAGAATGAATGAGAAAAGTATTGGCATATAATGGTGCTCAATTCTACAATAGCAGAGCAAGTTTATAATCAAATATTAGATATTATGGATTTAATATCTCGTTACTAAAGTTTCATGCTTATTGCAATCATCAGACGAGATGGTCAAAATGTTTAAAATATTTTGTTTAGAAAATTATTTTTTCTGAATTGACTAAATCATTTTGACCGTCTCGTGTGATGATTGCAGTAAGCATGAAACTTTAGTAACGAGATATTAAATCCATAATATCTAATATTTGATTGTGTGAATATATATGTGTGTGTGTGTGTGTGTGTATATATATATATATATATATATATATAGGTATATGTAAAAACAAAATTTTTTTGCGATGAAACAAAGAAAATACAGTGCTCAATCACAGTTTGTAAGAGCTAATATTTATTTATTTTACAATGTTTTCACAGATCAATGTTCATTATCAGCGACCGCTGATGAAACCGCGGTCGCTGATAATGATCATTGATCTGTGAAAACATTGTAAAATATATATATATATATATATATATATAGAGAGAGAGAAGAGCGAGAGATGCTGATAGCTTTTTCATTTAGTGCGTCCTGGGACACACGGATTTGATTTGAAGGAGTCCTTGGGAAATTTGATGGGTCCCAACTAAAGTTTTTTTTAATAAATTGCTGAGTTTTTATCTATGAACAACTAAAGTTGTTAACCCCTACCTTGTACCCCATACAGTGTAATTGGTTTCCAAGAAAATATTGAAATGTATTTACAATTAGCTGGAAATGGTGGGGGAAGAAAAAAAAAAACACTGGGACACATGCATATGATTTTTCTACATCCTTTTAGATTTTTCTGCATCAATGTTGCAGGACGCATGCCTATCAGCATCTATATATATCTAGATCTAATATATATATATATATATATATATATATATATAATCTAATTATGGATATGTAATGTCTTTTTTTCTTTTTCTTAACTATATATATATACACACACAAATATACATATTTTAAATGTTTATTTATATTTGATTATCAATCTTTTAATTAAAAAAAAAAAGTTTAATAAGTATATATTAAAAGGAGGTACCTCATCTGGTGTAATGATTAGCAAGCTAGATTAGTAGACCATTATTCAATTCTCACTGGGTGCCCTATACTTTTGACTCTGTAACACAACAGAGCTAAGCTTAGTAAATATATATTAAAAGAAGAATTTTTGTGGAAAATTACATTTTCATGACAAGTTAAAGGTAACAAAACTTCTTTAATAACATAATATTTCACTCTGTCTGTTGGGCTTAGACCGAGTGGTAGTACCTGATAGGGTACTATCTATGGGTTAAATAGAAGAAAAATGGGTTAAACATTTTCAGTAACCATCAAGAATGAATAAAACTCTCTCCGGCATAAAATAACCCAACAAGGGATGACATGCTGTAAAAATCCAACCAACCAGGGCTTAAAATGTGCTGATTGTATCCCCTGCAGAGGGGTAAGACTCCCCCACCCCATCCCCCAAAAAAATAAAGGGTTGTCTTGGCTATGACATAAAACTGCATCTGATGGGGGAGCTCTAGTTTTGAAGAGAATCCCAGGTCCATCTGGTAGTACCTATTAGGATCATGTTAGGATAACTGAGTTATCTACCCTTGGTGAATTGCCTGTTTGGAGAGGATAAACTGTGGTGCTAGTAGATAATTTGCATTGACCAATCAACAGCCACCTTGAGGATGGCAGTTAAAGAGAGCTGCCTATTTTTAACAACTGTGTACAAATTATTTGTATTAGATAAGAATAAACAATATCTTGAAATAATTTTAGTTGTGATGAAATTTTTTAATGTTTTTTTTTTTCTTTTCTTTTTTCGTTTCAGGATTACATTGCTGTTGCTTCGTTGGTTTCCCACTAACAAAAATTAAATTGTTAAATATTTGTCTCCTATTCTAATAACTTTATCATAAATAAACCTATTGTAATCACTCTTCAAAAGGTTTGTATTTCTTTAAATATTAAGAAATTTGCAAAACAAATGGCTTAGATAATTTGAACAGCTTAACTGATTTAAGGCAAAATTTCTCATGTTGCTTATTATGAATTATTAAACTGACCCAGGGTTATTAAGAAACCTTTCTACCTACTTCTCTATAAATAAACTATTAAGACATATATATATATATATATATGAAGATAGGAGGGTTGGAGTAAAATCCGACAGTATGAGGTGAGGTAAAAGGAAAAGTGAACAAAAATAATGACTCAAACAAGTAGAAGCTGGAGAGAAATATTTCATCCTTCTCACGCGAAGAACATCTCAGGCTGACTTTATTCATCTGTACATATTTTGCTTTGAATAAAGTCAGACTGAAGATGTTCTTTGTGTGAGAAGGATGAAATATTTCTCTCCTACTTCCACTTGTTTGAGTCATTATTTTTGTTCACTTTTCCTCATACCTCACCTCATATATATATAATGTCATCCACAGACACCCTGTTTCAACATATCGTGTCCCATCAGTGTGGCTAGACATTTTGTAGGCTACCTCCATTTATATATATATATATATATATACACACACAGTGATGCTGATAGCTTTTTGATTTAGTGCATCCTGGGACGCATAGATTTGATTTAAATGAGTCCCCATGAAATTTGATGGGTCCCAACTAAAGTTTCTTAATAAATTGCAGAATTTTTACATATGAACAACTAAAACCGTTTAACCCCTACCTTGTATCCCATACCGTGTAACCCGTTTCCAAGAAAATATTTAAATGTATTTACAGTTAGCTGGAAGTGGTGGAGAAAGAAGAAAACCTCACTGGGACGCATGGATGTGATTTTACTGCGTCTTTTTAGATTTTTATGCGTCAGAGACACAGGACCTATCAGCATCTCATATATATACAGTGATGCTGATACCTTTTTGATTTAGTGCGTCATGGAACGCACATATTTGCTTTGAATGAGTCCCCAGGTAAATTAAAGTTTCTTAATAGATTGTAAGGCTTTTATTTATGATCTGGGGAAACAACTAAAGCCATCTAACTCCTACCTTGTAATCTATCCTGTGTAATTCATTTCTAAGAATGATTGATAATGAAATGTATTTACAGTTAGCTTGAAATGGTGAGGGAAGAAAAAAACACTGGGACGCATGGATACAATTTTACTGTGTCCTTTTAGATTTTGAAGACTCGGGACCTATCAGCATCTTTGTATATAGTGGAGGTGTGGTGTAATGGTTACAGCGGTAGGAAATGGATTCGTCGACCTGAGTTCAAATCCTGGATGAGGCTGTTTCATTTCACATAGCGCTAATACCTTTGGAAAAGGTATGCGTCTAACTACTCTCCCTCCAGCTATGGGTAAATAGTAGGGCAGACTGGACTCTTTAACCGTGGCTAGGTAACCAGTCTAGGAGAAGGAAAACTCTGAATTCAAACCTGTTAAACTTCACTTAAGAAATTGACCCTGTGTCACATCCTGCTTGTGTGGAGGAGTTGGTAAATATGTATATATATAATCAGAATTACTGTTACTTTTAATTTCTACATTACTGTATGTAATTCATAGGTAACCTATGTAACATGATATGCTAGGTATGGTCAAAATTTCACTTTTTTTTTGTTTTTGTTTTTTTATATAAATGAATTAAAAATGAATGAAACTAAAAGTTTTTGTTGTAATATGACGAGGAAGGATTTTGAAAAAAAAACAAAAAAAAACACATGTAAAAATTGTTTGTTTTACAGTAATAAAAAAGAGAGAATTTTATTTTTTATAAATTAAAATTTGTATCTTTATAGCCATTCTGTTGTTGTTGTTACTGATGATGATGATCTCTCTCTTGCAAATATTTTTGTAGTTGTGAAAAATATACGAATTGAACATCAACTAAGAAAAGAGTGATAACATTGTTAATCGTTGATGGATTCAGTTCTTTAAACTTAGTCACAGCTATTTCGTCAGCCTTGTCATTATTTGCATTCTGGAATTGGGGGGTTCTGACGCTCTGGTATGAATCGCATACATACCACTAAGGTTTAGCACCGAAGATTGCCCCAAACAGCAAGCATGGTTGTTCACAGATGTCGAGGAAGATTCTGAAGACGGTAATAGAGAGTTGCAATTTGAAGTAGAAGCTGGAAGACACAATTGACTTGGTAAAGGAATGAATGAATATGAAGATGCGCCCAGTGTCGGGGGTTGCATCCAGGAATTGGTGTAAGAAACAGCAGCACCAGGGGTCAAATAGGCTTGGGTCCGAGGGTCACAACTATGTGACCAATCGATGGATGTCCGCTTCTGTTTTGACTTCATTCGGCGATTTTGAAACCACACCTGAAAAATTAGAATGAATATTTTATCAGTCAATTTAATTTTCCTATAAAAGGTAGCGGTCAAACAGAACTCAAACGCCATTGGCTGGAGGTCAAATGACCAAAGGTATAAAACTATGGAACCATCTAAATGATCAATTGTGTACCAATCGTAGTAAGCGAGTCCAAACTCCAGTCACACTATTACATTCAATTTCTGACTAATACTCTTGGGAAAGGTATGAACCCCCTCATCCTTCCAGCTATGTTCTACAACTACGGCCAATAGTGCGAATAATCCAAATAATACTAATTATCAAGCCTCATGTAAAAAAATTCAGAGAAATAGTGTAGATAACAATAAAGATGAGGACAATAGTCCGAATAATCCAAATGATAGAAATTATCAAGCCTCATCTCAAAAATTCAGAGAAATAGTGTAGATAACAATAAAGATGAGGACAATAGTCCGAATAATCCAAATAATACTAATTATCGAGCCTCATCTCAAAAATTCAGAGAAATAGTGTAGATAACAATAAAGATGAGGACAATAGTCCGAATAATCAAATAATACTAATTATCGAGCCTCATCTAAAAATTCAGAGAAATAGTGTAGATAACAATAAAGATGAGGACAATAGTCCAAATAATACTAATTATCAAGCCTCATCTAAAAAATTCAGAAAATCAATAAGATGTAGAAAAATTCAGAGAAATAGTGTAGATAACAATAAAGATGAGGACAATAGTCCCAATAATCCAAAGGTTGATATGCCATTAAACAAAGAAACCAAACCTTAATGAATAAGAGAGAAAAAAAAAAGAAGGGCTCTGTTACCTTAATAGTATTTTCGGGTAAATTAAGTTCAGAGGCCAACTCGCAGCGTTTGTGGCGGGAAATATATTTTTGTTGGTAGAATTCCCCTTCGAGTCTTTGGAGCTGATCACGTGTGAATGTTGTTCGATTACGTTTTAACAAAGAAGAATCATTGCCAATAATTTTCGTTTCACCAAAAACTTAGAAGAAGAAAAGAAAAAACGGTTATTGTAACACCATCGGCATGCCGGGGGGTGGGGTGCTAATTGCACGCCCTGCTCATTACTTTCAGCACCTTTTCATCTTAATCAGCTTTTCATCTTTCACATTCGTTGGCCATGATCGTTGACTAGCTTAAGTTTAGAGCCTCCATTTGTTGTGTCCGTGACAAAGGCACCCCAGGGCCCCCACCCCGCCCCACGAAAAGGTAAACAAAACAAGCAACAAAGAGAGGTAATTTATGAGGAAGTGCATCCCGGTCTCCTGCCTCAGAAATTGCTACCCGGTGACTATTAATATAGCGTCCCCAGCTATATCGTCTCGGCAGTGTTACTTGAAAGAAAACAACCAACTTAGGGCGTTAAATGTATTTTAGAGGGGGGGGGCTTCTAATTTTTGTTGTAATTCTTATTTATTTATCGTAATTTGTCGTAATTCTTGTTTAGATATGAAGATGGATATATAGTTTGGAATAGACAGATAGATAAACAAACAAAATAATATAGATAGATATGAACAAATGGATGGGTGGATAGATATATAAACAAAGTAAAAAATGAACAAATTGAGGTAGGTAGATAGATAGATAGATACTCATCTTCATATCTAAACAAGAATTACGACAAATTTCTATAAATAAACAATAGCTGGGGATATTATTTTAATATTCACCGGGTAGCAATTTCTAAGGCAGGAGACCGGGACGCACTTCCTCATAAATTACCCAAAGAGAGAACAAATACAAGACAAAGACAAAATCAGGTGAACATTCAAAATGGCAAACATGAGGTGTAAGACTTCATTCATTCAGTCCAGTCATTCTTCCATTAATCTTCGTCGACAGAGACGGGGGGGGGGAGACACCCCTCTCTATCCAATCAGGATTTCTGCTTAGGTTCTCTTCTCTGCTCTAAGTTGCAGGGTGATCTATCCTTGTCAACCGCTGACTCTCAACTAATTGCCTAACTTTCAAATCTCCCACTTCCCACAATTCTCGCTATCAACTCTCATTCTCCGAGATTTCACACGGGATTTCAAATCTGTTTTTGTTCTAACAGAGAGCTAACTACCCTGGTGGTCAAGTTTTTTTTATTGCTGATTCCTATCTCTTCTCTCCTTTGCCTAAATCCAGACATTTGTCTGGTACTGGCCTTATCACACTTTAAAAAAACTATATTCTTAGTTTTTAATGGTTTTACTGAACTGCTATTGACACCCACACACAATACACTTATTTATACATACTAGCAAATATATGCACCTCCGGGTGCAAGTATTTAAGTTTTAATGTAATAAACTATTGTATTAAATTAGAAAGGCTAATGAAACTAAATAAGAATACAGATAAAAAGATTTGAAACAGGGGGAGTTTAATCGATAAAATAGAACAATTGAAATTTACTCTTCCATCACTCTCGTCTTTCATTGTTATTTTTTCTAATTTAAGTATTTAGTTAAAAGAGGAAGTAAAGAATAAAATGACAGTTATTTTATCTTGTTAATGGATTTCATTTAAGATTTATTGAAGAGATTTTTGCTTATATTCATTCATTAAAATAAAACGAAACAGAAATCAATTATACTAAGCACATATTTATTAAATTTGATTTTTTAATATTAATATGCAAATTAGCCTTCCCGTTCACACTGTAAACCGCTATTTTGTTGTATATATAAATATAATTGCATGTTGTCAGTATGTAGACATAGTTAACAGTATTAATAATGTAAGACAATTTTATTAATAATTGAGGTTTAAATAAAAATAAAATCATGGAGAATGTGATGTCAATAACTAAGAGGATTGTGACTTGAGTAGGAATATAGTTTCGGTTACAGACAGAAAAACACACAATCTCCATTATAATAAGATATGTATACACACACACATATGTGTATGTATGTGTGTATATATATACACACACACACACACATATGATCTACTATCTCTAATCTACACATATTTATACACCCACAGATATACATGTACACACATGTACCCTTAATCCCACTTACCCATATACTAACTACTATGCCTTTATATATACACACACACACACTGCATGCCACAATTGCACTTGTGCCACAATGCATATTGTCATATTATTCTTAAAGATCCTTTTAATTTTTTTTACATGGTATTTCCTAATTATACATCAATGAAGGGTCATTCAATAAATAAGGGGAATTTATTGGTTAAATCGAACTTAACAGATATAAATTCCACCATCATATGTCACCCAGCCGAAAGAAAAAAAAAATACCAAAAATTAGGGAATTAACCAAATTTAATGAAATTTTTAGTGTTGATGTATTAATGAAAAAAATATAATGCATCAATTATTTTATTTAAAAACTTTTACATTTTTTTAGGTCAGTTAACTTTGAACCACATATCTTGTGTTACGTCTCAAAGATATGTGGTTCAAAGTTAATTGACCTGAAAAATGTAAAAGTTTTTAAATAAAATAACTAGTGGATTATATCTTTTATTCATTAATATATCAATACTGAAAATTTCATTAAATTCGGTTAATTCTCTGATATTTTTTTTTTTTTTTTTTTTTTTTTTTTTTCTTCTCTCGGTGGGGTGACATACGATGGTGAAATTTAGGTCTGTTAATTTTGATTTAACCAATCGTTGTCTGTCTATTTATCTATCCATCTATGAAGGTCATTAAATAAATAAGTGTTGTTTTTTTTTTTTTTTTGTTTTTTTTAACTTTTCCATAAGTGATGTGATTATTTGCAAATTCATGAATTTATTATCTTTAGCAGAAAATTTTCAGGTTCACAATTTTTAATAAGATTTCTTAATTTTATTTCAATGGCTTAACTATAGTTTTAATTTATTTTAAATACCATGATAGGAATTATTTCTCTCTCTCTCTCCTCATATATATATATATATATATATATATATATATTTATATTTTTAACAATGGAAAGGAGTAACCTACTCGAGTTTCATCGATTGATTCTTCAGGGTTACATCAGTTAAATTAATCGAGTTTTCGATTAATCTTAGTTGGTATAATACATGCCCGTTGGAATGGGATTTATCCTTAATAGACAAACGCTTATTTATATTTTCAAAGATCGTGAACCGTTTTTGTTTATTGGATTAAAAATTTGGATTAATTTATGGGGATTATTTTTTCAATTACTATTTAATGAAAGGTATATTATGGGGTGTATTAATTAATTTAACTGATATAACCCTGAAGAATCAATCGATGAAACTCGAGTAGGTTACTCCTTTCCATTGTTAAAATAAATCTTTGCTCTACATTGTATTGAGCACTTTGTATTTGTTTTTTCTCAATCTTAATTCCTGGATACTGTGCGCTTCCAACGATCATACTTATACCCACCGGTAAGCTACTACTTATACATTAACAAATATACATTATATATATATATATATATATATATATATATATATATATAGAGGAGTGAAGGATTTGAATAAATCCGACAAAATGTGGTTGAAAATAGAGGAAAGTGTGGATATAACAACACAGACAGTTGAATTCAGTTGATATTTCGCCTCACTGTATGAAGCTTATTTGAAACTTTATTGACATAAGTACTTGTACATTCTGCTTTTATATTGAAAAGGTAAATGGGTGAGGGGGGTGGAGAAAGTCATGAGGGGGTAGGTATGTTAGGCATGGTGCGCATTTATTTTTATGCGGTCAGTCAGTCGACTTTATAAGAGAAATTGATGTTTGGAATGTGGGTCAAATGTGTCGTCCGATGTGTATCGGATGACTAGGGATATATATATATATATATATATATATATATATGAGAGAGAAAAAATAATTCCTATATAGATAAATTCCCCTTATCTATTGAATGACCTTAATGAACTAAGCGCCTGAACTACCAATTCGAATCGTATCTATAACATCATCTATATTAAATTTATTTTTTTGGAATACTTTTTTTGTTGGTTGTTTTTTTTTTTCGATTTTCTACATTGTGTGTGTGTGTGTGTATATATATATATATATATATATATATATATATATATATATATTCAAGATAAATGGAAATAAATCTGATGGTAGGTAAGTATGAAACTATGGAAAAAAAAGACCTATTTGTCTGAATTTTTTAGATGAGGCTAGTATTAAAACGAAAAAAATGTTCAGTGAGCACACGCTGGATAGGCTTTGTTTGTATGTAATACAACATACCAAGTATTTAAAAAGATATTTTAAATTTCAAAATGATGTCATTTATTCAAATTAATATTATATATGTGTATACACGCAGAATTAGAATGTTGAATTTGTGGTAAACTTTTTTTTAAATACAAAAAAATGTTTATATTTGTACCTCATATTCTTGAAATAATGGGTTTCCAGCATAGAGATACATACAATTTGAGTGCAGAATCAGAAAGAACATACAATTTTCCATAAGAATGCAAAGTTTTATCAAAATTGCTGCAAAAATAAAGAAATGGTGAAGAAATTACTGAATTTCTTGTTCTGAATTGGTCCGTGATTTTACATTTTTTTAACAAAATCATGTCCACTTTTGAACCCCCAATTTCAGAGATTTAAATTCTCATAACTTTTGAACCACTGGGGATATTTGCATAATTCAAACAGTTTTGAACTCCATTTACACAGCTCTATATAACTAATGGGATTAAAGAATGATAACCTCAAATAAAATAATCAATTGTAAATGCTACAGTAAATCAGATTTTTTTCAACTATACTCCTGGCAAGCCCCAACCCCTTTTTATCATATGGGTGCTAGAAGGCGGTGGCTGCGGGTCTACATGTCCTGGGAATGACAAACTCTATCTGATGGTGAGGTTCCAGTTTTGGAGGTTTGGGGAATGTAGAGCACCCCTTCATCACCATTGCTCCCTGGTCCACTCTGACCCGGAGTGGTAGTACCTGTTAGGGTCCCATCTATGGGTTAAATAGAAAAATGTATTTATAAAAAAATTGTATTATCCATTAAGAATTGATTTTTTCAAAACTTTATTGGCATTAAATGACCCACTGTGGTTGATATGCCGTAAAACAAAACAAACCAAACCAAATCAACTATACTCCTAAATGCCATAGCCCAACATGTCATACCTTTTAGGAATCAAACCAACTCTGCAAGCAAATTAAAAACAAATCCGGATCCACAATCCTGTAATTTTGGATTCCCAAGTTTTAATTCCCGTGATTGTTTTTGGAGATTTTTTTACGACAACTTTTCTTGTATGATAACAAGTGACCTCCAATTTGACATGTCAAATCTACACCCCGCCCTATATTTAACACAATGAAACTTGCATAAAAGGTTAATATTATCTTGAAATTTGTTTGTCCATTCAAAAGAAACATTAAACAAACTCCTGATGATTTTTTTTTTTTTAAATTTTTTTCAGCTCACAGAAATAATGAAAATTATGAATGAAAACAATGTTTACATTTTCGCACGATTAAATCAATTGAAATATAACATAGCCAAAAATAAGTTATGACTACCAGCTTTTTAAAAAAATTCTATGAAAAATCAACTAACAGTCAAATTTTCACAAATTTGGGTAATTATTTACCTGTTGTTGAAATTATGTTTAAAATAAGTTTTTTCCTGAAATGTATTAGGGGAAATATTTTTTTTGAGGTCGCCTCTCCCTATCTTATTTTATGAAATCTGAAAAAATGAACAGATAAAAAACGATTTTTACCTTTTTTCTATAAAGATAAGAGTCTGAATAATTATATCAGAAGATTTTTATAAGTTTCTATACGGGATGTATTTAGTAAAAGAACCATGAATACAGAATTCTGCTAAAAAAATGTCAATAAAGAAACTGACACTTTTGTAAAAAAACAAACAAAAACGGACTGTTTTACTTATTTTTCAAGATAAAGGTGAGTATTTTTTTCTCAGTCGGTTAATTTGATCTTTGAATAAACTGTTTTTCTTTGTAACAAATCTTTATGTTTGTTGTTGTTGTTGTTGTTATTATTATTATTATTATTATTATTATTATTATTTTGCGAGATTTTTTTTTAAGTTCGAAAATATTTACATTTGTTTTCAATATTGCCTAAACTGATCACCTGACGTGATTTTGGTGGTACCTAACAATAACAATTTTTAACTTGGAAATAAATTTGAGAATAACTAGCTTAATTGCTGCCCGATGTGGCGGCTTTTAAGATAGTCCTTCATAAAACGTAATAATTATTAAATTAGTTTTATTATTGAAAAAAAATGATTGTGATTCGCTACAAGCTAGAAAGAATTATCAGAGATGCTGATAGGTATGTGTCCAGTGTCCCTGATGCACAAAAATCTAAAAGGACGCAGTACAATCGTATCCATGTGTCCCAGTGTTTTTTCTTTTTTCTTCTTTCACCATTTCAAGCTAACTAAGTACATCTCAATAATTTCTTAGAAATTAATTACACAAGATAGGTTACAAGGTAGGAGTTAGATGGCTTTAGTTATTTCCCCATAAAAACCCTATAATTTAATAAGAAACTTTAGTTGGGACCCATCCCAGGATGCGCTAAATCAAAAAGCTATCAGCATCACTCAATTATGACAGTTTAACTACAGTGAATGAACTTTTTTTCGAATTAGGTTACGGTTTGGGGATTAAGGTTGTTTTTAATTACGTATTGCTTAAAAAAAACAAAAAAATTAAAATACATTTAATTAATCATTGAAATTAATTATTGAATCCAATGGTAGACACATTAGTCTCAGTTGTTTGTGTTAGTATTGCAATGTATAATTTCAATTAAACTTGGTTTAAAAAAAATATTTTTCAACATTAAATGTATAGTAATTTTTTTAAATTTTTTTTTTTAAAGCAATACGTAATTAAAAACAAACTTAAACCCCTAAACCGTAACCCAATTCGGAAAAAAGTTAATTCATACACTGTAGTTGAACTAGCTACTGGCAAAATGAGCCTAAAATGCGTTTTTGACAAAATGACTTTAGCCCCCCTCCCCTACAGAAAATAATTTACCAAAAATCAGCAAATTATCAGATTTTAATGAAATTTTCAGTGTTTATTTATCACTGAATGATCTTTATAATGCATTATTTATTTTATTCAAAACTTTCTCATTTTTTTCAGGCCACTTAATTTTGACCCAAAAATGTTACGCCCCCAACATAAGGGGAGGGGCTTATGTTGGGGGCGTAACATTTTTGCGAGTTGGTCATTTTCGATACTAATTATATTACAAATAATGAGATAAAAGACCAAAGTTATTAATAGAAACAAAAAAAAAAAATTTTACAGTGGCTTTTCTATGAGAAAATAAGTACCGAAAAATAAAATGTAAAAAAATAATAAATAATTAATTTTTTGGAGATTTCTTTTTTACTCATTTTGATAATTATTTAATTAATTATTTAATATCTTATAAAAGAAAAAATGATACATTGATATTTTTTATGCTTAAAAAGGGGGGGAGGGTACATTTTCAATAAAGTTTTTCTTCAAAACTTATTACTTTGTGTCTAAAATAAGGTTTGCATTAAATAGATATTTATTTCTAGAATAAAGTTTTGAAATAAAATAACTGATGCATTATAAAATTCATTAATTGATGAATTAATACTGAAAATTACATTAAACTCGGATAATTACCTGATTTTTGGTAATTTTTTTTTTTTTTTGCAATCGCGAATGTTACATAAAAACTGTAAACAAGCGCGTAAAACCATTGAAAAATAGACAAAATGGCGGATCGCGTCGAAATTGACCAAAACAAATCGTTTTAAATCTATTAGAAATAAACTGCATATGTAATGATATTTTTCTTTTTTTAATGATGGTTATTATGTTACTACTTATCGATTTTGACAAAGTTTGACCTTAAATAATAGATTTAATTATTTTTAATTCGCTTTTAAAATTCGTAGCAGATGACAAAATTGCCAGTGCCTAAGTTAAACTGTCATAGGGGACCACCAAAAAAGTTTCCGTTTAAATTTTGAGGACGATTTGCAAGTATAAACCAATTTAATTTCTATGTTGAGATAACTTGAGAGAGTCCCTAACCCGAAGTGGTTCGGGTCCCCCAAAGGTCTAAATCCGTTTCTGCAAAAGACAATGTGTAATTAAACTGATATGCTTACCTTGATTCTTTTCAAATATTTCTTTTTGGTTCTCCGTAAAGTCTTGGTTCGATCCGGATTCAAATAATCTGTTATAGGATTTGTCGAGAGATGACCGACCTGAATCCAAATCTTTTAACGGCCAATATCGTTCCTGAAACTTGTCCATATCAAATAAACAAAATGGCGTCGTGTGCAATTAATGTTTTCAGTTATTCCTTTAGAATGATCGACTTCTGCAACAGACGATATTATAAGTGTAGAATTCTTTATAAATTTCTTGTCATTAGAAAAATCACTCACCACTTTGTTTTGATTTTTCTTTTTTCACACAGTTGACAGTAATTTTTCTTTCTTTCTTTCAAAATTTAATTTTCATAGAGATTGGTTGGATTTTAGTTCTTACAACGAAAGAAACATTATTCAGACGACACTCTTTACCGCCTATTTTTGACGATCTTAACATTCCTATTGAATAGATTATTAACATCCTAGATGTTTGTTTTTTTTAAACGAATTTTTTTAAGTACTCTTAGTCTACAATATCATAAGCCAAAAATTTTAATCGTAGTTGATCCTTTGAGTTGAAAAAAATATTTGAAGAAGAACGTGAGAGAAAATTCAGTTTGTTGTAAAAAAAATTTCGTTTGATTTCTTTCTCCGGTCAGTTTTGGTTTAGAACTACAGAATTTACAGAAAAGAAAGTTAGAAATTAACAAGAATTTAAAAATGTTGTAAAAAGTCGAATTCTTGGTTTTTGGTGTGTCAGCTAGTGAACAAGTATTATGAATGAAAATGGTTCATTTATCTTATGAAGTGATGGTCAAAGCTGCCAGTTGACAATCTGAAGCCAACCACAAGACACTCTACTTTTAAAAGAAAATTTTTGGCGGGACCCTAAAGCCATAAACCCTCGGGGGGTAAGGAAGAACGAATACAGAGGAAATAGATACAATGATAATCACCTATTTCTAATCACATAATTGGGATTGTCAAGCGATTTTGATTGATTACTTTTAATGGCATGTCAACTTATCTCAGGTTATCTCATGCCTTTTAACATTTATTTGGTTTTAATTAAGGTTAGGGAATCGTGTTCATTGGGATGTCAAATTTATTATTATTGACATTTTTTAGCAGAATTTAATTTTTTTTTTTTTTTTTTTTTTTTTTTTTCACTAAAAAAATTCCGTATAGAAACTTATGAAAATCTTCTGATATAATTATTCAGACTCTTATTTTTATAGAAAACATTTAAAAATCTTTTTTTATCTTTTCATTTTTTTTTAAATATTTCATAAAATAAAATAAGCCCCCCCCCCTTATTTTATTTTATGAAACCTCGTAAAAAATATATTTCCCCTAATATATTTTAGAAAAACAAAACAAAAAACGATTTTAAACATAAATACAGCAACCGGTGTATAATTACTGAAATTTTCGTGAAAATTTGACAGTTGGTTTTTCATAGAATTTTTTTTAAAGCGGGTAAGGTGGCTACGTTAAATTTCAATTAATTTAATGGTGCGAAAATATAAACATTGTTTTCATTCATACTTTTCATTATTTCCGTAAGCTGAGTTTTTTTTTAAATCATCAGGAGGTTTTTTAAAAATGTTTCTTCTTTTGAATGGTTCCAAAATTTTGAAGATAATATTAATTTATATTCAAGTTTCATTGTATTAAATATGGTGAGGGGGGGGGGTAATTTTGACATGGCATATTTGACATCCCTAGTGTTCATTATACGTTAATAAACAACGGTAAAAAAGAACAGCTTTCTCGTTTATTCCTACCATAAAATAAACTGAACCCTCATTTTATGTTCGTGTTTTTGCAATGTTTTATTTTTCTTGCACCCGTTATTTTACAATACTAAATATATTTTATTTATTTATTTTAATATTCACTTCAATGAGTATATTCTAAAAGTTTTTATTTTGTGAGAATGGTTATTTTTAAAGTGGAAGTTCGTTTTTACACTTCAACTTTTTACTCGTAAATTCCTACGATAAAATGCCCAAGCCTAATTTTATGGTAGGAATTTACGAGTAAAAAGTTGAATATTACCTTTTGTTGTTGTTATTTCTTTTCTTTTTGGCTTTGCTACTCTAAAATAAAAACGTCAGATATCTTGAAAAATGTTTGTCCATTGGAAAGAAGAAACATTAAATAAACACCTGATGATTCTTTTTTAAAAATTTCAGCTTACGGAAATAATGAAAATTATAAACGAAAACAATGTTTACATTTTTGCACTGTTAAATCGATTGAAATTTAACGTAGCCAAAAACAAGTTATGACTAGAGGCTTAAAAAAAATAAATTCTACGAACAATCAATTAATGGTCCGATTTTTACAAAAGTTTCCATAATTACTTATCTTTTGATGAAAATATGTGTAAAGTAGTTTTTTCCTAAAATATATTTGGGGAAATATATATTTTTTACGAGATCTACCCCCACCCCTATTCTATTTTATGACATATGTAAAAATGAACCGACAAAAATTTGATTTGTACTCTTTTTCTATAAAGAATAATTATCTGAATAATTATATCCAAAGATTTTTATAAGTTTCAATGCCAGTGTTTTTTAGTAAAAGAAACTTGAATACAGAATTCTGCTAAAAAATATCAATAAAGAAACTGACCGTGTCGTTAAAAAAAAAAAAAGACTGTTTTACTTGTTTTTCAAGATAACGGTGAGTAATTTTTCCCCAATCGGATAATTTGATTTTTGAATTAACTGTTTTTCTTTGTAACAACTGTTTATGTTTTTTTTTTTTTTTTGCGAGATTTTAAAAGAAAAAGTTAAAAATATGGCCTAAACTAATCACGTGACATATTTTGGTGGTACATATAAATATATCAATCATTTCTTTTATAAAAGAAATAATATGACCTTATACATTTACCTCCCTTTTTTAACCATCGCCTGATAAGAGACCTTGTGCGATTGGCTAAGGGCCATTGTTGGCGACCAATCAAAACACACATTACTAGACTTAGTTTAGCCGCCAAATTTCGAGGGCCGATACCATCAACCTGCCTCTTTCGCTGCGACCAACCGCCGTAAACGGGCGTGCTTTCTGAAGCCAGCTTACCAGTCAGAGCCAATGACTCGTAAATGTCAAACTTCTCAAGTTAGCAAGAGACACTTCTTACCAGAGACAGATAAGTTTTCGCAAGAGCATTATTTTGCAAAACACCTACATCTACACTATACAATTGTACAATTTATAACACATTTGTAAACCACACACACATTTTGTATGTCATACGTTACATATTGTATATTTCCTGTTCATGTTGTTTGTTGAATACACCGTTTGTATAAAGTCTTGAGTTGTGTTTCATTACCTGTTGACTTTATCATTATCTTGTCTACGTAATTACCATAATTTATGCTGAATATACATATAAAAAAAGTTCGGTTCGAAGTTTCATAAAGACCCTAGATTATGACATGAAGGATCCTGTGTCCGACAAGAAATACCTGAAGAAGGCCGGAGGGCACATCGGCCAAAACGTTGTGTAGTTAACAATAAAGATAAGGACAATAGTCCGAAGAATCCAAATAATAAAAATTATGAAGCCTCATCAATGAGTATTCCCGGTACTCATATAATTCCCATGTACAAGCATGTGAATTCGGATGAAAGAAGATGAGAACAACAATTGAAGATTTAAAAAAAAAACATATAATCAAAGGGTACAAAAAGGTTGCAAACTTCATGGTGTTATTGGAAATTCCATAGCTAATTATCTCCCCCTGCTGCTAGGGGGCGAATCGCCATCATTGTATGTTGGCGCCAATACCAAAAACTTCACTTATCACGGAGCACCTAATGAGGTTAGTCGCGTAAATAGCGGTCCCTACACTTCATTCATCACTTAGCCCCAAAACAGGGCTTACTTACCGCATAGCAGTATTGGAGGAGAGACGTAAAAACACCAAGCTCTCATTACCAAGCCCAACAGGGCCCACTTATCACAGAACTCTACAACCAGCTCACTTCTAAGGCATTTTATCAGCATACGTTAAAAGGCGGGTACAATAGCACACTTACTGAAGGACGAGAAACTACCGAGACGAAGCGTCTTATCAACATTTCCTAACGACGAACAGAATACCCTATTATCACCATTATTCCAAGAAAATTACTAACTCAGATAAGTCTCGTAGCAAATACCATTAAAATTTGCAACAATTTTATGTAATTTTTGTCAATACAAGTGTCTGCATTTACTTTCGTGTTTGTTCCTTCTTTGTCCGACAATTTGCCTACAACTACGGAGAAATAAGAGCTCCTTCGAAAACCGTAAATACTCTTAGTGTTTGCTGAGGGTTCTGGAAGGTAAAGGGAGCGCAGGAATACACGACTCGCTAGTTGACTGCCCAACACTATAAGTGACTTTCGTCATAGAATTTAGACGCCAATATCGTATACTGGCGATTCGCCCTCTGGTGCCAGGGGCAGATCTATAATTTTTCCGATACATCTAAAAAAATTCCATAGAAATAAATTAAACCTTGGTTTAATATTTGACACTGCTGGGCATCCCTGACACACAAAAATCTAAAAGGACGCAGCAAAATCATATCCGTGCGTCCCAGTGTTTTTCTTTTTTCTTCCCTTACCATTTCAATCTAACTGTAAATACATTTCAATAGTTTCTTAGAGACGAATTACACAGGATATGTTACAAGGTAGGAGTTAGACGGCTTTAGTTGGGACCCATAAATTTTCCCGCGGACTCATTCAAAGCAAATATGTGCGTCCCAGGACGCACTAAACCAAAAAGCTATCGGCATCACTGGTTTAACGATATTTGGTTGAAGCTGAATAAATCCTTTCACATAGGTATGTGGTGCTAAATGATTTTAGTGACGCTGGTATTCCTCTTCTTCACGATCTTATTTGGAGGTCATGACCCATAGTTTAAGAAGCGCTGTTGACGATAAAATAAATCTGGAAAAGTGTTGAGGTTTGAGTAATCAGAGTGCATGGTGGAAATAATGCGTGGAAAAACAGAATTTACAATAGGTAAAAGAGAATGTCAGGAGACGTTAACACACGAGGTAAATTTAACAAAGGTTTATTACGAACTGATTAATTTTTACAATAAAGTTAAAACAAGCGGGAACAAACCTTGGGCGGAGTCTGGGCTCCTGCTGATGTCACATCAAATATATTTATTAATAGAAATATGATCTTATAAAAAAATCTTAACAAAAAGATTTGTTGTTGTATCTTAAATCTATTTTGATTAATGATTGATTGATTGATTAACGGCATGTCAACCTGTCAAGGGTTATTTTATGCCTAGACGTTAAGAAACAATTACAACAAAAAATGTAAATATGAATTAATAATGAAGCTTTAGGCATCAAATAACTCGAGATGGGTTGACATGTTTTTTGTTATTGATTTCTAAGAAAGAAACTGTTATAAAATCCTAAATAATATGTTGTTTTTTTTTGTTTTTTACTACGGAGATGCATAAAAAAGCGGGTATTTTTAACGATATATTTTTAGCAAAATTGACCGAAAATAATAGTTTAAAATTTATCAAAAATGAACTACATGTGTAATATTATTTTGCTTTTTTTAAAACTGATGTTCATTATGTTACCACTCTTCGACTTAGACAAAAATTTAGGTAATAAAGGACTATTTGCTCGTAAATTCCTACCATAAAATAAACTGAACCCCCATTTTATGTCCGTGTTTTTGTATTAAATGTTTTATTTTTCTTACACCCGTTATGTTACAATACAAAATATATTTTATTTATCTATTTTAATATTCATTTCAATGTGCATATTCTAAAAAAGTTTTTATTTTGTGAGAATGTTTAGTTTTAAAAGTTGGGGCTCGTTTTACAATTTAGACATCAATTGGATTTCCTTTTATGACCATAATTTTTTTCCGTCGACGATGATTATAAATCTGAGTTTATTTTATATTTTAGAGTACCTAAGCCAAAAAAGAAAAGAAATAACAACAACAAAAAGTAATATTCAACTTTTTAAACTCGTAAATTCCTGGCCATAAAATTAGGCTGGGCATTTATGGTAAGGAATTTTACGAGTAAAAAAAAGTTGAAGTCTAAAACGAACCCCCACTTTAAAAGTAACATTCTCACAAAATAAAAGCTTTAGAATATACACATTGAAGTGGAATATTAAACATAAATAATAAAATATATTTAGTATTGTAAACAGAACGGGTGCAAGGAAAAATAAAACATTTATTGCAAAGCAGGTCATAAAATGGGGGTTCAGTTTATTTTAATGTAGGAATTTAACGAGCAAAATAGTCCCTTTATTACCGAAAATTTGACCTTAAATAATCAGATTTGATCAATTTTTAATTCGTTTTAAAAAATGAAAATAAGCCAAACAAATTGGCAGTGCCTATAAGAAAAACCTTAAAACAACTCCTGATGATTTTTTTTTTTTTTAAATTTTTTTCAGCTTCACAGATAATAATGAAAATTATGAATGAAAACAATGTTACATACATTTTCTGCTAACGTACTGAACAGATTAAATCAAGTTGAAATATACATAGCCAAAACTAAGTTTATACTACCCCAGCTTTTTAAAAAAATTCTATGAAAATCAACTAACAGAGTACAAATTTTCAACCAAATTGGGTTAATTATTATACTGTTGTTGAAATTATGTTGTAAAAAAATAAGTTTTTTCCTGAAATGTATTAGGGGAGAAATATTTTTTTTTGGGTCGCCATCTTCCCTGATCATTATTTTTATGAGAAATCTGAAAAAATGAACAGAATAAAAAAACGATTTTTACCTTTTTTCTAATAAGATAAAGTCTGAATAATTCATATCAGAAGATTTTTATAAGTTTCTAATAACGGGATGTATTTAGTAAACAGAACCATGAAGTACAGAATCCTCATAAAAAAATGTCATATAAGAAACTGACACTTTTGTAAAAAAACAAACAAAACCGGACTGTTTTAAACTTATTTTTCAAGAATAAAGGTGACGTATTTTTTCTCAGTGGTTAATTTGATCTTTGAATAAACTGTTTTTCTTTGTAAGCAAAATCTTTATGTTTGTTGTTGTTGTGTTGTTATTATAATTATTATATATTATTATTAATTATTATTTTGCGAGAATTTTTTTTTCCCAGTTCGAAAAATATTACATTTGGTTTTCATATTGCGACTAAACTTGATCAACCTGACCGTGATTTTGGTGGTACCGTACAATAAACAATTTTTAACTTGGAAATAAATTTGAGAAATACAGCTTAACTTGCCTGCCCGATTGGCGGCTTTTTAAAGATAGTGCCTTCATAAAACGTAATAATTATTAAATTAGTTTTATTATTGAAAAAAATGATTGTGATTCGCTACAAGCTAGAAAGAATTATCAAAGATGCTGAAGGTAGATGTCCAGTGTCCTGAATGCAGCACAAAATCTAAAAGGACGCAGTAACAATCGTATCCATGTGTCCCAGGTGTTTTTTTCTTTTTTTTCTTCTTCTTTCACATTTCAAGCTAACTAAGTAGCATCTCAATAATTTCTTAAGAAATTAAGTTACACAAGATAGGTTACAAGGTAGGAGTTAGATGGCTTTAGTTATTCCTCACTAAAAAACCCATAATTTTAATAATAGAACTTTAGTTGGCACGCCAATCCAGGATGAGCGTAAAATCAAAAAACTAATCACATCAACTCAATTATGACAGTTTAAACTACAGTGAATGAAACTTTTTTTCGAATTACGGTTACGGTTTGGGGATTTAAGGTTGTTTTTTAAATTACGTATGCTTAAAAAAAAACAAAAAAATTACAATACATTTAATTAAATCATTGGAAATAATTATTGAATCCAATGGTAGCACATTAGTCTCAGAGTTGTTTTGTTTAGTTATTGCAAATGTATATTTCAAATTAAAACTGGTTTAAAAAAATATTTTTCAACATTAAAGTATAGTAAATTTTTTAAATTTTTTTTTTTTAAAGCATACGTTAATTTAAACAAACTTAAACCCCTAACCGTAACGCAATTCGGAAAAAAAGTTAATTCATACACCTGTAGTTGAACTAGCTACTGGCAAAAATGGAGCCTAATAATGCGTTTTTGACAAATGATTTTTAGCCCCCCTCCCTGCTACAGAAAATTATTTTACCAAAAAATCAGCTAAATTATCAAGATTTCTAACCTCGAACATTTTCAGATGTTTATTTATCACTGAATGATCTTTATAATGCATTAATTTATTTTATTCAAAACTTCTCATTTTTTTCAGGCCACTTAATTTTGACTGCGCAAAATGTTACGGCCACCCAAACATTAAGGGGAGGGCCTTATGGTTGGGGGGCGTAACATTTTTTGCCGAGTTGGTCATTTTCGATAACTATATATTACTATAGCATAATAATTGAGATAAAAGACACAATAAGTTTATTTAATAGCAACAAAAAAAAAAAATTTTACAGTGGCTTTCTATGAGAAAATAAGTACTGCTGAAAAAATAACTAAAAAAATGTAAAAAATATAAATAAATAATGTAATGTTTTTGGAGATTTTTTTTTACTCAAATTTGATAATTATTTATGTAAGTTATTTAATATCCTTAAATAAAGAACAAAAATGATACCATTGATATTTTTTTATGTTAAAAAGGGGGGGAGGGTACATTTTCAATAAAGTTTTTTCTTCAAAAACTTATTACTTTGTGTCTCAAAATAAGGTTTGCATTAAAAAAAGATTATTTTATTTCTAAGAATATAAGTTTTTGAAATAAAATAACTGATGCATTATAAATTCATTTAATTGATGATTTATACTGAAAATTACATTAAAACTCGGATAATTAACCTGATTTTTGGTAATTTTTTTTTTTTTTTTGCAATCGCGCAATGTTACATAAAAAAACTGTGAAACGAGCCGCGTAAAACATTGAAAAATAGACAAAATGGGCGGCATGCGCGTCGAAATTGACACAAAAACAAATCGTTTTAAATTATCTATTAGAAAAATAAATGCATATGTAATGATATTTTTCTTTTTTAATGATGGTTATCTATGTTACTATTATCGATTTTGACAAAGCTTCTGACACTTAATAATAGATTTAATTATTTTTAAACTTCGCTTTTAAAATTCGTAGCAGATGACAACATTGCCCAAGTGCCTAAGTTGAGAAGACTGTCATGAGGGGACCTACCAAAAAAGTTTCCCGTTTAAATTTTGAGAGACGATTTGCAAGTATAACGAATTTAATTTGCTATGTTGAGATAACTTGCAGAGAGTCGCCTACCCCGAAAGTGGTTTCGGCTCCCCAAAGGTCTAAATCCGGTTTCTGCACAAAGTACAAATGTGTAATTAAACTGATTGCTTTACCTTGATGTCTTTTAACAATATTTCTTTTTGGTCTCCGTAAAGTTCTTGGTTCGATCCCGGATTCAAGATAATCTGTTATAGGATTTGTCGAGAGATGCACCGACCTGAATCCAAATCTTTTAACGGCCAAATATCGTTCCTGAACTTCGTTCCATATCAACATAACCACAAAATGGCGTCGTGTGCAATTAATGGTTTTCAGTATCGCTTTAGAATGATGCGACTTCTGCAACAGACGATTTAATAAGTGTATGAATTCTTTATAATTTTCTTGTCTTAGAAAAAATTCACTCACCACTTTGTTTTGAATTTTTCTTTTTTCAGCCAGATTGACGGTAATTATTTTCTTTCTTTCTTTCAAAACATTTAATTTCATAGTAGATTGGTTGGATTTAAGTTCTTAACAAACGAAAGAAACATTATTCAGACGACACTCTTTAACCGCCTAATTTTTGAACGATCTTTAACATTCCTATTGAATAGAGTTATTAACATCCTGACGATGTTTGTTTTTTTTTAAACGAATTTTTTTTAAAAGTACTTCTTTTAGTCTACAAAATATCATAAATGCCAAAAATTTAATCGTAGTTGATCCTTTGAGTTGAAAAAATATTTGGAAGAGACGTGAGAGAAAATGTCAGTTTGTTGTAAAAAAAAATTTTCGTTGATTTCTCTCTTCTTCCTCGGTCAGTTTGGTTTAGAACTACCAGAATTTACAGAATAAGAAAGTTAGAAATTAAACAAGAATTTAAAAAAAATGTTGTAAAAAAGTCGAATTCCTTCGGTTTTTGGGTGTGGTCAGGCTAGTGACAAGTTTATGAATGAAATGGTTCATTTATCTTATGGAAGTGATGGTCAAAGCTGCCAGTTGACCAATCTGAAGCCAACCACAAGAACACTCTAGCTTTTAAAAGAAAAATTTTTGGGCGGGACCCTAAAGCCCATAAACCCTCTCGGGGGTAAAGGAAAACGAATACAGAAGGAAATAATACAAGTAATCACCTATTTCATAATCACATAATTGGAATTGTCAAGAACGATTTTGATTGTTACTTTTTAATGGCATGTCAAACTTATCCTCAAGGTTATCTCATGCTTTTAACATTTTATTTGGTTTTTAATTAAGGTTTAGGGAATCGTGTTCATTGGGATGTCAAATTTATTATATTGACATTTTTTACGCAGCAATTTAATTTTTTTTTTTTTTTTTTTTTTTTTTTTCACTAAAAAAATTTCCGTATAGAAACTTATTGAAATCTTCTTGATAAAATAATTATTAGACTGCTTGATTTTTATATGAAAAACATTTAAAAAATCTTTTTTATCTTTCATTTTTTTTTAAAAGTATTCATAAAAATAAAATAAGCCACCGCCCCCTTATTTTATTTTATAGAAAAGCCTCGGTAAAAAAGTATATTTCCCCTAATATATTTTAAGAAAAACAAAACAAAAAACGCGATTTTGAGAACATAAATACAGCAACCGTGTATAATACTGGAAATTTTCGTGAAAATTTGAACAGTTTGGGTTTCTTTCATGAGATTTTTTTAAAGGGGGTAAGGTGCACGTTAATTTCACAAATTAATTTAATGGTGGCGAAAAATATAAACACTTCGTTTTCACCTTCATACTTTTCATTATTTCCGTAAGCTGAGTTTTTTTTTAAATTCATCAGGGAGGTTTTTTATAAAATGTTTCTTCTTTTTGAATGGTTCAAAAATTTTGAAAGATAATATAATTTATATTCAAGTTTCATTGTATTAAAATATGGTGAGGGGGGGGGGTAATTTTGTTACATGGCATATTTGACATCCCTAGTGATTCATTATACGTTAAATAAACAACGGTAAAAAAGAACAGCTTTTCTCGTTATTCCTACCATAAAATAAACTGAACCCCGTCATTTTATGTTGTGTTTTGTTAGGCAATGTTTATTTTTCTTGCAGACCGTTATTTTACGAATTCTAAAAGTATAATTATTTATTTATTTTAATATTCACAGTTCAATGAGTATATTCCTAAAAGTTTTTATTTTGTGAGAAATGGTTATTTTTAAAAGTGGAAGTTCGTTTTTACACTTCAACTTTTTTACATCGTAAATTTCCTACGATAAAATGCCCAAGCCTAATTTTATGGTAGGAAATTTACGCGTAGTAAAAGTTTTGCAATATTACCTTTTGGTTGTTGTTATTTTCTTTTCTTTTTGGCTTTGCTAACTCTAAAATAAAAACGTCAGCATACTTGAAAAATGTTTGTCATGGAAAGAAGAAAACATTAATAAACACTCACATTTGAGAATGAAATTGAAATCTTTTTTTAAAATTTCAGCTTACGGAAATAATGAAAAATTATAAAACGAAACAATGTTTTAACATTTTTGGCACTGTTAATCGATTGAAATTTAACCCGTAAGCCAAAAAACAAGTATGACTAGAGGCTTAAAAAAATAAAATTTCTACGCGAACACAATCAATTAACTGGTTTCCGATTTTACAAAGTTTCCATAATTAGCGTATATGCTTTTGAATGAAATAATATGTGTAAAAGTAGTTTCTTTTTTCCCTAAAAATTATTTGGGGGAAATATATATTTTTTTACGAAGGATCTATACCGCCCATCCCCTATTCTATTTTAATGACATATGTAAAATGAACCGACAAAAAATTTGATTTGTACCTCTTTTTTCTATAAAGATTATATCTAATAATTATAGTCCAAAGATTTTATAAAAGTTTCAAATGCCAGTGTTTCTTTTTAGTAAAAGAAACTTGAATACAGAATTCCTGGCTAAAAAATATCAATAAAGAATCTGACCGTGTCGTTAGAAAAAAAAAAAAGACTGTTATTACCTTTGTTTTTCAAAGATACGGTGAGTAATTTTTTCCCCAATCGGATAATTTGATTTTTGAATTAACTGTTTTTTTCTTTGTAAACTGTTTAATGTTTTTTTTTTTTTTTTTTTTGGCGAGATTTTAAAAGACAAAGTTAAAAATATGGCCTAAAACTAATCAACGTGGACATATTTTTGGTGGTACATATAAATATATCAATTCATTTCTTTTATAAAGAAATATATAGACCTAGCTTATACCATTTACCTCGCCTTTTTTTAAACCATCGCCTGATAAGAGAGAACCTTGTGCGATGTGGCTAAGGGCCATTGTTGCGACCATCAAAACACACATTACTAGACTTAGTTTAGGGCCGAGCCAAATTTTTCGTAGGGCCGATACCATCACCTGCCCTCTTTTTTTCCGCGCTGGCGACTAACCGCCGTAAACGGGCGTGCTTTTCTGAAGCCAGCTCCCAGTGCAGAGCCAATGACTCGTAAAATGTCAAACTTTCTCAAGTTAGCAAGAGACACTTCTTACCAGAGACAGATTAAGTTTTGCAGAGCAATTATTCTTGCAAAACACGCTACAATCTAACACTATTACAATTGTAGCATTTATAACACATTTGTAACCACACACACATTTTGGGTATGTCATACGTTATCATATTGGTATATTTCTGTTCATGTTGTTTTGTTGAATAACACCGTTTGTTATACAAGTCTTGAGTTGTGTTTCATATTACCTGTTGACTTTATCATTAATCTTGTCTACGTAATTACCATAATTTAATGCTGAATAATAACATATAAAAAAAGTTCGGTTCGAAGTTTTCATAAGAAGACCCCTAGATTTTATGACAATGAAGGATGCTGTGTCCGACAAGAAATAACCTGAAGAAAGGCGCGGAGGGCACATCGGCCAAAACGTTGTGTAGTTAACAATAAAGATAAGGACAATAGTCGCGAAGATTCCAAATATAATAAAGAATTTGGAAAAAGCCTGCATCAATTTGAGTATTCCGGTATCCATATAATTCCAGTGTACAAGCCATGTGAATATTCCTGATGAAAGAAGATGAAGAACAAACAATGAAGATTTAAAAAAAAAACATATAATCAAAGGGTAACAGAAAAGGTTGCAACACTTCATGGTGTTTTGGAAAATTCCAGTAGCTAATTATCTCCCCCCTGCTGTAGGGTTGGCGAATCGCCCTCATTGGTATGTTGGCGCCAATACCAAAAAAAAACCTTCACTTATCACGGAGCACCATAAATGAGGTTAGGCGCGTAATAGGCGGTCCCTACACTTACATTCACTGACTTGCCCCCAAACCAGGGCTTTACTTCACCGCATAGCATTTTCAGCGCTTCACAATTTTAATAAGACTCTTATTATTAAGCCTAACTATAGTTTAATATATTTAAAACCCCAATAGAATGATTCTCTCCTCTCTCTCTCATTTTTATTTCAATATTATATATATATATATATTATATATATATATTATCATTACACAATGGAGACGCTAACCCTACTCGAGTTTCATCGATTGCATCTCAGCTGACATCAGTTTAAAATTATCGATTTCGCATTAATCTTATTGGCTTATAATACATGCCCGTTGGAATGGAGTATCCTAATAGAACCGATACCGCTTTATATTTTCAAGATCGCTAAACATTTTTTGTTATTGATTAAAAATTGGATTAATTTAGATTATTTTCAATACTATAATGAAAGTATATATGGTGTATTATTAATTAACTATGTAACCCTGAAGAATCATCATAAACTCGATAGTTACTCCTTTCATTTTAAAATAAAATTTTTTCTCTACATTGTTTGAAGCACTTATTTGATTTTTCTCAATATTAATCCTGATACTGTGCGCTTTTCCAACATCATACTATACCCACGTAAGCTACTATAACATTAACAAATATATAAATATATATATATATAATATAATATATATAATAATAAGGAGTGAAGGATTGAATAAATCCGACAAAAATTGGGTTGAGAATAGAGGAAATGTGGATATAACAACACAGACATTTGAATCAGTGATATTTCGCCTCACTGTATGAAGCTTATTGAAACTTATTGACATAAGTACTTGTACATTCTGCTTTTATATGAAAAGTAAATGGTGAGGGGGTGAGAAATCTATGAGGTAGGTATTTAGGCATGGTCGCATTTATTTTATGCGTCAGTTCAGTCGACTTATAGAGAAATTGATGTTTGAATGTGGGTCAAAATGTGTCCGCCATGTGTATCGGATGACTAGATTATAAATACTATATATATATATATATATATGAAAAGAAAAAATAATTCCTATATAGATAAATCCCCTTATCTAGAATGACCTTAAGAACTAAGCGCTGAACTAGCAATTCGAATCGTATCTATAACATCATCTAATTAAATTATTTTTTTGGAATACTTTTTTGTTGGTTGTTTTTTTTTCGATTTCTACATTGTGTGTGTGTGTGTTGTGTATATATATAATATATATATATATATATATATATATTCAAATAAATGAAATAAATCTGATGGTAGGTAAGTATTGAAACTATTGGAAAAAAAAGACCTATTTGTCTGAATTTTTTAGATGAGGCTAGTATTAAAACGAAAAAAATGTTCAGTGAGCACACGCTGGATAGGCTTTGTTTGTATGTAATACAACATACCAAGTATTTAAAAAGAATTTTAAATTTCAAAATGATGTCATTTATTCAAATTAAATTATATATGTGTATACACGCAGAATTAGAATGTTGATTTGTGTAAACTTTTTTAAATACAAAAAAATGTTTAATTTGTACCTCATATTCTTGAATAATGGTTTCCAGCATAGAATACATACAATTTGAGTGCAGAATCAGAAAGAACATACAATTTTCCATAAGAACAAAGTTTTATTCAAATTGCTGCAAAAATAAAGAAATGTGAAGAAATTACTGAATTTTTTTCTGAATTGGTCCGTATTTACATTTTTAACAAAATCATGTCCACTTTTGAACCCCCAATTTCAGAGATTTTAATTCTCATAACTTTTGAACCACTGGGGATATTTGCATAATTCAAACAGTTTTAACTCCATTTACACAGCTCTATATAACTAATGGGATTAAAGAATGATAACCTCAAATAAAATAATCAATGTAAATGCTACAGTAAATCAGATTTTTTTCAACTATATCCTGGCAAGCCCAACCCCTTTTTATCATATGGGTGCTAGAAGGCGTGGCTGCGGGTCTACATGTCCTGGAATGACAAACTCTATCTGATGGTGAGGTTCCAGTTTGGAGGTTTGGGGAATGTAGAGCACCCCTTCATCACCATTGCTCCCTGGTCCACTTGACCCGGAGTGGTAGTACCTGTTAGGTCCCATCTATGGGTTAAATAGAAAAATGTATTTATAAAAAAATTGTATTATCCATTAAGAATTGATTTATTTCAAAACTTTATTGGCATTAAATGACCCACTGTGGTTGATATGCCGTAAAACAAAACAAACCAAACCAAATCAACTATACTCCTAAATGCCATAGCCCAACATATCATACCTTTTTAGGAATCAAACCATCTCTGCGAGCAAATTAAAAACAAATCCGGATCCACAATCCTGTACTTTTGGATTCCCAAGTTTTAATTCCCGTGATTGTTTTGGGAGATTTTTTACGACAACTTTTCTTGTATGATAACAAGTGACCTCCAATTTGACATGTCAAATCTACCCCCCTCCCTATATTTAACACAATGAAACTTGCATAAAAGGTTAATATTATCTTGAAATTTGTTTGTCCATTCAAAAGAAACATTAAACAAACTCCTGATGATTTTTTTTTTTTTAAATTTTTTTCAGCTCACAGAAATAATGAAAATTATGAATGAAAACAATGTTTACATTTCGCACGATTAAATCAATTGAAATATAACATAGCCAAAAAAGTTATGACTACCAGCTTTTTAAAAAAAATTCTATGAAAAATCAACTAACAGTCAAATTTTCACAAATTTGGTAATTATTTACCTGTTGATGAAATTATGTTTAAAATAAGTTTTTTCCTGAAATGTATTAGGGGAAATATTTTTTTTGAGGTCGCCTCTCCCTATCTTATTTTATGAAATCTGAAAAAATGAACAGATAAAAAACGATTTTTACCTTTTTTCTATAAAGATAAGAGTCTGAATAATTATATCAGAAGATTTTTATAAGTTTCTATACGGGATGTATTTAGTAAAAAAACCATGAATACAGAATTCTGCTAAAAAAATGTCAATAAAGAAACTGACACTTTTGTAAAAAAACAAACAAAAACGGACTGTTTTACTTATTTTTCAAGATAAAGGTGAGTATTTTTTTCTCAGTCGGTTAATTTGATCTTTGAATAAACTGTTTTTCTTGTAACAAATCTTTATGTTTGTTGTTGTTATTATTATTATTATTATTATTATTATTATTTGCGAGATTTTTTTTTAAGTTCGAAAATATTTACATTGTTTTCAATATTGCCTAAACTGATCACCTGACGTGATTTTGTGGTACCTAACAATAACAATTTTTAAACTTGGAAATAAATTGAGAATATCTAGCTTAATTGCTGCCGATGTGGCGGCTTTAAGATAGTCCTTCATAAAACGTAATAATTATTAAATTAGTTTTATTATTGAAAAAAAATGATTGTGATTCGCTACAAGCTAGAAAGAATTATCAGAGATGCTGATAGGTATGTGTCCAGTGTCCCTGATGCACAAAAATCTAAAAGGACGCAGTACAATCGTATCCATGTGTCCCAGTGTTTTTCTTTTTTCTTCTTTCACATTTCAAGCTAACTAAGTACATCTCAATAATTTCTTAGAAATTAATTACACAAGATAGGTTACAAGGTAGGAGTTAGATGGCTTTAGTTATTTCCCCATAAAAACCCTATAATTTAATAAGAAACTTTAGTCGGGACCCATCCCAGGATGCGCTAAATCAAAAAGCTATCAGCATCACTCAATTATGACAGTTTTACTACAGTGAATGAACTTTTTGCGAATTAGTTACGTTTGGGGATTAAGGTTGTTTTTTACGTATTGCTTAAAAAAAACAAAAAAATTAAAATACATTTAATTAATCATTGAAAATTAATTATTGAATCCAATGGTAGACACATTAGTCTCAGTTGTTTGTGTTTAGTATTGCAATGTATAATTTCAATTAAACTTGGTTTAAAAAAAATATTTTCAACATTAAATGTATAGTAATTTTTTTAAATTTTTTTTAAAGCAATACGTAATTAAAAACAAACTTAAACCCCTAAACCGTAACCAATTCGGGAAAAAAGTTAATTCATACACTGTAGTTGAACTAGCTACTTGGCAAAATGAGCCTAAAATGCGTTTTTGACAAAATGACTTTAGCCCCCCTCCCCTACAGAAAATAATTTACCAAAAATCAGCAAATTATCAGATTTTAATGAAATTTTCAGTGTTTATTTATCACTGAATGATCTTTATAATGCATTATTTATTTTATTCAAAACTTTTCTCATTTTTTTCAGGCCACTTAATTTTGACCCAAAAATGTTACACCCCCAACATAAGGGGAGGGGCTTATGTTGGGGGCGTAACATTTTTGCGAGTTGGTCATTTTCGATACTAATTATATTACAAATAATGAGATAAAAGACCAAAGTTATTAATAGAAAGAAAAAAAAAAAATTTTACAGTGGCTTTTCTATGAGAAAATAAGTACCGAAAATTGAAAAATAAAATGTAAAAAAATAATAAATAATTAATTTTTTGGAGATTTCTTTTTTACTCATTTTGATAATTATTTAATTAATTATTTAATATCTTATAAAAGAAAAAATTTTACATTGATATTTTTTATGTTTAAAAAGGGGGGGAGGGTACATTTTCAATAAAGTTTTTCTTCAAAACTTATTACTTTGTGTCTAAAATAAGGTTTGCATTAAATAGATATTTATTTCTAGAATAAAGTTTTGAAATAAAATAACTGATGCATTATAAAATTCATTAATTGATGAATTAATACTGAAAATTACATTAAACTCGGATAATTACCTGATTTTTGGGTAATTTTTTTTTTTTGCAATCGCGAATGTTACATAAAAACTGTAAACAAGCGCGTAAAACCATTGAAAAATAGACAAAATGGCGGATCGCTCGAAATTGACCAAAACAAATCGTTTTAAATCTATTAGAAATAAACTGCATATGTAATGATATTTTTCTTTTTTAATGATGGTTATTATGTTACTACTTATCGATTTTGACAAAGTTTGACCTTAAATAATAGATTTAATTATTTTAATTCGCTTTTAAAATTCGTAGCAGATGACAAAATTGCCAGTGCCTAAGTTAAACTGTCATAGGGGACCACCAAAAAAGTTTCCGTTTAAATTTTGAGGACGATTTGCAAGTTTAAACCAATTTAATTTCTATGTTGAGATAACTTAGAGAGTCCCTAACCCGAAGTGTTCGGGTCCCCAAAGGTCTAAATCCTTTCTGCAAAAGACAATGTGTAATTAAACTGATATGCTTACCTTGATTCTTTTCAAATATTTCTTTTTGGTTCTCCGTAAAGTCTTGGTTCGATCCGGATTCAAATAATCTGTTATAGGATTTGTCGAGAGATGACCGACCTGAATCCAATTCTTTTAACGGCCAATATCGTCCCTGAAACTTGTCCATATCAAATAAACAAAATGGCGTCGTGTGCAATTAATGTTTTCAGTTATTCCTTTAGAATGATCGACTTCTGCAACAGACGATATTATAAATGTAGAATTCTTTATAAATTTCTTGTCATTAGAAAAATCACTCACCACATTGTTTTGATTTTTCTTTTTTCACACAGTTGACAGTAATTCTTCTTTCTTTTTCTTTCTTTCAAAATTTAATTTTCATAGTGATTGATTGGATTTTAGTTCTTACAACGAAAGAAACATTATTCAGACGACACTCTTTACTGCCTATTTTTGACGATCTTAACATTCCTACTGAATAGATTATTAACATCCTAGATGTTTTTGTTTTTTAAACGAATTTTTTTAAGTCTACAATATCATAAGCCAGAAATTTTAATCGTAGTTGATCCTTTGAGTTGAAAAAAATATTTGAAGAAGAACGTGAGAGAAAATTCAGTTTGTTGTAAAAAAATTTTCGTTTGATTTCTTTCTCCGGTCAGTTTTGGTTTAGAACTACAGAATTTACAGAAAAGAAAGTTAGAAATTAACTAGAATTTTAAAATGTTGTAAAAAGTCGAATTCTTGGCTTTTGGTGTGTCGGCTAGTGAACAAGTATTATGAATGAGAATGGTTCATTTATCTTATGGAGTGATGGTCAAAGCTGCTAGTTGACAATCTGAAGCCAACCACAAGACACTCTACTTTTAAAAGAAAATTTTTGGCGGGACCCTAAAGCCATAAACCCTCTGGGGTATGGAAGAACGAATACAGAGGAAATAGATACAATGATAATCACCTATTTGTAATCACATAATTGGGATTGTCAAGCGATTTTGATTGATTACTTTTAATGGCATGTCAACTTATCTCAGGTTATCTCATGCCTTTTAACATTTATTTGGTTTTAATTAAGGTTAGGGAATCGTGTTCATTGGGATGTCAAATTTATTATTATTGACATTTTTTAGCAGAATTTAATTTTTTTTTTTTTTTTTTTTTTTTCACTAAAAAAATTCCGTATAGAAACTTATGAAAAATCTTCTGATATAATTATTCAGACTCTTATTTTATAGAAAACATTTAAAAAATCTTTTTTTATCTTTTCATTTTTTAAAAATATTTCATAAAATAAAAATAAGCCCCCCCCCCCTTATTTTATTTTATGAAACCTCGTAAAAAAAATATATTTCCCCTAATATATTTTTAGAAAAACAAAACAAAAAACGATTTTAAACATAAATACAGCAACCGGTGTATAATTACTGAAATTTTCGTGAAAATTTGACAGTTGGTTTTTCATAGAATTTTTTTTAAAGCGGGTAAGGTGGCTACGTTAAATTTCAATTAATTTAATGGTGCGAAAATATAAACATTGTTTTCATTCATACTTTTCATTATTTCCGTAAGCTGAGTTTTTTTTAATCATCAGGAGTTTTTTTTTTTAATGTTTCTTCTTTTGAATGGTCCAAAAATTTTGAAGATAATATTAATTTGTATTCAAGTTTCCTTGTATTAAATATGGTGTGGGGGTGGGGGTAATTTTGACATGGCATATTTGACATCCCTAGTGTTCATTGTACGTTAATAAACAACTACACAAAAATGTAAATATTAACTTAATATTTGCATTTTCTGTGGTAGTGAAGGATTAAATTCCTACCATAAAATAAACTGAACCCCCATTTTATGTCCGTGTTTTTGTATTAAATGTTTTATTTTCTTGCACCCGTTATTTTACAATACAAAAATATTTTTTATTTATTTATTTTAATATTCATTTCAATGTGTATATTCTAAGTTTTTATTTTGTGAGAATGTTTAGTTTTAAAGTGGGGGCTCGTTTTACAATTTAGGCATCAATTGGATTCTCCTTTTATGACCGTAATTTTGTTTTTTCGTCGATGATGATTAAAATCTGACGTTTTTATTTTAGAGTACCAAAGCCAAAAAGAAAAGAAATAACAACAACAAAAAGTAATATTCAACTTTTTACTCGTAAATTCCTGCCATAAAATTAGGCTTTGGCATTTTATGGTAGGAATTTACGAGTAAAAAGTTGAAGTGTAAAAACGAATCCCCACTTTAAAACTAAGCATTCTCGGTAAAAAAGAACAATTTGCTCGTATATTCCTAACATAAAATAAACTGAACCCCCATTTTATGTCCGTGTTTTTGCAATAAATGTTTTATTTTTCTTGCACCCATTATTTTACAATACTAAATATATTTTCTTTATTTGTTAAAGAATAAAGAATCAAGAAAATATATTTAGTATTGTAAAATAACTGAGGGTAGTCGCGTAAACAGCGGTCCCTACACTTCATTCATCACTTAGCCCAAAAACAGGGCTTACTTATCGCATAGCAGTACTGGAGGAGAGACGTAAAAACACCAAGCTCTCATTACCAAGCCCAAAACAGGGCCCACTTATCACAGAACTCTACAACCAGCTCACTTCTAAGGCATTGTATCAGCATACGTTAAAAGGTGGGTACAATAGCACACTTACTGAAGGACGAGAAACTACCGAGACGAAGCGTCTTATCAACATTTCCTACCGACGAAAAGAATACCCTATTATCACCATTACTCCAAGAAAATTACTAACTCAGATAAGTCTCGTAGCAAATACCATTAAAATTTGCAACAATTTTATGTAATTTTTGTCAATACAAGTGTCTGCATTTACTTTCGTGTTTGTTCCTTCTTTGTCCGACAATTTGCCTACAACTACGGTGAAATAAGAGCTCCTTCGAAAACCCGTAAATACTCTTAGTGTTTGCTGCCAGACTTATCTTGCTGAGAGTCCTGGAAGGTAAAGAGAGCACAGGAATACACGACTCGTTAGTTGACTGCCCAACACTATAAGTGACTTTCGTCATAGAATTTAGACGCCAATATCGTATACTGGCGATTCGCCCTCTGGTGCCAGGGGCAGATCTATGATTTTTCCGATACATCTAAAAAAAATTCCATAGAAATAAATTAAACCTTGGTTTAATATTTGACACTGCTGGGCAGCCCTGACACACAAAAATTTAAAAGGACGCAGCAAAATCATATCCATGCGTCCCAGTGTTTTTCTTTTTTCTTCCCTTACCATTTCAATCTAACTGTAAATACATTTCAATAGTTTCTTAGAGACGAATTACACAGGATATGTTACAAGGTAGGAGTTAGACGGCTTTAGTTGGGACCCATAAATTTTCCTGGGGACTCATTCAAATCAAAAACCTACCGGCATCACTGGTTTAACGATATTTGGTTGAAGCTGAATAAATCCTTTCACATAGGTATGTGGTGCTAAATGATTTTAGTGACGCTGGTATTCCTCTTCACGATCTTATTTGGGGGTCATGACCCATAGTTTAAGAAGCGCTGTTGATAAAATAAATCTGGAAAAGTGTTGAGGTTTGAGTAATCAGAGTGCATGGTGGAAATAATGCGTGGAAAAACAGAATTTACAATAGGTAAAAGAGAATGTCAGGAGACGTTAACACACGAGGTAAATTCCACAAGGGTTTATTACGAACTGATTAATTTTTACAATAAAGTTAAAACAAGCGGGAACAAACCTTGGGCGGAGTCTGAGCTCCTGCTGATGTCACATCAAATATATTTATTAATAGAAATATGATCTTATAAAAAAATCTTAACAAAAAGATTTGTTGTTGTATCTTAAATCTATTTTGATTATGATTGATTGATTGATTAACGGCATGTCAACCTGTCAAGGGTTATTTTATGCCTAGACGTTAAGAAACAATTACACAAAAAATGTAAATATGAATTAATAATGAAGCTTTAGGCATCAAATAACTCGAGATGGGTTGACATGTTTTTTTGTTATTGATTTCTAAGAAGAAACTGTTATAAAATCCTAAATAATATGTTGTTTTTTTTTTTTTTACTACGGAGATGCATAAAAACAGCGGGTATTTTTACGATATATTTTTTAGCAAAATTGACCGAAAATAATAGTTTAAAATTTATCAAAAATGAACTACATATGTAATATTATTTTGCTTTTTTTTTAAACATGCTCATTATGTTACTACTTTTCGACTTAGACAACATTTGGGTAATAAAGGACTATTTGATCGTAAATTCCTACCATAAAATAAACTGAACCCCTCATTTTATGTCCGTGTTTTTGTATTAGATGTTTTATTTTTCTTGCACCCGTTATGTTACAATACAAAATATATTTTATTTATTTATTTTAATATTCATTTCAATGTGCATATTCTAAAAGTTTTTATTTTGTGAGAATGTTTAGTTTTAAAGTTGGGGTTCGTTTTACAATTTAGGCATCGATTGGATCCTCCTTTAATGACCGTAATTTTGTTTTTTCGTCGACGATGATTAAAATCTGACGTTTTTTATTTTAGTGTACCAAAGCCAAAAAGAAAAGAAATAACAACAACAAAAAGTAATATTCAACTTTTTACTCGTAAATTCCTGCCATAAAATTAGGCTTGGGCATTTTATGGTAGGAATTTACGAGTAAAAAAGTTGAAGTGTAAAAACGAACCCCCACTTTAAAACTAAACATTCTCACAAAATAAAAGCTTTTAGAATATACACATTGAAGTGAATATTAAAATAAATAAAGGAAATATATTTAGTATTGTAACATAACGGGTGCAAGAAAAATAAAACATTTATTGCAAAAGCACGGTCATAAAATGGGGGTTCAGTTTATTTTATGGTAGGAATTTACGAGTAAATAGTCCTTTATAACCAAAATTTGACCTTAAATAATCGATTTGATTAATTTTAATTCGTTTTTAAAAGATGAAAATGAGCCAACAAATTGGCAGTGCCTATGTTAAAACCAATCAATGCCCTCCCCCTACCCCCCTCTCTCATGTAAATTGTAATATTTTCCACTAATTCAACTCTTCTTTTTATACATTCTCTCTTAAACTTGAATTTTCTCTTTTATTTTTACATTGCTGCTTTACAATTTTCAGTTTTGAAAAAAATAGGAAACTTTTTTTAAAAATCGTTGATAACTAAAGATTGGTGAAAATCTCCATTTCTTATCACGGGTGGGGTGGAACGTAAAGACATCGCTCAGTTCATCCAAGTGTGTATTTTATTTTCATGTGACCCCCCTCCACACATTCACACCTACTTACCAACTTTGCTTGCACTAAATGACCTTTTTATCTTTATCTTTTTGATTCACGTTTGTTAGGTACCACCAATTTTCCCTATATTTAACAATGAAACTTGCATAAAGGTTAATATTATCTTGACAATTTTTTAATCTGGATGATTTTTTAAAAAAATTCAGCTTACGAAAATAATAAAAATTATGAATGAAAAACAATGTTTACATTTTTACACCGTTAAATCAGCTGAAATTTAACGTAGTCAAAAACAAGTTATGACTAGAAGCTTTTTTTAAAAATTCTATGAAAAATCAATTAATGGTCCGATTCTCACAAAAATGTTCATAATTGCTTACCTTTTGATGAAAATATGTCTGAAATAGTTTTTTTTTCTCCCAAACTATATTAGGGGAAATATTTTACGAGGTCTACTCCCCCTATCCTATTTTATGAAATATGAAAAAATGAACCGACAAAAAACGATTTTTACTTTTTTTTTCTAAAGATAAGAGTCTGAATTATTATATCAGAAGATTTTTATAAGTTTCAATGCAAGGGTTTTTTTTTTTTAGTAAAAGCACTAGGAATACAGAATTCTGCTAAAAAATATCAATAAAGAAACTGACCCTGTTGTTAAAAAAAACGGACTGTTTTACTTATTTTTCAAGATAACAGTGAGTAATTTTTCCCCACTCGGATAATTTGATCTTTGAATTAACTGTTTTTTTTTTGTAACAACTCTTTATGTTGGTTATTTCTTTTTTGCGAGAATTAAAAAAAAAAAAAAAAAAAAAAAAAAAACAAGTTTAAAAATATTTACGTTTCTTCATTTCAATATGGCCTAAACTGATCACGTGACCTATTTTAGTGATACATATCATTTACACTTCTGAAGTATTGGGTGATAGAGAAAGAAAAAAGGGACATATTGGGATTGTGACTTCTTGATGAATGACTATAACTTATCTATGAATAAAATAATAAAAGTGAATATCTTTAGAGACCATTTTATTTTGCCTAAAACTTGACACGATCACGGAGATTACTTTTATTACTTTCTCGTCTCCAGTCCATTAAGCAAATTCCCCCCACCCCAACCCTCGCGAAAATTGATAACTCTCTAATTGGTCATTAGTTTCTTCCGAACTTGTGAGGTCAAATGAGTAATCAAATAGGGTCATTGCCAAAATTGATAACAATAATTATAACTAAGTAATTCGTCCTCTGAAAATTGACATCTAAAGGTCACAGCCGTAAAAGTGTGTGTGTGTGGGGGGGGGGGGATTTGGTAAGGATGATGGGGGGGGGGCATCATCCTTACCAAATTTTGACCAGTTGAAATATTTTTTACAGGGACCTATAGAAAATATTTTATTTTAACAAAATACAATATTATTCTGGTAGATAAGAAGGTGGACCGGGAAAAAATTGTTACCAAGCTAAATTTGGTATTTTTTGAAAGTTTAGGGTATATCCTCTTTTGAAATTTGAAAACTCCTCTTTTTGACCCCCTGGGGAAATTGGGGCGTGGAGTATCCAAACCAGATATATAGAGAAAGATATACAAGAAAGAAAAAAGAAAAAAAAAAAACTATCAAAACAAGGTAGTGTCAATTTGAAAAGTACTTACCGCTAATTTATCTCGACAATATTTATTCACATAAAGATTCTAAATAAATTTACACTGTTTAAATATTGTCAGCTAAATATAAAAGTGGTATTTATAGATACCACCAATTTGCCCTGAGAAATTTACCCCTCACCCTATAGTTAACACGATGAAATTGGTAAATGTTAATATTATCTTGAAAAACTTTTGTCCATTCGAAAGAAGAAACATTAAAAAAATAAAAAATAAAAATAAATTAAAAAAAACTGATGTTTTAAAAAAAATTTCTGCTTATGTGAATAATGAAAATTATGAATAAAAAACAATGTTTACATTTTTACACCGTTAATTCAATTGAAATTTAACGTAGCCAAAAACAAGTTACGACTAGAGGCTTTTTAAAAAAGTCTATGAAAAAATCAATTAATTGTCCGATTTTCACGAAAATTTCTAGAATTCCTTACCTTTTCATGAACATATGTTTAAAATAGGTTTTTCCTAAAATATATTAGGGGAAATATTTTTTACGAAGTCTACCCCTCCCCCCTTATTTCATTTTATGTCTTTTGTCTTATTTTTTCATTCAGCATCCGAACTTGAAAACTGCGGTAATTACCACCCTTTAATGATTGGGCCTTAAAAAACGCTAGGCGGTGATAGCTGAAAAAACAACCCGCCATACGAATGAAGTCCCTAGCGGTGCCTGCTGAAAAAACAACCAGCGCTTAAGGCGTTTTTCCCGAAAAGTTACCCCCCCCCAGTCTTTTTTCGACAAGTAAATGTAAATGTTTTAACCCTCCCTCTCTTTAAAATATTTTAAGGGGTGTGTAAATATTTAAATTTTTTTTAAGTCGACGAGGCGGCCTAAAGTCGCTATCAGCCAGTCAGCGAGGGAGTTTATCCCCTTTTCAATAGCGCTAGACCAAGGAGATTGTTTTAGCATCTGAGGTGGAGCGCCACACCTACCATCAGCTCCTTACTTTACCGCACATATCCCTGTGCTACTCATACGCTGAGTTGGCGAGGACCGGTATCGAACTAGGAACCTTATGGTTTCTAGCCGAACGCTCTACCGACTGAGCTAACCCGTGGCTTACTTTTAACCCCTTCAAAACATTAAAGAAAAATAATTTGTCGATAAAAACGCCTTTAATCCACTAAAAAAAAATATATTCTTTTTTTTCGGTATTTTCATTTTATTTATTTATTTTCGACAATCAATTACAAATAAAAAATCAAAACTTTTTTTCGGTATTTTTAATTTTATTTTAATATATTTATTTCCAACAATCAATTACAAATAAAAAATCAAAATATTTAAATATTCGTTTTTATTTTAACTAAAATCAAGACATATACCCTCAAATCGTTATTTTTCTCATATATTGGAATTAGGAATTATTTCCCCAATGTATTAAGATTTGGTAATTTACCAGTATATTGGAACTAGAAATTTTACCCCCATGTGAGAATTAATGCCAATAAAAAAACCCTGGTATTAATTTTTTTCTGATATCCTTAATATTCTGACCGTTATCATCTTGCAACATCCCTCTGGTTAAAAATGAGACCGTCCAAATTATCCAAGATGAAATAACGGAAGTAATAACACTAATCTGTTTCAATGAAACATGATGAAAAGATGGGAAAAAAAAGAATGAGTGAGAGTTAAATCAAGATTATTATACTTAGCTCAGTCGGTAGAGCGTTCAACTAGGAATCACAAGGTTCCTGGTTCGATACCGGCCCTCGCCTACTTAGCGTATGAGTAGCACAGGGATCTGTGCTGTAAAGTGAGGAGCTGATGGTAGGTGTGGTGCTGCCACCTCAGATGCTAAAATAATCTCCTTGGTCTAGTGCTAGTGAAAAGGGGATAGACTCCCTCACTGTCTGGCTGATACCAACATTAGGCCAACGTGATGACCTTACATATTGAACTATTGCCATAGCTCTTAAGTAAACATATCAAACGTTTTAATAATTAAATTATCATACTGTAGTATATCCACAGGTCCTGCTAGTACATTAATAGATCTTAAGTAAACATATCAAACGTAATAATTAAATTATCATACTGTGGTATATCCACAGGTCCTGCTAGTCAAGATTATTATACTTTTTACTTATTGAACTATTTTGAAATAGCTCTTAAGTAAACATATCAAACGTAATAATTAAATTATCATACTGTGGTATATCCACAGGTCCTGTTAGTTAAATGAGGAGAACAAAGGAGCTATGTATAAAACATCTTTATTGCTGATTCACACTTACAGATAGTAGTTCACTTCCCTTAATAGGAGACCTACACAGTAGGGACACAATCAGGGGGAGCTTATATGCATAATACCCCCCCCCCCCATTTGGAGTGAAATCTATTTTTATATTTCTCTCTCACTTTCTCTGATTTTTTTTTTTTTTTTTTAAGAGGGGTAGATTGTCTTTTATTCATTTCTGTATCAGGTTATTACTCAGTAATCTCCCTTGATAGGAACTCTCCAGTAAAGTGCATTAACTCCCTTAGTTGTAGGCATTAACCCTATCGCTTCAATGCTGTTGTTGGCACCTTTCCGTCCACTAAGGACAATGGCGTATAGTAAAAAAAAAAAATCTGCATCTGCGCAAGTGACTGTGCAGGCCTATCCTTAAGTGACAGTCTTTACTGAACTGACTGCACACAAACTGTGATGCTTTCTGGGGCTGCTGTTTTTTCTCCCTGTTTCTGGTTCTCTTTGCTGTTGAGGCTACTCTCCTCTCCACCTCACCCCTCTTTGTGTCTTGCTTAACTCTTAACATCCTGTTGAAATTTTCTAAGTCCTGAGCCCCATTCCTATAAGGATATATATAAATGACTAGAAATGCCTTTTCATTAAAATTTACCTGTTATTTCCCATACATCAAAGACTGATAAATATGTTTAATATTATGTTTAATATTACATGTAAAGAAAAAGGCTATCATTTGGGGTGGATTAAGGAAAACAAATGTGACTTCCAGCCGGGTGGAATGAGGTGGTATAGGACTTTAAGAGTTAACGTTATGGTGCCAGGCCGCTCGATTTTCTGCATCTACCTCCCACGTATTTGTGTCAATATGACATATCCTCATGTCTCACCTCTATCCGTGCCTTGCTTAACGTTAAGGCGCCAGCCGCTCGATTTTCTGCATCTACCTCCCACGTGTTTGTGTCAATGTGGCATACCTTCATGTCTCTCCCACAGACATCTTTAAACCATAGATGTTAATCTACCTACCGATCGGGAGCCTTTTACTAATTCGCCATACAAAAGATCTTTTGGGATGCTATCATTTTCAATCCTCCTGACATGCCCGAGCCAGTGAAGGCGCCTCTTACAGAGAATGCTATCATTTTCAATCCTCCTGACATGCCCGAGCCAGTGAAGGCGCCTCTTACAGAGAATGCTATCATTTTCAATCCTCCTGACATGCCCGAGCCAGTGAAGGCACCACTTACAGAGAATTGAGAACATGCTGTTCATATTGGTGCAATCCAGCATGTCTGTGTTGGGCACTATATATTGCCAGAAGATGTAGATGTCATAGACACCAGAGGTGGAAATTATTGAGTTTCCTTTCATGGCTTGTATATGTTGTCCATGCTTTGTAGGCATGAAGTTTGGTTTTCTTGGTGAGACTGGCATTATTCCAGATTCTCTGGCTCAGTTTGGCCATAACTGCTGCTACTTTCGCTATTCTGCTGTTGACTTCAGAATCAAAGGAGATTGAGTTGGAGATGGTGGACCCGAGGTACACTCCACAGATTTAAGGTTGCACCCATTAATATTGATGTTTAAAGGATTGTTTGTTTGGTCTGTTTTGTTTTACGGCATATCAACCTCAGTGGGTCATTTAATGCCGATAAAGTTTTGAAATAAATCAATTCTTAATGGATAATACAATTTTTTTTATAAATACATTTTTCTATTTAACCCATAGATGGGACCCTAACAGGTACTACCACTCCAGGTCAGAGTGGACCAGGGAGCAATGGTGATGAAGGGGTGCTCCACATTCCCCAAACCTCCAAAACTGGAACCTCACCATCAGATAGAGTTTAACGTCATTCCCAGGACATGTAGACCCACAGCCACCGCCTTCTAGCACCCATATGATAAAAAGGGGTTGGGGCTTGTCATAAAGGCAATAGGGTTGGGAAAATCATATAGGTGCTAGGGCTTGACGTGACCAGCCGAGATGTTTAAAGGAGTGTCCACGTTTTGTGTCATGACTTCAATGTTGACCCTCATGCAATAAAGATGGTATAAACCAGCTCACTTGCTTTGTCTCTATGCTGAACCGAGGCAGAAAAATAAACATTTAGTGGATTTACCAAGAATGAAACTGTCAATCCCACTTACTAACAGTTTCTGCTTATGGGACAATCGTTTTTAATTAAATATAGACACATTAGCGATCATGTGGAAATCTGATCTCTCTGAAAAGATAAAGCAAAATTTTTCCAAGCTGTAGCAGTGTCAGTGTTACTGTATGGCTGCACCACACTAATAAAACGCTTAGAAAAAAAAAGCTAGATTGGAACTACACAAGGATGCTGCATGCCGTCTTGAACAAATCTTGGAAGCAGTACCATAAAAAATAAAAAAGCAGCTGTTTGGCCACTCACCTCCTATCACAAAAACCATCTGTGTAAGATGAACAAGACATGTTGGACTCTGCTGGTGAAGTAAGGATGAACTTATAAGAGACGTTCTTCTGTGCACACCTACACATGGACACACCAGCATAGGCTGACTAGCAAAAACCTAAATAAATCAGCTCTGTGAGGATTCTGGATATCATGCAGAAGACGTGCGATGACTAATAGGGATGGTTGGAGAGAGAGTCATGAGGATCTGTGCTATCAGCATGACCTGATGAAGACATGCCAATAAAAGGCTGGTAAACTGGCCATTGATGTTTAAGACTTAAGTTTTGGTGTACTTACAAAAAGAAAAAAAAGAAAAAGAAAAAAAGAAAGAAACAGAAAGAAAGAAGAAAAAGAAAGAAAAAGAAAGAAAAAAATGAAAACAAAAAGTAAAGAAAGAAAAAGAGAAAAAAAAGAAAAAAGAAAAGAAAAAAGAAAGAAAAGAAAAAAAAAGAAAGAAAAAAAAAGAAAAAGAAAAAGAAAGAAAAGAAAAAAGAAAAAGAAAAAGAAAAGAAAAAAAAAGAAAAAAAGAAAAAAAAGAAAAGAAAGAAAAAAGAAAAGAAAAGAAAGAAAAAAGAAAAGAAAAAGGAAAGAAAAAAGAAAGAAAGAAAAAAGAAAAGAAAGAAAAAAGAAAAGAAAGAAAAAAGAAAAGAAAGAAAAAAGAAAAGAAAGAAAGAAAAAAGAAGAAAAAAGAAAAAAGAAAGAAAAAAGAGAAAACAACAAAATGTCATCAGTTCTGTAAAATAAATCAAATCCAAATAAGCCAATTAAATTTTAAAGATTTATAATCAAATAAAAATCTTTAAAAAAATTGACAAAAGTAAAAGGAAGATAAGAATCTCTAATTGTTTGTATTGTTAT
>CM042171.1:11222111-11402111 GCA_023376005.1 Doryteuthis pealeii | reverse complement strand
TCACGTAACATCCTACGACGTGCAGCCTGATATGCCAATTCTCGCATGTTAGTTGAGTTGCGATCTGAACTTGTTCGTTGATTTTCAGAGTCCATAAAATCAAAATTACTTGAATTGAGGTCTGCAGATTGGCTAGCATTAACATCTCTTTGGATACACAAAAACCGCCTGTGGATAACAAAACAACAAAATGAATAAAAGAAAAATTCAAAAATTTAGAAGATATTTAGAAACATTTGTGATTAATTTTATTTTAATAAAATACGCTATTCATTTTAAAATTTAGTCATTAATGAATAAAGCAGTGAAAATTTAATAAATTTTTTGTAATAGTTTGAAAATGCCAAATTTTGAAATGAGTCATACACGGAGCAGTCTCCCATGTCTATAACCTTGCTGATGAGACCTAATAGGTCGAAATGTACATTCAGGGATTGGTATTTTCTCGATTCGTTTAGCCTTACATTTGAACATATATTCCCGCCTAAATTCATTAATTATTAACTAATCAATTTTCAAAATTAGGTATGACTTCAATTAAGCACATATCCGAAAAATATAATATATATATATATATATATATATATAGATAAAAGGCCTAAGTTAAATTGGACAATAAAAGTTATTAATACTTTAAAGCGGAAAAATTTTGACACTTTTCAAAATTATTTCCTAAGTTTTTAATCTGATTATTATTATTATTCCATATTTTCATCCAATTTATTCTCCTAGTGAATATTAAATTCATACCAAATACCTACAATTTTACATTTTTGTTATTTACAAGAATTCATTAAGAAATGCAATTGCTTTGTGATAAGTAAAAGTAAAGTCGTCGGGGTGGCCTAAAGTCGGTATCAGCCAGACAGCGAGGGAGTCTATCCCCTTTTCACTAGCACTAGACCAAAGAGATTATTTTAGCGTCTGAAAGTGGAGCGCCACACCTACTATCAGCTCCTTACTTTACCATACAGATCCCTGTGCTTACTCATAGAGTTGTCGAGGGCCGGTATCGAACCAGGAACCTTGTGGTTACTAGTCAAACGCTCTACCGACTGATGCTAAGATGATGCAGAAACTAGTTATTTTTAATTTACCTGCGAGCATTTTCCATCATGGTGTTCTTTCTTTGTTGCAGCATCATTTCTCTTTCAGTAGCTGATTTAGAAAAACGTCCACCCGTGCTCGTAATAGCTGGATAATCATCATACGCCCTGAGAGAAAGAATGAAAAAAAAAAAAAAAATGAAAAACAAAAAAAACAATTTAAAACAAAAATCTTTAATAAAATTAAAGACAATTTTTTTCTAGGAGGTCTCGATATTTATCGGTTCTCTCATTAAAAAAAAACTGAAGTTTTTTTTTTTTTTTTTTTACAACCGACATTTAAAATTTAAAGGACTGTTCATTTTATATTGAATCTATGAGGGTAATTCCAAAAGTACCATGAACTGGTACCAAAGCGCTGGTATTTATAGCACTCAGGAATACTCCATTCATGTATTGGGTGATTCATTCTTGAGTCCTGACTGACTGCTTGGTTTTTGTGGTTTTATGTTAGAGATGCTGATAGGGGTGCTCAAAAATCTAAAAGACGCAGTAAAATCATATACATGCGTCCCAGTGTTTTTCTTTTTTCTTCCCTCACCATTTCAAGCTAACTGTAAATGCATTTCAATGGTTTCTTAGAAATGAATTACCCAGACCAAGGAGATTATTTTAGTATCTGAAGTGGAGTGTCACACCTACCATCAGCTCCTTACTTTACCATACAGATCCCTGTGCTACTCATAGAGTTGGCGAGGGCCGGTATCGAACCAGGAACTGGTAATTCCAAAAGTACAGTCTCCAAAGTACTGCGTAGGTAGAGAAACTGTTTGTACGGCTATTGGCAACACTGTTGTATTTGTTGTGCATGTGTCTGCACCTGTGCTAGTTCAAATACAGGAATGTACAAGAGTAATTCCAAAAGTACGGCCTCCAAAGCACTGGGGATACGAGGAAACTGTTTGTGCGGCTATTGGCAACACTGTTGTGTTTGTTGTGCATGCCTCTGCCTCACTGCTATGTATCTTTGTATATCTATTTTGTATATCTATTTCTTAAATGTATCTCTGTCACGTTATAGTCATTTTGTTTTAAAAATAAAAAAAAAAAAAAAAAAAAAACTTTATTTATGATCTTTAAAAGATAGTTATTCTTTTACCAAAATAAGGTCTCTAAAGCACTTGGGATGCAGGGAAACTGATCATGCGGCTATTGGTGTGTGTTTGTTGTGCATGCCTCTGCCTCACTCAGTCTTGGCTTGGCAGTCATTTCTGATGGAGATCCAAATTGACACTACCACTAATTTCATGCAGTTATTCAGTCTTTGAATGCAAAAGGCAGAAAACCAATTGAAATTCATCGCCAATTAACAGAAGTGTATGGTGAGTCGTGCATGGATATCAAAAACGTCCACAAGCGATGTAGGAAGTTTGCAACGACAATGAAATTCAACACTTCCTCAACGACATGGTGGCAAGATGGTATGATATGGGCCTACAAAAATGTATCGACTGAAATTATGTAGAAAAATAGATAGATGTTTAAAGTAAGTAAAGTCATCGGGGTGGCCTAAGGTCGGTATCAGCTAAACAGCGAGGGAATCTATCCCTTTTCACTAGTGCTAGACCAAGGAGATTGTTTTTTTTTTAGTGTATGAGGGGAGAGCCCAACCTACCATCAGCTCTTCATTTACCGCCAGAATCCCTGTGCTATCATCGCTGAGTTGGTGAGGGCCAGTATCGAACCAGGAACCTCGAAGTTCCCAGCATTGAAAATAAACATTTCTTTTTTGTTTGGTTTGTTTTGTTTTACGGCATATCAACCTCAGTGGGTCTTTTAATGCCGATAAAGTTTTGAAATAAATCAATTCTTAATGGATAATACAATTTTTTTATAAATACATTTTTCTATTTAACCCATAGATGGGACCCTAACAGGTACTACCACTCCGGGTCAGAGTGGACCAGGGAGCAATGGTGATGAAGGACTGCTCCACATTCCCCCAAACCTCCAAAACTGGAACCTCACCATCAGATAGAGTTTAACGTCATTCTCAAGACATGTAGACCCGCAGCCACCGCCTTCTAGCACCCTAAACATTTCTGTGATTTCTAAATATTTTGGAGACCTTACCTTTAGGATTACCCTTTGTATTATTAGAATAAAACATACCTGAACAAAATAGCACAAAAATGTTTCGTTTTTTTTTAATTTCCTAATCAAATGAATACCAAAAGCTGACAAACCCGTGAAAAAGTTAAATTACACAAAATTCTCTCCATGCGTTAAAACTAAATGACTACATAAATCAGTTTATGGCTGTACTCAGATTGGCCTAACACTATAGATTGAAATGGTAATCTGAACATTAGCTACATAAATGAGAGTAACCTCCCCTTGTTTGTTTCACTTTGAGGAAGCTGTTTGTTTTGGTCAGCCATTTTCATTTCACCGTAAATCTACACTGAAAATACGAATTTGTTCAAATCAATACAACTGCATGTTTTAACATTAAAATATCATAAAATGTGTTCTTAATAACAATTAAGTTCATTTCAAATAATGCGCAAGCACAATTAAGACACATTTTATGATATTTTCATGTTAAAACATGCAGTTGTATTGATTTGAACAAAGTAAGAAAAAGAAAAAAGAAAAAAAAAAGGTGCCCTCCATACCTGCTTGGATGGTGGCTGGCAGAGGGTGTATTTGAGGGGATACTTGTAGAAGAAGAAGATTCTGCTTGGCTTTCAAACAGGGGTGGGCTGTGATTCCTTTGGGGAGGTAAAGAAGAGGGGGGATCAATCTCAGGATTAGTTGGTTCAAGAGGAGCTGTCGGAGTAGTGAAATCTGTTGGGACTGTCCCTGCCATCCCTGGGGTCATTGCCTGGGTCATCATTTGAAGAGCAGCAGCAGCAGCCGTAGCAGCTGAAACTGTTGGTTGGTTTGTTGTTACATCCCGAGGAGCATCCCCAGCCAATGGGGCGGGACCAGATGTTGAGGTAGCACCGACAGAAAGAGATGGCTGAAATCAGAAACACACAAAAACATTTCATTTAATTAAATTTCAAATAATAACAGGGAAATTTAATTTAGAATTTTCACAATTTTGAGATGACGTCTGTTTTTTGGGATTGGGGTCTTATCCATAAAATATAATGTTTGTATTTACCCAACACAAACGAAGCATGGGTTGGTTGGTTGGTTGGTTGGTTGGATTTTATGGTATGTCAACCCTTGTTGGGTTATTTTATGCTGAAAACATTTTGTTTTATTCATTCTTGATGGTAATCAAATTTTTTTTTAAACAGATTTTTTTAAAACCCATTTTTTTCTATTTAACTCATAAATAGTCCCTAACAGGTACTACCACTCTGGGTTAGAGTAGACCTGGGAGTAATGGCAATGAAAGGGAACTCTACACTCCCCCAGAGCTCCAGAATTGGAACTTCACCATCAGATAGAGTTTAATGTCATACCCAGAACACTAAGATTTTTAGCCACAGCCTTTTATCACATCTATTAATAATGGAGATTCACTTCCGCTTTTTGTCTGTAACAAAAATTACGTCACTGCTTACGCCATATTACCCAAAATCGTCATAACATAGAATAAATACACTCAAAATTTGAACATGCAACATTAGATAGTCCTCATTGTTTTTTAAAACAAGTTTTAATAAATACATGACTGGTATTATATATCTATATATAGTTTGTTTTATTTTAATACATATTTAAAGTTTACATTTCAAATTGTTTTATTTTTTTAATCCTTTAATGAATTTGATGATTTTACTTACTTAGGGTACAAACTTGCTGACATTGAATTTTTTTACTCCCACCCCTCAGGCAATATGTTTCAAAAATCTATTTTTACATCGCCTGGAGGGCGTTTTTTATTTTGTACTAGTATATAATAAAAAGGGTTGGATTAAATATACGAATCAAAAAGTAATGACATCTTCTTTATTTCATGTGAAGTTTTTTTTATAAAATTAAAGTCTACATTGAAACCCTAAAGAGGCTCAGAGCAAAAATCCAACGAGTAAGACCCTATTTGTCAATCAACAATGTCCTCTTTCTGCATGACAATGCTCGACCACACACAAGCATCAAGACAAGGGAGAAAATTGCCTCATTCAGGTAGACAAGTTTACCGCATCCTCCATACTCACCAGATTTAGCGCTTTCAGACTATCTCTTCGACCACATGAAAGAGGATTTTAAGAGCAAACATTCCATTGACAAGGAAGTTAAATCTGTAGTGAAGAAGTGGCTCAAAGAACAGTCAATAGAATTTTATGGGGCAGGGATGCTTTCTTTCAGTTCTGCTGTCATGTGAGGCATGCCTGTGTATACCCGATCTTTCAGGTAACCCCACACAACAGCAGAACTGAAAGAAAGCATCTGCAGAGAGATAACAGCTATTCCAGTTGATATGCTAAACCACACTTTATGTGATATGAGAATTCGAGCTCTCGAATATTTTCGTCATGATGGTGACCATCTCAAGGACATAATATTCAAATCTTAGATCACATGTAAAAATTCTGTGTATCAGTTATGTAATAAATATACTTAGTACTCTGTGTCGCTTTTGTAATCTAAGAAATTAGCATTTAAAATGTGTCCCATCATTATGGTCCATCTTGTATATATATATATATATATATATATATATATATATTTACCAACCCCTCTGCATGAGCAGGATGCGACACAAGGTCAATTTCTTAAGCGGAGATCAGCAGGTTTGAATTCAGAGTTTTCCTTCTCCTAGACTGGTTGCCTAACCAAGGTTAAAGAGCCCAGTCTGCCCTACTATTTACCCATAGCTGGAGGGAGAGTAGGATTCATATCTTTCCCAAGGATATTAGCGTCAAGTGAAATGCAATTACCACGTCCAGGATTTGAACTCGGGGCGACGAGTCCATTTCCCATGACTTTAACCATTACACCACGCGCGTCCACCTTGTATATAAGCAAATAAATATATTAGTCCGAAGCCCTTGACTTGCGTTTACATATCTCTTAATTCTCTTTGTGTGTGAGTAATTGGCCACTTAAACCCATGACACAAAATATATAAATACAATTATAACAATGGTTAAATTCTCTTAAGATCCTTTGAAGATATTTTTATACAAGTATTTTTCCATTCGTTGAAATTTTAAAATGTTTTGACGTTTTTAAATAAAGACAATGATAATCAAAATTCAGTTCAATAATGAAGAATAATTAAAGTTCCAATTACCGTCGAACTGGGAAGACAAGGCAACAAACGATTGTAACTCAAATACAAACTCGAATGCTACAAAGTCCACTGCAAAATGACAAAGTATAGATAAGACTCCACAATGTCGTTCAAATCAAGCAGTCAAGCAGCCAATCAGAACTCAAGGAGTGGAATCACCCAAATCACCCAGATTCATGAATGGATCATTCTTGATTCCTATTTATACCAGCTGTCTTGTACACTGCTTGAGTTGTACTTAGTTAGCTGCTGTTATTAAAGCCAACAGTAGACTAACTGACTTCAATAAATAAAGGAATTGTAATTTGATTTCTTACCGTTGAAACTGCAACTCTTCCTTCTAAAATATTATCAATGGTATGATCCACTGATCTTTTACGGCATATCAACCTCAGTGGGTCTTTTAATGCCGATAAAGTTTTAAAATAAATCAATTCTTAATGGATAATACAATTTTTTTATAAATACATTTTTCTATTTAACCCATAAATGGGACCCTAACAGGTACTACCACTCCAGGTCAGAGTGGACCAGGGAGCAATGGTGATGAATGGGGTGCTCCACATTCCCCAAACCTCCAAAACTGGAATCTCACCATCAGATAGAGTTTAATGTCATTCCCAGGACATGTAGACCCGCAGCCACTGCCTTCTAGCACCCATATGATAAAAAGGGGTTGGGGCTTGCCATAAGGGCAATAGGGTTGGGAAATCATATAGGTGCTAGGGCTTGACGTGACCAGCCGATTGATCGGAGGGGGCCTCTCCAACCGCCCGTCTAGCCCAAGATAGGGCCAAAGTGGAGTATTGCATGTCATGAATTGCTCATCCACCTGGGCTCTATCCTTAAGTATCACGGGTCGCCACCCACAGCCAACAGGTGGCCCCATTGGGGGAGTCTTACCCCTCTGCAGAGGTGCAGTCGGTGCATTCTAACACCCCAGCCGACAGGGCGGTCAATAAAGGAATTGTAATTTGATTTCTTACCGTTGAAACTGCAACTCTTCCTTCTAAAATATTATCAATGGTATGATCCACTGATCTTGTGACACGGAGGTCATCGTTGATGATGTTCAGGGGTATGTTTGGAAAAACTTGGTACACTTGTCGAGCCTGAAAAACATCAAAAAAACATAAGTTTCAATAATTTTGAATAGACTGACAATAAAAGAAAATTAATCTTAACATATGTAATATTCATTAAGTAAACAATAACCAGCCAGCCATTCTTATTTAGACTAGCAAGAATATGCACCTTCCAGGTGTAAGTATTTAAGTTTTAATGTAATGAAATATATTAAATTAGAAAGACTAACAAAATTAAATAAGAACATGTATATATAAGGATTACACTTATTTTAATTATATTTTAATTGGTTTGTTTTTTTTGTTTAACGGCATACAACCTCAGTGGGTCATTTAATGCTGACTAAGTTTTGAAATAAATTCATTCTTAATGGATACTCAATTTTATTTTATAAACTCATGTTTTTCTATTTAACCCATAGATGGGACCCTGGCAGGTACTACCACTCCAGGTCAGAGTAGACCAGGGATTAATGGTGATGAAGGGGTGTGCCACATTCCTCAGACATCCAGAACTGGAACCTCACCATCAGATAGAGTTTAATGTCATTCCCAGGACATGAAGACCCTCAGCCACCACCTTCTAGCACCACTATGATAAAAAGGGTTGGGATTTGCCGTTGGGGCAATCATTTAGGTGCTAGGTGTGACATGACCAGCCAATTGATCAGAGGGGGGTATCTCTGACCGCCCTTCTAGCCCAAACAAGGGTCAAAGTGGAGTGATGCATGTCATGGACTGCTCAGCCACTTGGGTTCCATCCTTAAGCCTCATGGGTCACCACCCATGGCTAACAGGTGGCCCCATTGGAGGGGTCTTACCCCTCTGCAGTGATGCAGTTGGTGTATACTAATGACCCAGCTGACAGGGTGTTATTTTAATTGGTTTCTATATAAAATTATTCATAGAATTGATCAAAATATGTTGGAGAATAAAACAATAACATTTAATTTTAATGTAATGAAATATATTAAATTAGAAAAATTAATGAAATTAAATAAGAATGTATACATAAAGATTACACTTATTTTGATTATATTCTAATTGGTTTCTATATAATTTTTTTATTATAACAAATGTACTGTCTTTTTAATATATAATAAATAACAAAATATGACAATATATATATACTACAGAGTTTCGAAAATAAAAAAAATTAATACATTAAAGTTTAATGTATTGATTGTTTTTATTTTCAAAACTGTTGTATATATGTTGACATATTTCGTTATTTAAATGATCATATATCAAAAAGATTTGACATTTGTTTTGAATAAAAAAAATATATATAGAAAATATAGACCTGAAGAAGGTCAGAAGGCACATTGACCAAAACATTGTGTAGATAACAATAAAGACAAGGAAAGATTAATCAATCATATAATACTCACCATGCTGTCTAGTAAAGATGTTTGCATAGCTGGCTGCCTACCAGGTAACAATTGTGTATGAGTAACCTCAACAGAGAAACTAGGCAGCCAACTAACATATCGAGAGCCTAAAAAGAAAAGAAAAAAATCTAATCAAAAAGTTTGGCATTAATTAAAAGAATATAATAAGGTTTACAGAGAATAAAGAAAAGGTCAATCAAGCTTTTTAATTTACTGCGTCCTGGGACACACGGATTTTATTTGAATGAGTCCCCGGGAAATTTGAAATAAAGTTTCTTAATAAATTGCAGAGTTTTTATCTATGAACAACTAAAGCTGTTTAACCCCAACCTTGTACCCCATACAGTGTAATTTGTTTCCAAGAAAATATTGAAATGTATTTACAGTAAGCTGGAAATGGTGGGGGAAGAAAATAAAAAAATTAAAAAAAACACTGGGACGCATGGATAGGATTTTACTGCGTCCTTTTAGATTTTTATGTGTCAGTGACGCACAACGTGTACCTATCAGTATCTCTGATATCTATCTACCCAACCCCTCTGCATGTGACACAAGGTCAATTTTTAAGTGGAGTTTAACAGGTTTAAATTCAGAGTTTTCCTTCTAGATCAGTTGCTATACCAATGTTAAAGAGCCCAGCCTACATTACTATTTACCCACAGCTGGAGGGAGAATAGTTGGATTTATACCTTTCCCAATGGTATTAGTGTTATATGAAATGAAAACACACTTTAAAAAGTCAATGTATAGCATAATATCTACAAAATGAAAAGGCATATTTATTAGCAAAAGTATTTAAGTTTTAATCTAATAGAATATACAAATTTTTAAAAAAATAACGAAACTAAATAAAAATGCATATAAATAGATTACATTTATTTTGATTTGATTTTAATTGTTTTCTATATACATAAAATTGCCTTTAATATGTTTGAGAATAAAACAACAATATTAGAAATCAATAACATCATTTATTAAAACCAATATGAAATTTATCCACACTATCTATATATATATAAAGGGCAGTGTGTATTTGTATGTCTGGAGGAAACTTCGAAAATAAAACAATTAACAACAAAGTAAATATATATACATATTAAATATCACCAGGGCTTGGTTTTTGAGCAAAAATAACAAAGATCTGATTTATACATGGGAAGGTATTTAAAAATTCAAATTTGAAAAGTAACAGAAGGGAAAGTCATTTGCATGTTATTTTGTTTATCTTTTTTTTGTATGTTTTTTTTTTTTTTTTTTCTCGCTTAGAAATATAATGTTGATTGATTGAATTAATTGCATCATTTATATCTTTTTTTTCTTCTAAATTGTAAATCATTGAATGGAAATTTCTTACTATATTGTTATATATTTCCGTGGGGATTTTTATGAGGATCTCACTCGCGATAAGTAATAATAGATCTGCGAAACTAACCTTGTAAAAATCCCCCCTCTACCCAGGCGACACCAGGTAGCCACTTCTAGTATACAATATAAACCTTTATTTCTTAGTGATACATAACACACTTTGAAAAAGTGAATGGAACTGAATCCGACAGTATGAAATAAATAGTTTTAGAAAAAACATCATGTGTTTGTTTTTTCTAAAAATATTTATTTCATAACACACTTTGTAGGATTTTAAATACTTTAATAACATGGGCTGTTTTGAAGCAAATCTAACTCAGTTTGGTTTCTTTGTTTTTAATGGTATACCAGTCCGATTTTATTCTCAGATGGCAGATTCCATTTTCTACAACATTAACCGTTACGATAAGAGCATCTTATTCTAAGCATTACCAACCGAGTGGCCAGCTACAATGAGAAGTCAGAAAGGAAAGATCGTATAAATGTTAGTTTTGATTGTTTTTTTTTGTTGTCTAATGGCATATCAATCTTTGTGGGTTATTGTTATAGGTGATACACCCTATAAGACTAATGGAATGCGCTGACGGGTTACTATAAGTAACAGGGACAATTGTGGCTTGAGAGTAAGCCAATGCAAGTCAGTTCACAATTCTATTTGTCGGACGTAATTCCCACTTCTCTGTATTGTATTTGTCTACTTTTTGTTAATACATTTTCCTACATTTGTTACCCGTCGTTTTGTTCTTATTTGACCCCTTAAAACCTCACAACAGTTATTTAATGCCAAAACCATCCTTGTAAAAGAACAGTAGTAGCACTATTTAACCTATAAGTAAAAGGAACTAAAGTAATCGGAGTGGCCTAAAGTCAGTATCAACCAGACAGCGAGGGAGTCTATCCCCTTTCCACTAGTGCTAGACCAAGGATATTGTTTTTGCGACTGAATTGGAGTGCCACACCTACCATCATCTCCCTGTGCTACTCATACACTGAGTTGGTGAGGGCTGGTATCAAACCAGGAACCTTGTGGTTCTTAAGTGGATGCTCTACTGACTGAGCTAAACCAGTTTAGTGGCCCGGTTTAGCTCAGTTGGTAGAGTACATGTCAAGGAAATAAGGAAATAAATGAATAAATAAAATAACCTATATATATTTACCTAACCTCTCCACATGAGCAGGATGTGACACATGGTTGATTTCTTAAGCGGAGTTTAACAGGTTTTGAATTCAGAGTTTTCCTTCTCTTAGACTGGTTGCCTAATCAAGGTTAAAGAACCCATGCTGTCCATAGCTGGAGGGAGAATAGTTGGATTCATACCTTTCCCAAGGGTATTAGTGCTATGTGAAATACAAATAGCCTCATCTAGGATTTGAACTCGTATCGTCGTGTCCATTTCCTACGACAGTAACCATTATACCAACATGCGCCTCCTATAATCTATAACTAGATGTATCAATTTGTCAGCCTCATCTAGGATTTGAACTCGTATCGTCGTGTCCATTTCCTACGACAGTAACCATTATACCAACATGCGCCTCCTATAATCTATACTAGATGTATCTTGTCAGCCTCATCTAGGATTTGAACTCGTATCGTGTCCATTTACGACAGTAACCATTATACCAACATGCGCCTCCTATAATCTATAACTAGATGTATCAATTTGTCAGCCTCATCTAGGATTTGAACTCGTATTGTCGTGTCCATTTCCTACGACAGTAACCATTATACCAACATGCGCCTCCTATAATCTATAACTAGATGTATTAATTTGTCATTGAATAGCATACTATAGATACCATCTATGTAATTTGATGAAAGAAATACTAGCATCAGGCCAATTAAATGGTGGTAAGTGTGGCGCTCCACCTCAGTCTACTGACAGAGCTGAGCTGGTTTAGCTCAGTTGGTAGAGTACATCACAAGAAAAAAAAAAAAAAAAAAAAAAAAAAAAAGAACCTATAACTAGATGTATTAATTTGTCATTGAATAGCATATATATATATATATATATATATATATATATATATAAAATGTTGTTCTGGTTCCAATGGGAGAAAATGTAATATTTTATAAAAAAAAAAAAAAAAAAAGAAGGTCCGCAAAATGTATCGTTCTCAGAAAAAATGTTTTATTCTTTTTATTTCACATACGCAACACGTGTTTCAGATATTCTGTATTCTGGTATCTTCTTCAGGCTTTGATCAATACATATATTGATATATATATATATATATATATATATATATATATATATATACATAGGTTGTGCGTGTTTCTGTAATTTTTCTGTTATGGCTGTTTGCGTATATGAAATAAAAAGAATAAAACATTTTTTCTGAGAACGATACATTTTGCGGACTTTTTTTTTTATTATAAAATATATATACCATCCATGTAATCTGATGAAAGAAATACTATCATCAGGCCAATTAAATGGTGGTAAGTGTGGCGCTCCACCTCAGTCTACTGACAGAGCTGAGCTGGTTTAGCTCAGTTGGTAGAGTACATGACAAGAAAAAAAAAAAAAATTAACCTATAACTAGATGTATTAATTTGTCATTGAATAGCATATATATATATACCATCCATGTAATCTGATGAAAGAAATACTATCATCAGGCCAATTAAATGGTGGTAAGTGTGGCGCTCCACCTCAGTCTACTGACAGAGCTGAGCTGGTTTAGCTCAGTTTGGTAGAGTACATGACAAGAAAAAAAAAAAAAAATTAACCTATAACTAGATGTATTAATTTGTCATTGAATAGCATATATATATATACCATCCATGTAATCTGATGAAAGAAATACTATCATCAGGCCAATTAAATGGTGGTAAGTGTGGCGCTCCACCTCAGTCTACTGACAGAGCTGAGCTGGTTTAGCTCAGTTGGTAGAGTACATGACAAGAAAAAAAAAAAAAATTAACCTATAACTAGATGTATTAATTTGTCATTGAATAGCATATATATATACCATCCATGTAATCTGATGAAAGAAATACTATCATCAGGCCAATTAAATGGTGGTAAGTGTGGCGCTCCACCTCAGTCTACTGACAGAGCTGAGCTGGTTTAGCTCAGTTGGTAGAGTACATGACAAGAAAAAAAAAAAAAAATGAACCTATAACTAGATGTATTAATTTGTCATTGAATAGCATATATATATACCATCCATGTAATCTGATGAAAGAAATACTATCATCAGGCCAATTAAATGGTGGTAAGTGTGGCGCTCCACCTCAGTCTACTGACAGAGCTGAGCTGGTTTAGCTCAGTTGGTAGAGTACATGACAAGAAAAAAAAAAAAAAATTAACCTATAACTAGATGTATTAATTTGTCATTGAATAGCATATATATATATATACCATCCATGTAATCTGATGAAAGAAATACTATCATCAGGCCAATTAAATGGTGGTAAGTGTGGCGCTCCACCTCAGTCTACTGACAGAGCTGAGCTGGTTTAGCTCAGTTGGTAGAGTACATGACAAGAAAAAAAAAAAAAAATGAACCTATAACTAGATGTATTAATTTGTCATTGAATAGCATATATATATATACCATCCATGTAATCTGATGAAAGAAATACTATCATCAGGCCAATTAAATGGTGGTAAGTGTGGCGCTCCACCTCAGTCTACTGACAGAGCTGAGCTGGTTTAGCTCAGTTGGTAGAGTACATGACAAGAAAAAAAAAAAAATGAACCTATAACTAGATGTATTAATTTGTCATTGAATAGCATATATATATACCATCCATGTAATCTGATGAAAGAAATACTATCATCAGGCCAATTAAATGGTGGTAAGTGTGGCGCTCCACCTCAGTCTACTGACAGAGCTGAGCTGGTTTAGCTCAGTTGGTAGAGTACATGACAAGAAAAAAAAAAAAATTAACCTATAACTAGATGTATTAATTTGTCATTGAATAGCATATATATATATACCATCCATGTAATCTGATGAAAGAAATACTATCATCAGGCCAATTAAATGGTGGTAAGTGTGGCGCTCCACCTCAGTCTACTGACAGAGCTGAGCTGGTTTAGCTCAGTTGGTAGAGTACATGACAAGAAAAAAAAAAAAAAATTAACCTATAACTAGATGTATTAATTTGTCATTGAATAGCATATATATATATACCATCCATGTAATCTGATGAAAGAAATACTATCATCAGGCCAATTAAATGGTGGTAAGTGTGGCGCTCCACCTCAGTCTACTGACAGAGCTGAGCTGGTTTAGCTCAGTTGGTAGAGTACATGACAAGAAAAAAAAAAATGAACCTATAACTAGATGTATTAATTGTCATTGAATAGAATATATATATATACCATCCATGTAATCTGATGAAAGAAATACTATCATCAGGCCAATTAAATGGTGGTAAGTGGCGCTCCACCTCAGTCTACTGACAGAGCTGAGCTGGTTTAGCTCAGTTGGTAGAGTACATGACAAGAAAAAAAAAAAAATTAACCTATAACTAGATGTATTAATTTGTCATTGAATAGCATATATATATATACCATCCATGTAATCTGATGAAAGAAATACTATCATCAGGCCAATTAAATGGTGGTAAGTGTGGCGCTCCACCTCAGTCTACTGACAGAGCTGAGCTGGTTTAGCTCAGTTGGTAGAGTACATGACAAGAAAAAAAAAAAAAATTAACCTATAACTAGATGTATTAATTTGTCATTGAATAGCATATATATATATACCATCCATGTAATCTGATGAAAGAAATACTATCATCAGGCCAATTAAATGGTGGTAAGTGTGGCGCTCCACCTCAGTCTACTGACAGAGCTGAGCTGGTTTAGCTCAGTTGGTAGAGTACATGACAAGAAAAAAAAAAAAAAATGAACCTATAACTAGATGTATTAATTTGTCATTGAATAGCATATATATATATACCATCCATGTAATCTGATGAAAGAAATACTATCATCAGGCCAATTAAATGGTGGTAAGTGTGGCGCTCCACCTCAGTCTACTGACAGAGCTGAGCTGGTTTAGCTCAGTTGGTAGAGTACATGACAAGAAAAAAAAAAAAAAAATGAACCTATAACTAGATGTATTAATTTGTCATTGAATAGCATATATATATATACCATCCATGTAATCTGATGAAGAGAATACTATCATCAGGCCAATTAAATGGTGGTAAGTGTGGCGCTCCACCTCAGTCTACTGACAGAGCTGAGCTGGTTTAGCTCAGTTGGTAGAGTACATGACAAGAAAAAAAAAAAAAAAATGAACCTATAACTAGATGTATTAATTTGTCATTGAATAGCATATATATATATACCATCCATGTAATCTGATGAAAGAAATACTATCATCAGGCCAATTAAATGGTGGTAAGTGTGGCGCTCCACCTCAGTCTACTGACAGAGCTGAGCTGGTTTAGCTCAGTTGGTAGAGTACATGACAAGAAAAAAAAAAAAAATGAACCTATAACTAGATGTATTAATTTGTCATTGAATAGCATATATATATATACCATCCATGTAATCTGATGAAAGAAATACTATCATCAGGCCAATTAAATGGTGGTAAGTGTGGCGCTCCACCTCAGTCTACTGACAGAGCTGAGCTGGTTTAGCTCAGTTGGTAGAGTACATGACAAGAAAAAAAAAAAAAATTAACCTATAACTAGATGTATTAATTTGTCATTGAATAGCATATATATATATACCATCCATGTAATCTGATGAAAGAAATACTATCATCAGGCCAATTAAATGGTGGTAAGTGTGGCGCTCCACCTCAGTCTACTGACAGAGCTGAGCTGGTTTAGCTCAGTTGGTAGAGTACATGACAAGAAAAAAAAAAAAAATTAACCTATAACTAGATGTATTAATTTGTCATTGAATAGCATATATAATATATACCATCCATGTAATCTGATGAAAGAAATACTATCATCAGGCCAATTAAATGGTGGTAAGTGTGGCGCTCCACCTCAGTCTACTGACAGAGCTGAGCTGGTTTAGCTCAGTTGGTAGAGTACATGACAAGAAAAAAAAAAAAAAATTAACCTATAACTAGATGTATTAATTTGTCATTGAATAGCATATATATATATACCATCCATGTAATCTGATGAAAGAAATACTATCATCAGGCCAATTAAATGGTGGTAAGTGTGGCGCTCCACCTCAGTCTACTGACAGAGCTGAGCTGGTTTAGCTCAGTTGGTAGAGTACATGACAAGAAAAAAAAAAAAAAAATTAACCTATAACTAGATGTATTAATTTGTCATTGAATAGCATATATATATATACCATCCATGTAATCTGATGAAAGAAATACTATCATCAGGCCAATTAAATGGTGGTAAGTGTGGCGCTCCACCTCAGTCTACTGACAGAGCTGAGCTGGTTTAGCTCAGTTGGTAGAGTACATGACAAGAAAAAAAAAAAAAAATGAACCTATATTAATTTGTCATTGAATAGCATATATATATATACCATCCATGTAATCTGATGAAAGAAATACTATCATCAGGCCAATTAAATGGTGGTAAGTGTGGCGCTCCACCTCAGTCTACTGACAGAGCTGAGCTGGTTTAGCTCAGTTGGTAGAGTACATGACAAGAAAAAAAAAAAAAAATTAACCTATAACTAGATGTATTAATTTGTCATTGAATAGCATATATATATACCATCCATGTAATCTGATGAAAGAAATACTATCATCAGGCCAATTAAATGGTGGTAAGTGTGGCGCTCCACCTCAGTCTACTGACAGAGCTGAGCTGGTTTAGCTCAGTTGGTAGAGTACATGACAAGAAAAAAAAAAAAATTAACCTATAACTAGATGTATTAATTTGTCATTGAATAGCAATATATATATACCATCCATGTAATCTGATGAAAGAAATACTATCATCAGGCCAATTAAATGGTGGTAAGTGTGGCGCTCCACCTCAGTCTACTGACAGAGCTGAGCTGGTTTAGCTCAGTTGGTAGAGTACATGACAAGAAAAAAAAAAAAAAAAATTAACCTATAACTAGATGTATTAATTTGTCATTGAATAGCATATATATATATACCATCCATGTAATCTGATGAAAGAAATACTATCATCAGGCCAATTAAATGGTGGTAAGTGTGGCGCTCCACCTCAGTCTACTGACAGAGCTGAGCTGGTTTAGCTCAGTTGGTAGAGTACATGACAAGAAAAAAAAAAAAAATTAACCTATAACTAGATGTATTAATTTGTCATTGAATAGCATATATATATACCATCCATGTAATCTGATGAAAGAAATACTATCATCAGGCCAATTAAATGGTGGTAAGTGTGGCGCTCCACCTCAGTCTACTGACAGAGCTGAGCTGGTTTAGCTCAGTTGGTAGAGTACATGACAAGAAAAAAAAAAAAAAAATTAACCTATAACTAGATGTATTAATTTGTCATTGAATAGCATATATATACCATCCATGTAATCTGATGAAAGAAATACTATCATCAGGCCAATTAAATGGTGGTAAGTGTGGCGCTCCACCTCAGTCTACTGACAGAGCTGAGCTGGTTTAGCTCAGTTGGTAGAGTACATGACAAGAAAAAAAAAAAAAAAATTAACCTATAACTAGATGTATTAATTTGTCATTGAATAGCATATATATATACCATCCATGTAATCTGATGAAAGAAATACTATCATCAGGCCAATTAAATGGTGGTAAGTGTGGCGCTCCACCTCAGTCTACTGACAGAGCTGAGCTGGTTTAGCTCAGTTGGTAGAGTACATGACAAGAAAAAAAAAAAAAATGAACCTATAACTAGATGTATTAATTTGTCATTGAATAGCATATATATATATACCATCCATGTAATCTGATGAAAGAAATACTATCATCAGGCCAATTAAATGGTGGTAAGTGTGGCGCTCCACCTCAGTCTACTGACAGAGCTGAGCTGGTTTAGCTCAGTTGGTAGAGTACATGACAAGAAAAAAAAAAAAAAATTAACCTATAACTAGATGTATTAATTTGTCATTGAATAGCATATATATATATACCATCCATGTAATCTGATGAAAGAAATACTATCATCAGGCCAATTAAATGGTGGTAAGTGTGGCGCTCCACCTCAGTCTACTGACAGAGCTGAGCTGGTTTAGCTCAGTTGGTAGAGTACATGACAAGAAAAAAAAAAAAAAATTAACCTATAACTAGATGTATTAATTTGTCATTGAATAGCATATATATATATACCATCCATGTAATCTGATGAAAGAAATACTATCATCAGGCCAATTAAATGGTGGTAAGTGTGGCGCTCCACCTCAGTCTACTGACAGAGCTGAGCTGGTTTAGCTCAGTTGGTAGAGTACATGACAAGAAAAAAAAAAAAAAATTAACCTATAACTAGATGTATTAATTTGTCATTGAATAGCATATATATATATACCATCCATGTAATCTGATGAAAGAAATACTATCATCAGGCCAATTAAATGGTGGTAAGTGTGGCGCTCCACCTCAGTCTACTGACAGAGCTGAGCTGGTTTAGCTCAGTTGGTAGAGTACATGACAAGAAAAAAAAAAAAAAATTAACCTATAACTAGATGTATTAATTTGTCATTGAATAGCATATATATATATACCATCCATGTAATCTGATGAAAGAAATACTATCATCAGGCCAATTAAATGGTGGTAAGTGTGGCGCTCCACCTCAGTCTACTGACAGAGCTGAGCTGGTTTAGCTCAGTTGGTAGAGTACATGACAAGAAAAAAAAAAAAAAATTAACCTATAACTAGATGTATTAATTTGTCATTGAATAGCATATATATATATACCATCCATGTAATCTGATGAAAGAAATACTATCATCAGGCCAATTAAATGGTGGTAAGTGTGGCGCTCCACCTCAGTCTACTGACAGAGCTGAGCTGGTTTAGCTCAGTTGGTAGAGTACATGACAAGAAAAAAAAAAAAAAATTAACCTATAACTAGATGTATTAATTTGTCATTGAATAGCATATATATATATACCATCCATGTAATCTGATGAAAGAAATACTATCATCAGGCCAATTAAATGGTGGTAAGTGTGGCGCTCCACCTCAGTCTACTGACAGAGCTGAGCTGGTTTAGCTCAGTTGGTAGAGTACATGACAAGAAAAAAAAAAAAAAAATTAACCTATAACTAGATGTATTAATTTGTCATTGAATAGCATATATATATATACCATCCATGTAATCTGATGAAAGAAATACTATCATCAGGCCAATTAAATGGTGGTAAGTGTGGCGCTCCACCTCAGTCTACTGACAGAGCTGAGCTGGTTTAGCTCAGTTGGTAGAGTACATGACAAGAAAAAAAAAAAAAATTAACCTATAACTAGATGTATTAATTTGTCATTGAATAGCATATATATATACCATCCATGTAATCTGATGAAAGAAATACTATCATCAGGCCAATTAAATGGTGGTAAGTGTGGCGCTCCACCTCAGTCTACTGACAGAGCTGAGCTGGTTTAGCTCAGTTGGTAGAGTACATGACAAGAAAAAAAAAAAAAAAAATTAACCTATAACTAGATGTATTAATTTGTCATTGAATAGCATATATATATACCATCCATGTAATCTGATGAAAGAAATACTATCATCAGGCCAATTAAATGGTGGTAAGTGTGGCGCTCCACCTCAGTCTACTGACAGAGCTGAGCTGGTTTAGCTCAGTTGGTAGAGTACATGACAAGAAAAAAAAAAAAAAATTAACCTATAACTAGATGTATTAATTTGTCATTGAATAGCATATATATATACCATCCATGTAATCTGATGAAAGAAATACTATCATCAGGCCAATTAAATGGTGGTAAGTGTGGCGCTCCACCTCAGTCTACTGACAGAGCTGAGCTGGTTTAGCTCAGTTGGTAGAGTACATGACAAGAAAAAAAAAAAAAAATGAACCTATAACTAGATGTATTAATTTGTCATTGAATAGCATATATATATATACCATCCATGTAATCTGATGAAAGAAATACTATCATCAGGCCAATTAAATGGTGGTAAGTGTGGCGCTCCACCTCAGTCTACTGACAGAGCTGAGCTGGTTTAGCTCAGTTGGTAGAGTACATGACAAGAAAAAAAAAAAAAAATTAACCTATAACTAGATGTATTAATTTGTCATTGAATAGCATATATATATATACCATCCATGTAATCTGATGAAAGAAATACTATCATCAGGCCAATTAAATGGTGGTAAGTGTGGCGCTCCACCTCAGTCTACTGACAGAGCTGAGCTGGTTTAGCTCAGTTGGTAGAGTACATGACAAGAAAAAAAAAAAAAATTAACCTATAACTAGATGTATTAATTTGTCATTGAATAGCATATATATATATACCATCCATGTAATCTGATGAAAGAAATACTATCATCAGGCCAATTAAATGGTGGTAAGTGTGGCGCTCCACCTCAGTCTACTGACAGAGCTGAGCTGGTTTAGCTCAGTTGGTAGAGTACATGACAAGAAAAAAAAAAAAAAAATTAACCTATAACTAGATGTATTAATTTGTCATTGAATAGCATATATATATATACCATCCATGTAATCTGATGAAAGAAATACTATCATCAGGCCAATTAAATGGTGGTAAGTGTGGCGCTCCACCTCAGTCTACTGACAGAGCTGAGCTGGTTTAGCTCAGTTGGTAGAGTACATGACAAGAAAAAAAAAAAAAAATTAACCTATAACTAGATGTATTAATTTGTCATTGAATAGCATATATATATATACCATCCATGTAATCTGATGAAAGAAATACTATCATCAGGCCAATTAAATGGTGGTAAGTGTGGCGCTCCACCTCAGTCTACTGACAGAGCTGAGCTGGTTTAGCTCAGTTGGTAGAGTACATGACAAGAAAAAAAAAAAAAAAAATTAACCTATAACTAGATGTATTAATTTGTCATTGAATAGCATATATATATATACCATCCATGTAATCTGATGAAAGAAATACTATCATCAGGCCAATTAAATGGTGGTAAGTGTGGCGCTCCACCTCAGTCTACTGACAGAGCTGAGCTGGTTTAGCTCAGTTGGTAGAGTACATGACAAGAAAAAAAAAAAAAATTAACCTATAACTAGATGTATTAATTTGTCATTGAATAGCATATATATATATACCATCCATGTAATCTGATGAAAGAAATACTATCATCAGGCCAATTAAATGGTGGTAAGTGTGGCGCTCCACCTCAGTCTACTGACAGAGCTGAGCTGGTTTAGCTCAGTTGGTAGAGTACATGACAAGAAAAAAAAAAAAAAATTAACCTATAACTAGATGTATTAATTTGTCATTGAATAGCATATATATATATACCATCCATGTAATCTGATGAAAGAAATACTATCATCAGGCCAATTAAATGGTGGGTAAGTGTGGCGCTCCACCTCAGTCTACTGACAGAGCTGAGCTGGTTTAGCTCAGTTGGTAGAGTACATGACAAGAAAAAAAAAAAAAAATTAACCTATAACTAGATGTATTAATTTGTCATTGAATAGCATATATATATATATACCATCCATGTAATCTGATGAAAGAAATACTATCATCAGGCCAATTAAATGGTGGTAAGTGTGGCGCTCCACCTCAGTCTACTGACAGAGCTGAGCTGGTTTAGCTCAGTTGGTAGAGTACATGACAAGAAAAAAAAAAAAAAATTAACCTATAACTAGATGTATTAATTTGTCATTGAATAGCATATATATATATACCATCCATGTAATCTGATGAAAGAAATACTATCATCAGGCCAATTAAATGGTGGTAAGTGTGGCGCTCCACCTCAGTCTACTGACAGAGCTGAGCTGGTTTAGCTCAGTTGGTAGAGTACATGACAAGAAAAAAAAAAAAAAATTAACCTATAACTAGATGTATTAATTTGTCATTGAATAGCATATATATATATACCATCCATGTAATCTGATGAAAGAAATACTATCATCAGGCCAATTAAATGGTGGTAAGTGTGGCGCTCCACCTCAGTCTACTGACAGAGCTGAGCTGGTTTAGCTCAGTTGGTAGAGTACATGACAAGAAAAAAAAAAAAAATTAACCTATAACTAGATGTATTAATTTGTCATTGAATAGCATATATATATATACCATCCATGTAATCTGATGAAAGAAATACTATCATCAGGCCAATTAAATGGTGGTAAGTGTGGCGCTCCACCTCAGTCTACTGACAGAGCTGAGCTGGTTTAGCTCAGTTGGTAGAGTACATGACAAGAAAAAAAAAAAAAAATTAACCTATAACTAGATGTATTAATTTGTCATTGAATAGCATATATATATATACCATCCATGTAATCTGATGAAAGAAATACTATCATCAGGCCAATTAAATGGTGGTAAGTGTGGCGCTCCACCTCAGTCTACTGACAGAGCTGAGCTGGTTTAGCTCAGTTGGTAGAGTACATGACAAGAAAAAAAAAAAAAATTAACCTATAACTAGATGTATTAATTTGTCATTGAATAGCATATATATATATACCATCCATGTAATCTGATGAAAGAAATACTATCATCAGGCCAATTAAATGAAGTGCTGTGCTTTTTCAGCAGTAGACTTGACAGGCAACACACGTGGCATTTAAACTCTAATGTCAGCAACAGTATCAGCAGCTAGGCAAGATGCAAGAGAGAAATATGATGATGATGATGATGAAGCCATGGATGTCATGGCTAAAGAAAGAGGATGGCAAAGAACGAAGAAGTTAACAATACATGTAGTGGCATTAGAAATTGTCGGGAGGGGGGGGGGTTAATGAGAAAGAAGAAAGTGAACCTAAATCAGATTTGCGTAGCAATAACGAGGCACCTGTTGAAATGATATGAGAAGTGAAACCTAAACCGAAAAATGTAGAATATGCACAGCACAGTGGTAAGAACAAAGATCAGACAAGATGAGGATTCGAGTACAGAAGCTGGTTAAAACGTAAAAGTTGATGGAGAAAATGCCTCAAATAGAGCATGTGTGGGTTGGGATAATGTAAAAAAAAAAGAAAAAAAAAAAAAAAAGAAAAGAAAAAAAAGACAGTTGCCAGATCATGAGAAGAAAATTTTGCTGACAGGTGTAAAGGAACTGAGCAAAAAAGAAATGATGGAGGCTAAAGAACGACAGGTGTAGCAGAATCTGGTTAAAAAGAAGCTGGTTCAAATCACAAGGAAATGGGTTATCACCAGAAAGGTGAAAAAAAAAAAAGGAAAAAAAAAAAAAAAAAAAAGAGTTAATATATATGATGAACTGTACCGTTGATTTCGATGTATGAGGATCCATCTACTTACATGGTCAATTTTTTTTTTGGGGGGGGGAGAGGGGGCATTTTGTGAAAAGATCAGCATTGGTCACTCTGTCGTCAAATGTGTAACAACATGTTGTGAAGATATGCTTTGTGGAGGACATCAAGTTGATTGGTTGGGTTTTACGGCATGTCAACCCATTGGATTATTTTATGGCGAATACGTTTTGTTTTATTTCTTTATAAGGTACAGCTGTCACATATGCAGCCATTTGCATATCATTCCAGATCTTGCTTCTATTGGTATTTAGGTATAGTGATAGGGGTTTAGATATTTTTTGAAATCAAATTTTCTGTTGAGGATTTGAACATCAAGAGAGTGTGTGGGTGATTTTTGTAGGTCTATGAACTTACATCCTTGATAGGAGGCCGGTTCTTTTCAAAAAGTTTAATATGCTCTTGGGATCTATTTTTCCAAATAGTTTGTCCATGCTGTTAACATTATACAACTTTCTTCGAGTGTGGGAGATGTGTGTGCATTCAATCAGAATATGTTTTATTGTATACCGGTTTCCACAGCCATATATATATTTACCAACTCCTCCGTACGAGCAGGATACGACACAAGGTCAATTTCTTAAGCGGAGTTCAACAGGTTTGAATTCAGAGTTTTCCTTCTTCTAGACTGGTTACCTAGCCATGGTTGAAGAACCCAGTCTGCCCTGCTATTTACCCATAGCAGGAGAGAGAGTAGGATTCATACCTTTCCCAAGGGTATTAGCGCTAAGTGAAATGCAATTACCACGTCCAGGATTTGAACTCGGGGCGACAAGTCCATTTCCCATGACTTTAACCATTACACCACGCGCTTCCTTTTCACAGCCATATAAATGAGTGGGTGAGTATCACAGCTTTGTAAACTTGGATTTTGGTATCTAGTCTGATGCCACGTTCATCCCTCAATTGATGACAAAGTTTGCCAAATGCCTTTGCAATAAGACTTACAATCTTGTCATCCAGAGATGTGAATAAATGAGATGATGAAACTAAAAGAGATACACCTGGGATGGGTACTAAAGGGACTCGCTGACTCTCACAATTTTGTTGAGTAAAGAATCCTTGAAATTGTATCAAAGCAATCTTACGCAAAATACATCTGTGCTGGGTGATCTTCCATTGCCAAAATGGAAGATCACTGACCCCCCCACCCCAAAGGTTACACTTTTTAGAGAACTTTAGCCATTATCAAAGGAGATATGGAAATCAGATCTCCCCGACAAGCTAAAGAGACTATTCTTCCAGGCTGTAGTTCTGTCGGTACTGCTGTATGGCTGTACCACCTGGACCCTAACGAAGCGCCTTGCGAATAAGATAGATGGGAGCTGCACAAGAATGCTGTGAGCGGTCCTGAATAAGTCGTGGAAGCAGCACCCCACGAAAGAGCAACTGTATGGCCACCTGCCCCCCATCTCACAAACCATACGAGTAAGATGGGCTAGACATGCAGGACACTGCTGAAGAAGCAGGGACGAGATCGAAAGAGACGTACTACTGTGGAAGCCAGCACATGGGCACGCTAATGTGGGCCGCCCAGTCAGGACCTACATTGACCAACTATGTAGGGATACTGGCTGCTGCTGCGGAGGAGCTCCCAGAGTCGATGAATGATAGGGAAGGTTGGCGAGAGATTGTCATGGATATCTGTGCAAATTGCACGACATGATGATGATGATGAAAGGAGCACTACAAAAGAGATACAAAAACAATGTCCTTTCCTGTAAAATCAACCACCACCACCAACATTGGATAAACAGAAGCTGACAACAATAGCAGTAAACCATGGCCTCACATGTTACATAAGCAGGCAGAATTCTAACTGGCCGATTCATTTTAAAGTCAATTCATGTTGACTCTACAAAAATACACAAACTGCTAATTTTTTTTTTTTCAGAAATATAATAAAAGATTGTAAACAAACAAAATATAGTCATTAAAAAATTATACAGTAATATTTTGATCTTTATAAATTTCATTTGGCCTTAGCCATTTAAAAAACAAAACAACATTGTTTTGTATAACTATATATATATATATATATATATTATAACTATCTTATTTTTTTGTTTACAATTTTTTATTTTTATATTTCTGAAGAAAAATAAAAACCAGTTTGTGTATTTTTGTAGAGTTTTAACATTTTTCAAAACAGACATAAATTGACTGTAAAACGAATCCGCTTGTTAGAATTCTATCTACTTAAGTGATATATTAGTGGGACATGAGCAAACCATCACCAAAGCCAAATAAAAGAAAAGAAAAAAACCAATGCTACAATATACTTATCACACTGTAAGATATTAATGATTGGTAAGTGCTAAATAAAGGAATAGTTTTGATAAGAAATGAAAAAAATAATTTTTTTTGAGTTAATACCTAAATTGAAGGTTTAAAAAATTCCTTTAAAAACTTTCTTTTGCACAATCAGTATTAAAAGAGAGAGAGAGAGAGTTCTGATTGTTGAATTAGCAGTTTGTGTTACATAATTTATGAGCAGTTATAAATTATGAGCGTACCTGTAGTAGAATTTTGAATTATGGTCTGTTCAACTTAAAAATGACGTGGTCCGTGGAAAGTTACTAGGGTCGATGAGTGACAATAGTGACATTCCAACTGACCTTCCGGTATACAGGTGTGAGAATAAGTTAGTCAGATGCGGGTCGGAACCCTATCAGAGAGGATGTCTCTTAGGGTTTACAACTCACCTGTGGCAGAGGGTCTTCTCTAGTGAAAATGGTTGATGTACCTTTGTTACATAATTTATGAGCAGTTATAAATTATGAGCGTACCTGTAGTTAGAATTTTGAATTATGGTCTATTAAACTTAAAAATGACCGGGTCCATGGAAAGTTACTGGGGCCGATGAGTGACAATGGGGTGACATTCCAACTGACCTTCTGGTAGATGGTTTAGACACGTGGGAATTAGTTTTAGATCAGATGTGACCCGATTTTGGAGGAGTACAGACATGATTGTCGGCTCTGATGGGTTGGCCTCCCCGCGGCGGAATCAAATGGGCAGGGTTGAAAATAAAGCTTTATTGTTAAGAAACACCAAGTCTTGTTGTGTTAATTAAATGTTAAAAACTATGATCAGCCCAGCACAAAGAAGAATCAATGAAGAAGAACCAACCCTTAACAGCAGAAGCCCACTAGACGAAAGAAAATGGCGACCGAGGTAAAACCAACAAGTAGAAGAGTAACAAGTAAGAAAGACCATCATATCATTTAATCTATCTATCTGTCTGTCTGTCTATTATATAGCCAAGTATGTTAGAAGGGTATATAACATTTGAAATTTAAAAAAAAAATAAAAAAAAAAAAAAATAAAAAAAATGAAAGATACAGAAAGATTTTATAGTGTCAGGAGTAAAAAAAAAAAAAAATAATAGAAAGTACAAGATTGTCTTGTTTGGTTGGATACAAATCAAAAACATTTTTAGTTACCATCAAAATATTTGTTTGAAGAGATATCTAAAAAAATAAAAACAAAAAATTTTTTTTTTCTAATTAAAAAAAAAAAAAAAAAAAAAATTTTAATACCATTTTCATTTTTGCAATTTCAGAATTATTTTCCCAGGTTTAAAATTTAATTTTCTAATGATTATAAAGACACTTTAATTAGAAAAGAAAAATCCTAATCTTCCACCAGATTAATACAAGTTTGTTTTTTTTTTTACATGAAGATATTTGGATATTTCCTATAACTCCAACCTAAAAAAGGGGAACCACTCTGATTGACTAATAAATTATCTATTTATTTATTGATCTACTAGGAAAAAAGAAGACGGGGTTAGGGTTAGTTTAATGGGAAAATTAATTAACAGGTAAAATTCATTCAGAGTGGTTCCCCTTTTTTAGGTGGGAGTTATAGAAAACAACCATATATTTTATGGGGTATGCAGTGAGTGATTAAATTCGCTATTCAGTAGTAATGGATCTATAAGACTAACTTGCAAACCATTATAGCACAATGGGATGCCTTACTTTAGCAATTGCCACTAAAAGAGTTAAAAGTAGATTGTAACAATGCAAAACTTACCATCAAAATGGAAGAAATGATTTGTAGTTTGTTGATTAGTAGCTCCAGGTGTAGGAATATTTTCTTGGGGTACTTCAGTTTCAGGAAGGTTACCATTAGCATCACCGGTTGGTCTATCATTTAGCATCGTGCGACATGTTGGACAGGATGTATCTTGTTCAAGCCACGATCTTAAGCAAGAACTGCACAAAAAAAAAAAAAAATTCAATTAATTCAGTAAATCGTCTTAAAAAAAAGAAAAAAAAAAAAAAAAAAGACAGTGAAAAATAAAACAAGAAATTTTTACAAGGGTAATCCTGACTGTATATGAAATGAAAAGGGAAACCATCTGCCCTTATGGGATGAAGTTAAGATAATAGATAGGGAAGAACATTTTCCCCAAGTCCGATAAGAAATACCTGAAGAAGGCCAAAGGGTATATTGGCCGAAACGTTGTACAGATAGCAATAAACATGAGGACAATAGTCCGAATAAACCAAATAATACAAATAATCCTAAAAGTAAGGTCTCTAAAGTATTGGGGATGCAGAGAAACTATTTGTTCAGCTATTGGCAACACACTTTTTAAAAGCAAAAGGCATTAAACCAATTGAAATTCAACACCAATTAACAAAAGTGTATGGAGAGTTGTGCATGGATGTCAAAAATGTCTGCAAGTAGTGTACAGAGTTTGCAATGATGACAAAGTTCAACACTTCCTCAACGACATGTGAGCTGGTATGACATGGGCATACAAAAACTGTCAAAGTGCCTACAAAATGGCAATTATGTAGAAAATAGATACAAGTTGAAACTTTTATTCAATCCACGGGGTATCCTGTTCTCATTCTGCTAAACATAGCTGGGTACAAGTGTTAAGCTGTGTTAATTATTATTCTATGTTACTGTCGTCCATGACCAGGATTGAACCTAATGTAAGCGTCATTGACAAACAATGAACGTTTCTGTGATTTCTAAATATTTTGGAGACCTTATGTTGCTTTTGTCCAATTTTCTGTTTCAAATTTTCCTTAATTCCGTTTCCACTTTTGGTAAACTCCATTTTTTCTGTTTCCACATTTGGTAACTTTTTCCCCCCATTTTCATTTTTAATTTTTTAATTCTGTTTTCCCATTTTTTTTTTAATAGTATTTTATGGGAAAATTACTATCGAATATGCTATAATTATTATAAAAACTCAAAACAAAAACATAATTCAAAGTTTTATTATAATTAAAGAAATACCAAATACCTACAATTTTTTTTTTAAATGTTAATATCCAAGTCCCAAAATAAATTATACATAAAAATAAAAATGTAACATGACAATAAAACAATGGAATGTTGTTGGGCATAATTATTTTTGAGGTAAAACTTTTACATCATCCAGTGATGCTGATAGCTTTTTGATTTAGTGCATCCTGGGACACAAATATTTGCTTTGTATGAGTCCCCGGGAAAATTTGATGGGTCCCAACTAAAGTTTCTTAATAAATTGTAGGGTTTTTATTTATGATCTGGAGAAATAACTAAAGCCATCTAACTCCTACCTTGTAACCTATCCTGTGTAATTTGTTTCTAAAAAAACTATTGAAATGTATTTACAGTTAGCTTGAAATGATGAGGGAAGAAAAAAAAAGACACTGGGATGCATGGATACAATTTTACTGCGTCCTTTTTGATTTTTGTGCATCAGGGACGCAGGACGCGTACCTATCAGCATCTCTGATCATTCATCATGTTCTAAACAACACATGCAAGTGGAGACTTAGTTTATTCTAAACTTGTCAAAACTGTTATTAAACGGGTGCAGTTCTAATTCATAAAATGCAGATTCAGGCACAAATTATGGTAAAAGGCATAATGTAGTCATCCATCATCTAATAATTTCAGAAACATATCTACTGCAAGGCCATGGCTCTTTTTTTTTTTTGCTGATAGGTACGTGTCCTGCATCCCTGATGCACAAAAATCTAAAAGGACGCAGTAAAATCGTATCCATGCATCCCAGTGTTTTTCTTTTTTCTTCCTTCAAGCTAACTGTAAATACATTTCAAAGGTATGAATCTACAGAGATGCTGATAGATACGTGTCCTACATCCCTGATGCACAAAAATCTAAATCATATAAATGCATCCCAGTGTCTTTCTTTGTTCTTCACTCATCATTTCAAGCTAACTGTAAATACATTTCAATAGTTTCTTAGAAACAAATTACACAGGATAAGCTACAAAGTAGGAGTTAGACGGCTTTAGTTAGGACTCTTAAATTTTCCCAGGGACTCATTCAAAGCAAATATGTGGGTCCCAGGATGCATTAAATCAAAAAGCAACTGATAATCCTTCATAAAATGTACAAAGGATGATTTATAATTTGGTCGCATTAAACCAGAATTCCATCTGGTTACCAAATGGAGTAATTTCATTTCAAGGAATCTTCAAGCCATTTTAGGTATCGCTTTTTTTTCAATTGGCATTTAAAAAAACAAAGGCTAACTTGATGAACCTAATGAGCTGGGTAAGCATTATCAAATGCTGGCCAGTGTGAAAATAGTTCACCAACAAGATTTAAAATATGGGTTAAGCAAAACACATGGTAACTGTTAACAAAGACATTTGACAACATTTCCTTATGAGCTTCTTTTATAATAAGCAACAGAATCTGTTACAAAGACAATGATATCTTCAAATGCAATATTCACATGAGTTATAGCTTGGACAGATGCTTGACTTACAGTTTGATGATTGCATTCTCTCAAGGTTACAACATCAATGAGAAATGACTCCCCAGGAATGTTTCAGTGCTGTGGTCATGACAGTCAGTTTTTTCACATTGATTAGCAAGCTTGGCTTTCAGGGCAAGCAAAATGAAAAGCAAACAATTTTGGCAGGTGAAGTTGCCTAACACAATTAACACTTTGAATAGCACCATCTTCCTTACAATGTTTTAATAGGAATGGCCTCGTTTTGTCAATGTTGTGTAGGGGAATGTCAGACAAAGTAAGTGTACATTTGAAAAAAAAAAAAAACAAGAACAAAACTATCCTGTACTTATTTACACTTCAACAAAATTATGATCATCTTCTGTTTCAGTTGAGATGAATTTGTTAAAGACTTTTTTGTCAAAAGTTTTTGATTTGATTGTGTCAACCCTAAAAATGTCAACACTATGGTGACAGAATTTGGAAAATAACATTTTCTTCTGCATAAAAGTCATCAGGAAATTGCTCTACTCTGGTTTTTGCTAATGACTTTTTGCTACAGCTAAGGGATCTTTGACAACTATAATCAAGGAAAATAATTACTCCTTACGGGTTAGCTCAGTCGGTAGAGCGTTCGGCTAGAAACCACATGGTTCCTAGTTTGATACGGCCCTCGCCAACTCAGCATTGAGTAGCACAGGGATCTGTGCGGTAAAGTAAGGAGCTGATGGTAGGTGTGGCACTCCACCCCAAATGCAAAAAACAATCTCCTTGGTTTAGCGCTATTGAAAAAGGGGATAGACTCACTTGTTGATTGGCTGATACTGACTTTAGGCCACCCTAACGACTTTTACTTATTTTTATGTCTCTAAGCCATTGAAGTTTCATTAAAATTTTTGGCAATAAAAAATAAAAAAAAAGTTCTGTTTTTCACTATTTTTTTTTGTGCAATACTATATATATATATATATATATATATATATATATATTATCTAGGCAAGTGTTGTAAAAAACCACAGTATTTCTTTTTCATGTTCTTTATCTGATGTTTTTCTAGTCATCTAGTTATTTTCCATAGTTCGGGATCCAGCTGGTATAGGAATTGTCCCATATTCTTTACCCTAGCACTTTCAACCATTTCTTCAGTCGTCATCAGGGAATTGTAGGTTGTAGTGTTAGGTATTTTAACTTGCTGCAAAATACACAATATATATAACGGTATGTAGTATATCATATCATATAAGATATAAGTATTCAATCTGTTTAAGTCTGACTGAATGACAAGGACTACCACTGCCCTGACTAATTAATAGATTGAAACACTGCAGCGTTGGCCCATAGCATTTAAAAGACATAAGACCAATTTAAAAGAAAGTCTCAATAGGCAATAATTATTTTTTTAAATCCAGAAAGAAAAAAGAAAAAGTAAACTTTTCTTTAGTAAAAAATAAACATAGTAAGATTAATTATCTTGGACCTCCCATCTAGCCTAAGTAAGGGCCTGTAAATAGGTATTTCAGCTAGTACATTATAAATTGCTAATGATCACCAATAAAACTGATTTTCAGCATATAATTTCCAAAAGCTTCGGGAACTTACTGATGGAAGAAATGTCCACATGGAAGCTTTCGTGCATTTTCCATTTTCTCCCAGCAAATAGCACAATCATCATGGCAATTTTCAAGGTCACTGGCAGTTGCCATTGGAAACCTGGAAATAAAAAGAGGAAACATATATTTTTTTTTAATTTAAAGATAAAAAAATCTACAGATCTGCAGAGGGAAATTTTCAGAAAGAATTGGAGATAATGACAGAAAGAAAAAAACACAAAACAAAAAAAAAAAACGGTTATCTTCAAGCTATGCACTCCAATTTTTTAGCCTTTTCTTTTTTTTTTTTAAAGGAATGCTCCCTTTAAATTAACAACAGGAGCTCTTTTGATCTGATTTTTACAGGAAAATATGAAGTGAATGAAAATAACTTTTTTTTCATATGAATTCTTAATTCAAAAAATAACATTCATTTTTTTTTTTTTTACAAATTTCAAAGATCTATAATTGATCAGTAGTGGACTGTTTATGTCTGAAGCCACCCTGGCACAACACCATGAAGCCAAGAGGTCCAGAAGAAAGCAGCGGCAACAAAGCACCGGCACATCAACATCTTCAGGACAGCCTTCACATGTGACATCTGTGGTCAAGAATGTTTTTGAACATTGGACTTACAGTCACATGAGGCGCTGTAACATCAGGGGCACAAGATTTATATAGTATTCCGAGACTGCAATGCCAATGAATAAATTGATCAATATTTTTTTAAACATCAATAAATTTGACTAATCTTAATTGAATTTTTGAATGCTTTTGTTTCAAATATCAAGTTAAGTCAGGGGGAGGGTGGCTTTTTCATTTGAACCTCTAACAAAGAACATTTTAAAATTCAATTAAAATTAATCAAATCTATTTATGTAAAAAAAAAAATTTTTTTTTTAAATTAATTTTTTTAAATTTCTTAAATGAGTTATTTGTGTTCACTTCATAAGAAAGAAAATTATTTAAGAATTCGAATAAAAAAGGACAAGTTTAAATTCATTTGTAAAAAGAAGAGTTATTTTTGTTAATTTCATATTTTTCTGGAAAAAAAAAAAAAAAAAAAAAAAAAAAGGAGATCAGAAGAGTGTATGGCTCCTTCTGCTAGTTTGCAAGGACCATTCCTTAAAAAAAATAAAAATAAAAAAGGTGTGTGTGTGTGTGGGGGGGATAAAAATTGGGAGTGCATAGCTTGAAGATAACTAAAAGAAACTAGTGTAAATACCTGGCTTCCATATTTCGTACAACTCTGATATAGTTCTTATGTCGCTTAAGTCTTCTTTGAAACTCATAGAACAAATAACGCAACTGCATGAAGATCACCAAACTTGCCATACTTAGGAAAATGTTACCATACAGCTGAAAAGAAATAAGGAAATTAATGACAGTACCAAAATAAATAAAATATTAAGTAATTAGCAAATATTTTGTTAGAAAATCATAAGGGTGGACACATAAAAGTCTGACACATAAAAACATTAATCATTTAGTCTTAAAATATAGTCCAATGAAGTATATTTTTAGCTACTTGCAAAAAAATGATATCTTGCAAATTGACTCCATTTTCAAAGATATAAAGTTGCACCTTAAATCGAGCATATTGTATGATTTTGCTAAGGTTTCTGGATCAAACCTCTTATCTCTGGATGAATATTATTCTTGAGTCATAGCAATGTCTTGTTTATTCAAATATACACACTCTTTTAAATAACCCCAACAAAAAGAACTCAGGCAGACAAAGCAGGTGAACGGGGAGGCCATTTGAATTCAGAATTTCTTGAAATTATGCTGACACCAAAAATTTCTTATTGTTAAAATTATGAACCTCTTAGTTGAATAGTAAAATTCTATTAAACTAATTTGTTCTTTCACACTGTAACTTGACCTTTTTAATTTGCTTTGTAATATTTAAATTATCTGAAAAGTAACATAAAAATTAAATTTAAAACAAAGATAAATTTTTAAAAATATTTCAGTATTTTGTGAGCTACCCGGTATAAAATATGTCGCAAATGATACATAATTGATAAGAGACTTGCAATTGTATTTATATTTATATATATATATATATATATATATACATATACAACGAAATAGTGGTTAACAGTGTGAGCGGGAAGTTTAATTTGCATATTGATATTAAAAATTTGATTTTAATAAATATGTGCTTAGTATTATTGATTTCTAATTGTTTGGTTTTATCTTAATGAATATGAACAAAAATATCAGAGATAAATCTTAAAAGAAATCCATTAACAAGAAGAAATAACTGTAATTTTATTCTTTACCTCCTATTTTAACTAAATAGTTAAATTAGGAAAGTTTAACAATGAAAGACGGGAGTAATGGAAGAGTAAGTTTCAGTTGTTCTAATTTTTCAATTATACCTCCCTCTGTTTCAAATCATTTTATCTGCATTTTTATCTAGTTTTATTCGCCTTTCAATTTAATATATTTTATTACATTAAAACTTAAATACTTGCATACAGAGAGTGCATATATTTGCTCGTATATCTAAAAATATATGACAGTGATCAAAAAGTAATGCCATTCTGTTTAGGACAGGTATAATTACCAACACAGGAACATGTATCATACATCAAAATGCTACTTCTCCACATAGTCACAGCTTCTCTCATAGCCACATTTCACCTCGAATTAGAGCATGTATCCCCGCCCCATAAAATTCTGTTGACTGTTCTTTGAGCCACTTCTTCGCTACAGATTTCACTTCCCTGTTACTCTGCCTCTCAAACCCTCTTTCATGGGCCGAAGAGATGATAGTCTGAAGGCGCTAAATCTGATGAGTATGGAGGATGCGTTAAAGTTGTCCACCTGAATGATGCAATGTTCTCCCTTGTCGTGATATTTGTGTGTGGTCAAGCATTGTCATTCAGAAAGAGGACGTCGATTGGCTAGTTGGGTCTTACTAGTCAGATTGTTTGCTCTGAGCCTCGTTAGAGGTCTTCAATGTAGGCCTTAGTTTTATATAAAAAACTTCACATGAAATAAAGAAAATGGCATTACTTTTTGACTCACCTTTATATCTATGTCAATTTAAAAGAAAACTGAAGAAATATTTCTTACCAACATATGTAAATGATGACCAAACTCCACAATAAGGGCAGATAACTGGAACAGCAGCTCAGAATAATAAACATAAAGTGAACGCTTCTCCCAGATACCATCCATATTCAAATCCCACAAATGAATGGCGTAACTACAAAAAAAAATAAAACAAATAAAAAGGTTTTCATTTAACTCTTAACGTCCAATATCACCTCATTCCACCAGGCAAAACCTTGATGTTGGAAAAAAGTGCTCACATTCGAAACTATTGTATAACTTTTCTTTTTTCTTTTTTGCAACATCAAGGTTTTTGTTTTGAACTCATATGACTTTTGTCTCCACTCTTGACAACGCGGAGTATAAACAAGCTCTGAAGATGATTTTTATAAAATCGAAATATTGTTCAATATCAGCTATGAATATGTTATAAAATATTTTCACTTTAACAGCATTTTGTGGTGTTTTCATATCCTTTTATCTATACTCAATATGAAATATATATATATATTTTGATGTGAAGAGAGGAAGTAAATCCGACGGTATGTAATATATCAAGAAAATGAAAAAACACAGGTTTAAATGGGTTAAGTGGTGAGTTTATTGGCCGACGCTGCAGTGTTTCGATCTATTAATTAGATCATCTTCAGGGCATAAGATAAGAAATTATTTATCACAGTCTGTTTAAAAAATTTCTGAAGTTTGAAAAAAGGAGACGGTTTTGAAATATGACATCAAATATTCTATTTTATGGTGTGAGTATGTAGCGCTGTTAGTGTGTGTATTGAAAGGAAACTGACTGAATGACAAGGATTACCACTCGCTTTTCTCATTATTCTGTGATAAATAATTTCTTATCTTATGCCCTGAAGATGATCTAATTAATAGATCGAAACACTGCAGCGTCGGCCAATAAACTCACCACTTAACCCATTTAAACCTGTGTTTTTTCATTTTCTTGATATATTACATATATTTTGATATATGAAAGATTAACAGCTAATTAACAGAAAATTGATGGCACAATGTAATCTTTCTTGAAAGATTATACAGTGAAGATTATCAGGTTAACAAATGGTACATTAAACAAATTCATAAAATGTAAGAAAAAATAACTTACCGTGTCATCACATACAATATTTTTATTCCTAAGATCAGGCACTGTAAAATGAGTGAAGAAAAAAAAGTTAGCTTTATTTTACTTGTAAGATAAAATCCACAAATCCATTTTTCATCAAGACAATTGTTAGAAAGTCAAGAATATTAGGACTGATACAAGATTTAATATTTGGATATAAACATTTAAAATCTATAAACATCATTTTGAAGAAAAACTAAAATCCTTAAAATTTGGAAACGGTAATTTACTTAAAAAAAAAAAAAAAAAAAAAAGAAAAAGTTCCCATATAATTAAATCTGTGTTATTACTTTTTGATATGTCCTGGGAAGGGATATATTTAGTAGAAGTAGCAGAGAGGTGGGGCCATGGTAACAGAGTGGTACAATCGAGCAGGTAAGTAGTAGTACTGGTGCTACGTCGTAGGCATTGTACCTCTACATTGCTCTGTATTTATGGCTGACACCAGCCAATCATATTACTGTGAGGGGTTACCCAGGTGTATGCATATTCATTACATCACTTTTAAAATTATTTAATTCTTAAGTCAATATTTGATTTTTTTAATTTTTAGGTTTGTTTTCTAGTCAGTTTTTTTGGAAATGTGTTTATAAATATCAGTAACTATCTTAAGAGCCATATGTAATTTAATTATAATGATGATTTGGTCACAATTTCTCTGTAACCGAAACTACTTATATCACATTACCCAAAATTGTCAATACATAGAATTAAGACCAAACATGAAATAGTCATTTTTCCAGTATCAAGAGGCAGTGATGCTGATAGCTTTTTAATTTAGTGCATCCTGGGACTCAGGGATTTGATTTGAATGAGTCACCGGGAAATTTGATGGGTCCCAACTAAAGTTTCTTAATGAATTGTAGAGTTTTTATATATGAACAACTAAAGCCACCTAACCCCTACCTTGTACCCCATACAGTGCAATTCCTTTTCAAGAAAATATTGAAATGTATTTACAGTTAGCTGGAAATGGTGGGAGAAGAAAAAAAATCACTGGGACGCATGTTTATGATTTTTCTACATCAGTGATGCGTACCTATCAGCATCTCTGAATGGGTTAACTAAAAAGTTTACAAATAAATGAATACCAACGATTTTGTGTAAAATTTATGTGTAAAATATTCAAAATAATTAATTGATAATTAATAGATTGGTTTGGTTTGTTTTACGGCATATCAACCTCAGTGGGTCATTTAATGCTGATAAAGTTTTGAAATAAATCAATTCTTAATGGATAATACAATTTTTTTATAAATACATTTTTCTATTTAACCCATAGATGGGACCCTAACAGGTACTACCACTCCGGGTCAGAGTGGACCAGGGAGCAATGGTGATGAAGGGGTGCTCCACATTCCCCAAACCTCCAAAACTGGAACCTCACCATCAGATAGAGTTTAATGTCATTCCCAGGACATGTAGACCCGCAGCCACCGCCTTCTAGCACCCATATGATAAAAAGGGGCTGGGGCTTGCCATAAGGGCAATAGGGATGGGAAAATCATATAGGTGCTAGGGCTTGACGTGACCAGCCGATTGATCGGAGGGGCCTCTCTGACCGCCCGTCTAGCCCAAGATAGGTCCAAAGTGGAGTATTGCATGTCATGAACTGCTTATCCACCTGTGCTCTATCCTTAAGCATCACGGGTCGCCACCCATGCCAACAGGTGGCCCCATTGGGGGAGTCTTACCCCTCTGCAGAGGTGCATTCTAACGCCCCAGGTGACAGGGCGGGATAATTAATAGATTCATGCAACATTTTATTTGAAGGGGATAGAAATAAGTTTCCATTTTAAATTGTTTTATTTTTATTTTACTCCTTTAATAAATTTCATAATTTTACTTACTTATACAAACTCTCTGACATTGAATTTTTAACTCTCATCCCCCTCAGACAATATCTTTCAAAAATTAATTTTTACACTGCCTGGAAGGCATTTTTTATTTTTTTGCTAGTACAAGTAATCATAGTTATTAATAATAATCTTTTAATAATAATTTTTTTATGAACTGAAATATAAAATTTGGATTATTTGTATTATTCGAACTATTGTCTTCATCTTTATTGTTATCTGTATGATGTTTCGGGTGATGTGCCCTCCAACCTTCTTCAAGCATTTCTTGTTGGACTCGGGGAACCTTCTTGTTGTAATTGGGAGCCATCACGGAACTTTGAACCTAACCCTTTATTCAATCCACTGGGGTAAGCTGTGTTAATTATTATTCTATGTTAACATAGCTTAACACTTCTATGGTTAGCAGAATGACAACAGGATACCCCCGTGGATTGAAAAAAAAGAGTTGGGTTCAAAGTTCCATGATGAAGGTTCCCGAGTTCGAGAAGGCTTCCAAGAAATACCTGAAGAAGGCCGGAGGGCACATCAGCCGAAATATTGTACAGTTTAACAATAAAGATGAGGACCATAGTCCGAATAATCCAAATTACACTGGTTTATAAAAAAATATTTTTTGTCTGAGGCAAGAATGTGAATAGGTGTTTTTTAATAATTTGGGTGTGCTGAATTCAAATTTATAAACAGTTTTGTTCTATCACCTCTAGTTTTCTGTCTTTTAAATAGTCTCATTTTGAAGCCATTGGAGAATATGAAAAAAAAAACCCAAAAAACAAAGTAAAATTAAATCATATTTAAGGCAATAAAATGTGTGTCGTTGGAAATTGTAATACAAATATATACCCAAAAGATTGTATAACACAATTGTCGAGGGACACCTTCCTCCTGCACTGCGAGGGACGACAACCTTCTGCGCTGACTGCCAGTGCACTACTGGCTGTTGATTGAGACATGTTGGCTATGCTTAACTGCCAAAATCCGTCTTGATATATATATATATATATATATATATAATGTAATGCTATCACTTATATTTATTGCATAATAACTAAAAAAGAAGACACAAGTCACACAATATTAGAAATTAACCCTGAATGCATATACGCCTTTATGTACAATATGTGTACAAAATGTACAGTATGCATATCTAAAAAAAACTAGAGGTGATGAGTAAAAACGGATTTCAAATCTGAATTCAGCACCCCCAAATTAGGTTAAAACAGCTATTTTTGTGCTTGCCTCAATTTCTTTGTAAACCAGTGTTATCAAGCCTCATCTGAAAAATTCAAAGAAAGTGAAATATAAAATGTAAAAAATGTGTTGAATGATACTTACTTCTGCAGCCATAAATGCAAAGATAGTAAAGCCAGCCTGCATGGCAACTATCCCAGAGACAACCAAAAGAGCCACACAGGAGAAAAGAATAGTACAAAGCAAGGAGAGAAGTTTTATGTGGACCCAATGGGCTGTGGCTGGAGAGAAAGAAAGCTGAAAAGAGAAAAAAAAAACAACAATGAGAGATTGAAATATAATCAAACGAGCATATCATTCAATTAACATAACACATCCCTCAATAAGTCACAGACCTGACATATAGATGGCGCCACGAATACAAAATCCATAGGATTCTTATGAAGTACTAACCTTATATCTGTCTCTCTCTATTATATACCCAATGTCGTATAAGAGCTATATATACCAACCCCTCCATACGAGCAGGATGTGACACAAGGTCAATTTCTTAAGCAGCGTTCAACAGGTTTGAATTCAGAGTTTTCCTTTTAGACCGGTTGCCTAACCAAGGTTAAAGAGCCCAGTCTGCCCGACTATTTACCCATAGCTGGAGGGAGAGTAGGATTCATACCTTTCCCAAGGGTATTGTTTTACAAGTGTACAGCGTCTGAACAATACTGAAGTGTGAGCGTTTGTATTCGCATGCATATGTGTGCGTGGGTGTGTGTATTTTGTTGAACGTTGATGCGTGCGCGCATGTTCATACATCCATTCGTATGTATACACTGTTACGCACGCACACTCGTTAGGGACGACCAGCGTACCTCCGCAACATGAAATAACAACAACAAAAAAATGCAAAAGCTCCCAGATGTAAAAAGATGAATAATACAAAAGGGATGGAATTCAAGACTTTTCTCTTTGCTCCCGTGAAAGGGTAGAAGATCGATGAATGGCAACAGCACTGAATGACGAGGAACAAACAGGATTTCTAATAAACACACAAACGTTTATTAACATTTAATTACAATTTGTTTATATAAAAAAAGGGGGTAAATGCATATATACAAATCTACACGGGATCAGGGGAGTAAAATAAATATATGATTCTTATTGTTAAATGAGTGGGCGAGCAATTGAACATATACATATATCAACCAATATCAACATTACATAAAATATATGTCAGACAATAGGAATTCACAGAATACAAAATATAATTTTTTGTTTTTTGTTTTTTTTTTGTTAACTCACTGTGATGTAACTCGAAAGGAAGTCCTTTTATAAAATTGTTCATTTCCTTTTATGCATGCGAATACAAACGCTCACACTTCAGTATTGTTCAGACGCTGCACACTAGTAAAACAATGTGAATGTGTGTCAAACCCACCGATTTGTATACATAACCTTTACACTGTCCATAAACAGACATACACATCCCCAAATACACTAAATACATACGCATATCACTTCATCCAATCATAAACATCTTATGCTCGTAAAAACCTTTTGAATTTTTCGATTTTCCTTGTATTCGCATCTACGTCACCTGATGAATGCATGCGATTTTGCATGTATGAAACCTAAGGTTGTGACTGATCTATTGCCATCAAATAAATAGATATGTAATACGTTTATATATTTATTTATTTTATCATATATATATTATATATATATATATATATATATATTAGTTAAAAGTAAGGAAATGAATCAGACGGTATATAATGGTAAGATAATATGAAAAACACACAAATGTTGTTTAAATAAAGTTCTTTATTCTGCTGATATTGCAATATTTTGATTTGTTAAAAATCTTCTTCAGACCATATGTTGTGTTAAATATGAAGACAGTTTATAAAAATTGCGACCGTTTTGTGATGGGATTAATTCATACCGGACTTTTTACGAAAAAAGAATATTTATTTGAACAACATTTGTGTTTTTCATATTATCTTACCATTATATATTTACCAACTCCTCTGCACGAGTAGGATGTGCCGCAAGGTCAATTTTTAAGCAGTTTAACAGGTTTGAATTCAGAGTTTTTTTTCCTTCTCTGAGACTGGTTGACATCACTTTCTATAGATGAGATATTACAACCTAGGTATGTGAACTGGTTTATTAATTTCAGGGGATTGCCGCCCAGCGTGGAAATGTCTTACCAAACCAATGCTCTTTTCAAGTAGACATTCATGAATAAAAAATTTCAAGTGTTAACATATGTTAAAATCTTAAGTCATATCACTGGTGCAAAATGATTTTAGTATTTGCCTTTTTATTGATGTCTATAAACGTTTTCAACAGGCAACACCAATAAAAGGCATTACTGTGCTAAATAGAAACTTTAAAAATCCAAGCCATATCAAATACTAGGGCGAGTCAAAAGTTTTGCAATATTTTTAGTACATATTAGTTTACTGCGTGTATATCATGTGACTGAAGCAGTTTAACTCTTGGGAAAATACTTCCTGGGGTTGGTAATTTGTGTCCGATTTTATGGAAATTACTTGGGCGAGTCAAAAGTTTTGCAATATTTTGGTACATACTAGTTTATTGCATGTATATCATGTGACTGAAGCAGTTTAACTCTTGGGAAAATACTTGCTGTGGTTGGTAATTTGTGTCCAATTTTATGGAAATTACTTGGGCGAGTCAAAAGTTTTGCAATATTTTTAGTACATCCTAGTTTACTGCGTGTATATCATGTGACTGAAGCACTTTAACTCTTGGGAAAATACTTGCTGTGGTTGGTAATTTGTGTCCAATTTTATGGAAATTACTTGGGTGAGTCAAAAGTTTTGCAATATTTTAGTATATACTAGTTTATTGCGTGTATATCATGTGACTGAAGCAGTTTAACTCTTGGGAAAATACTTGCTGTGGTTGGTAATTTGTGTCCAATTTTATGGAAATTACTTGGGTGAGTCAAAAGTTTTGCAATATTTTAGTACATACTAGTTTACTGCGTGTATATCATGTGACTGAAGCAGTTTAACTCTTGGGAAAATACTTGCTGTGGTTGGTAATTTGTGTCCAATTTTATGGAAATTACTTGGGTGAGTCAAAAGTTTTGCAATATTTTAGTACATACTAGTTTACTGCATGTATATCATGTGACTGAAGCAGTTTAACTCTTGGGAAAATACTTGCTGTGGTTGGTAATTTGTGTCTAATTTTATGGAAATTACTTGGGTGAGTCAAAAGTTTAGCAATATTTTAGAACATACTAGTTTACTGCGTGTATATCATGTGACTGAAGCAGTTTAACACTTGGGAAAATACTTGCTATGGTTGGTAATTTGTGTCCAATTTTATGGAAATTACTTGGGTGAGTCAAAAGTTTTGCAATATTTTAGTACATCCTAGTTTATTGCGTGTATATCATGTGAGTGAAAATGAACTTAATAGTGTGAATGAGTTTGAACTCGCTTACTACAATGTCTCATTCCAGCATGTTAGCCAGTGTGCCATAGAGACTCCCCTCCCTCAAATCTAACTCAACGAAATTTTAATAGAGACATTGTTAATAAATAAGATGCTAATCAAGATTGAATAATGATTATTTAATAAGCATTGAGAATATAATGTAAATAACTAAGGGAATTGTCAAGGTGGTGGTAATATAGTTTTGATTACAGACAGGAACATATAAGTCGACGGACTGGCCTATTGTCGGTATCAGCCAGACAGCAAGGGAGTCTATCTCCTTTTCACAAGCGCTAGACTAACGAGACTGTTTTGGTGTCTGAGACTGAGTGCCACACCTAACATCAGCTCCTCACTTTACTGCACAGATCTGTGCTACTCATATGCTGAGTTGGCGATGGCCTGTATTGAAACTGAAACCTTATAGTTCCTAGTCGAGCACTCTACTAACTGAGCTAAAAACAGCCCCTAGGAACACATAATAACCATTATAATAAGTTTGACATTGTCGTAAGCAGCTTCAAACTCAGTCCAGCATGTTAGCCACAACACCATGGGGAGTTCCCCTTAGAAAGAGTGACATGAGAATTTAAAATACTTACATATTCAAATCGATCTTTGCAAAGTTGTGTATGTAGGTTGAAAAATCCCAACACAGTGAACCATGCCACCCAGCAAATAACTTCATCCATCGTCTGAACATTCATCACTCCAAAGATGAAGATAAATTTATAGAAAACAAAATTCCAAAAATTATCTTTTAGATTCTGTAATGAAAGAAAAAGAAAAAGAAAAAAAATGAAATAAATGCTATGTACATCAAATAAACAACATTTATTATTATACGAAAGCTGAGCAAATCAATGTTTGTGCCCTAAAGGCTTTTTTACTGTTTAGTTTAAAGACACAAAAATCATACTAAATTAGTTTGGTTTGGTTTAGTTTGTTTTGTTTTACGGCATATCAACCTCAGTGGGTCATTAAATGCCGATAAAGTTTTGAAATAAATCAATTCTTAATGAATACTCAATTTTTTTTATAAATACATTTTTCTATTTAACCCATAGATGGGACACTAACAGGTACTACTACTCCGGGTCAGAGTGGACCAGGGAGCAATGGTGATGAAGGGGTGCTCCACATTCCCCAAACCTCCAAAACTGGAACCTCACCATCAGATAGAGTTTAACGTCATTCCCAGGACATGTAGACCCTCAGCCACCGCCTTCTAGCACCCATATCATAAAAGGGGCTGTGATTTGCCATAAGGGCAATAGGGTTGGGAAAATCATATAGGTGCTAGGGCTTGACGTGACCAGCTGATTGATCGGAGGGGGCCTCTCCGACCGCCTGTCTAGCCCAAGAAAGAGCCAAAGTGGAGTTTTGCAAGTCATAAACTGCACATGCACCTGGGCTCTATCCTTAAGCATCACGGGTCGCCACCCACTCAAATATTTTAATTATTATATGTACACCAAATAAACAACAATTAAAAGTGTTTTATAATTTGGTTAAAGCATTGTGTTTATATTGGTTTGGTGGTTGGTTTTGAAGGCTATCACAATGCAAGTGTAAAGAAAAATAAGGTAACTATGGTGTTGTTTGTTAACCTTGATTTATTCTTAATGTTTCGAGATAAAGATCTCCATATCAGAAAGTTTCTGAAGGTCCGGAGGTGTTAGCTCATTGCTAGGGTCTGTCCATTCTGTTAAATTCTTCATTGAAATTCTCTGCGTGTATGTCTATGTAAATCTGTGTGTGTCTGTCCAAGAATGTCTTAGTATCGTTCCAGGTTTGGCCCAGCCTTTTTTCATCTTCCCTTCTCTTTTTTTATTATTATGTAGGCCTTTGTAATGTGTGTGTGTGTGTGTGTGTGTGTGTGTGTGTGTGTGTGTGTTCTCCAGGAGCAGCTGTTTTTTTTTGTTTTTTGTTTTAATTTTATAATTTTTTTTTTTATTACCTTCAAAAGCTGAGCAAATCAATGTTTGTCTCTTAAAGGCTTTTTTTACTGTTTAGTCTAAAGACACAAAAATCATACTGAATTATTCCTTAGTTCTAGGATTGAATTATGTTTGAAAAAAATTAAATTTTAATTGGTTCTAATTAGTCATAATTAGCAATTAAATAAAAAACAGACCATTCTTTCACTTCACTTTCTGCCTATCACTCTCCCCCTCCTTATGTATATCTTGATTACCTCCTCATTATATCTGTTAGTTTCTCAATGAGAGGAGAGAGAGAGAGAGAGAGAGAGAGAGAGAGAGAGATTTGACAGTTTGAAATGAATTTGTATGTTAAATTTCACAAGTTGCCAACCCAGCCAACATTTTGGCTCTTAATGAATTTAAATTAGGTTAAAAATGCCCTTTCTTAGAAATCTTACAAAATGATACTAATGTTTTTTTGTTTTTTTTTAGATTCTCTGGTTGTACTTATTTTTTTTAAATTTTAATTTACTCTGCAAACTCACTTTTCCCTAATCCCAATTATCTACCCAACAGGTCACATTTTGTCTTGTCTATTATTATACTAAAGCTGAGCAAATAAATATTTGTTTCCTAAAAGCCTTTTTACTGTTTAGTTTAAGGACACAAAATATATGGTAAAATATTCCTTGCATTTCAGATTAAATTGTTTGAAAAAAATTCCATTTTAATTGGTTCTAATTAGAACAAATTAAAATGGAATTTTTGTAATTAAGTCATAAAGTAGACCCATCCCTTACTTAACACTCATCAGCTACAAACATGCCTGCAATCAACATGGACCACCCCCTTAATCTTTGTTCACAAATTCAAGATATGTAATATTTGACATTTAATTTTTTTTTCTATTTCTGCAGTGTTATGTTTCATATTTATCAATCTTTGAGATTCCTCCATAACTATGGTATCTTTTTAGCTTCACACCAAGCTAAAACACACACAAGGTCATTTTTTAATATGGAGTGCCATGCAGGAAGCAAGCCTCCCCAGTGGGTTTAAAAATTGCTAAGATTCCGTCAGCATTTTCCTTGAGGTGCACCTCAGGCACTGGGAAATAAAAGAGTCCTTAACCCTTATAGGTGAGGTGTTACATAATTGATGGGTTCAATTATCATTTATTTTTGGAGGATATGTGCTTAATTGAAGTCATACCTAATTTTTGAAAATTAATTAGTTAATAATTAATGAATTTAGGCAGGCATATATGTTCAAAATGTAAAGCTAAACAGATCGAGAAAATGTCAATCCCTGAATGTACATTTCGACCTATTAGGTCTCATCAGGGTTATAGACATGGGAGACTGCTCCGTGTGTGACGTCTCCCATGTCTGTAACCTTGCTGATGAGACCTAATAGGTCGAAATGTACATTCAGGGATTGACATTTTCTCGATCTGTTTAGCTTTACATTTTGAACATATATGCCTGCCTAAATTCATTAATTATTAACTAATTAATTTTCAAAAATTAGGTATGACTTCAATTAAGCACATTTCCTTGAAAAATTGTCAGCTAAAAGCCATATCAAATAAACACAATGTTTATTTACATACTTTCAATATCTTTTATGTACAACAGTGTAATTAAAATCAAACTAATGGTTTTATGGAAAAATACAGAGTTAGTTGATTAACAAGATTTAACCCTTTTCTCACCTCAATTGATTTGCTAAAGCGAACGTGAGAAATTTTGGAAAATCAGATTTGGCTGGGTGATGAGATGAGACGAATCACAATGGTGATCGAGCCCAAAATCTCAGTCCGTTTGTATTGACTTAGGTTTAATCTATCTATACGTATATAAAGGGCAGTTGTGTATACGTGTATGTCCGGAGGAAACTTCAAAAATAAAACAATTAACGACAGAGTAAATATATATATATACACACACACACACACACATTCACTAGGGCTTGGTTTTTTAGCAAAAATAATGAAGATTTTCTTTTTTATCTATCTATATGTATATAAAGGGCAGTTGTGTATATGTGTATGTCCGGAGGAAACTTTGAAAATAAAAATTAACGATAAAGTAAATATATATATATATATATATATATATATATATATATATATATATATATATATATATACACACACACACACACACACACATTCACTAGGGCTTGGTTTTTTAGCAAAAATAATGAAGATTTTATTTATATTTGGGAAGATATTTAAAAGTTAAAATTTGTATAGTAACAGAAGGTAATTGAAATATGATGTTGATTGATTGAATCAATCGCCTCATTGATATTGGGTTTTTTTTTTTAATTGTGAATTATTAAATCAAAATTTCTTACTAAATTGTTATATATTTATGTGGGGATTTTATAGGGCATCCAGTTGGGATCTAACTTCTGATAAGTAATAATGGGTCTGCGAGACAAACTTTTAAAAAATCCCCCTTTACACAGGAGACGCCGGGTAGCCACTTCTAGTATCAAAATAAAAGATGTTTATATATATAAAAAAAAGAAAGTCTTGGTAGGGATGAAATGGTTAGGTTTTTAATGTCCATCATAAACAAAGGTTTTCTTGCTATTACAACCAAGTCAGTAGACAAGGGTATCAATTTTTTTTTTTAAATTACTTTAGTTTTGGGAGGCCAACACGAAAGGTAAGGGGTTTCTTTTCTGGAAGAAGGGCCCCATATATTCAAGGAAGTAATTGAGAGATATATAAATTGTGTTTGTTAATCAAAAACAAGAAATGGACATGGACAACAAAGAAAAAAATCCCAAGATAAGTGTTAAGATTCTTGTGGCAATTTTTAAGTTGCAGGTGAGAGCACTTTACAGTGGAGATCCCTTGTGGCATTAAGTTTGATTCGTGCTGAATAGAATTCTATGATCCTTGTGTTTTTCAATGTTGAGCAGAATCTTTGTTTGTTGGTCCGTTTATCTTGATCCCTATGATCCTTGTGTTCCTTAGTGTTAAGCACAAGCAACTGAACACCTTTCCACCAAGACCTTTAAATAGTTAAACAACCACATATTCGAGCATGTTGATTGGCCGATTCAGTCCATGTAGCCTTGAAGAGTCTATAAATCTAAATTGTGACCCTCAGCACACCTTATATAGCACAAATTACGTTGGAGGCGCGTGGTGTAATGGAGAGTCGTCAGAAATGGACTCGTCAACCCAAGTTCAAATCTTAGACAAGGCTGTTTGCATTTCACATAGTGCTAATACCCTAGGGAAAGGTATGCATCCAACTATTCTCCCTCCAGCTATTGGTAAATAGTAGGGCAGACTGGGTTCTTTAACCTTGGCTAGGTAACCAGTCTAGAAGAAGGAAAACTGAATTCAAACTCCGCTTAAGAAATTAACCTTGTGTCACATCCTGCTTATGCAGAGGGGTTGGTAAATATATATATATATATATATATATATATATAGCACAAAATATTCCAAGAATAAGAAATTAAAAAGAAACCCAAGACAGAGTAAGACAAAAAGAAATCCAGCACAAGCCCAGATAGCATATCCAGAATCAACAGGTAGCAGCCCAAGACCAAAAAAAACAGCCACCCAGAGATAGACGACAGATACCAGTCCAGCTATGCAGATAACAGACCTCTAGATACATAGAAGATAAGTATACAATAAAAATATATGTCGAGATAAGTCTATATTTGAAAGAGTATATAAAATACTTTATGGTGAACTCGCAGAAGGCATGAAAGGGTCAAAAGACCCCCAATAGCAGTTCAAAGACTATATGAAGACGATGCTGAAGAAATGCGCCATCACACTCTCAAGCCTGAAAGATCTGGTCTCCAACAGACAGGGTTGGCGAGACATGACGCACAGGAGATGAGTGGCTCAATATCGAGATTAGGGCTGCAGAGCAGCAACGTCTTTGTCGTCATGAACCACCAAATGCAGTTAGAAATTTCCCTTGCAATGTGTGTGAACGCATCTGCAAGTCCAGAATTGGTCTAACTAGCCACCAGAGGGTCCACAACTGATGAACAACGTTGTCTGCAATGGACTTCTAAAAGGAAATGTAACAGAAGGAGGCAGGTGCTGTTTGGGGGATATTCTCTCTTTTTCAACTACCTACCACAGGAGATCTCCTATGCCAGATAATTTCTTAGTAAATGATTACATTTTGGAAAGGAATTTTGTTTGAACATCTGGATCTCTTGACTTAATATGTCCTTTTTTTTTGTTTGAACATCTGGATCTCTTGATTTAATATGTCCTTTTTCTTTTACCGTAGTAACATGCATTAAAAGGAATCGAACGCCAATCGCTTTACTCAACAGTCAATATCAAATTTATTTCCACCATTGAATCGTCTAGTAGTAGTTGCCAAAGGACAGAGAGAGACAGGGAAATAATGAGATATTGTTTATGGCAATAGTGACAAGAAAGAAAGAAAGAAAGAGAAAACCTGACAGTTATTGCTACTGCTTGTCACCAGCTGGCTTGTTGTCTGGTGAACTGTCTTTTCTCTCCCCTTCTCTCAGAACTCTGTCTTTTAAAATATCCTAAAGATTTTTTAATTCGCTAATAATTTTCCATGTCAGCAGCCCCAAAAATATTAGCTGATTCTTTTATCATTACCGATTACTGATTATCAGTAGTATTAGTAAGGTGTAAAAAAACATTTTATTTTTGGATGCTCATATTCTTTATCAGCTTTCATTTGTAAACAATACGTTCATACTTGGATTGTTTTCATTCCAAAAAAAAAAAAAAAAAAAAATTTCTTTTTTTTTCTTCTTTAAATCTAAATTACAAATTACTAAAATAGTTAATTGAGATACCTTTTACAAAACCCAGTATACAAATTAAACATTTGAAGTGGACTTCTTAGTTCATTTAAGTTGATACATTTGCATTCTTCATTTATTATACCTGTATAAGTCATTAACATTCTTTTAACTGTATATATTTACCCAACCCCTTCACCATGGGCAGGATGTGATACATCAATTTTCATACAGAGCAAAGTTGGTTTGAGATTAAAGTTTTCCTTCTCCTAGACTAGTCAACAACCTTTTTTTTTTAAACTCATTTTTTTTATCTATTTAACACATAGATGGAACCCTAACAGGTACTACCACTCCGGGTCAGGGTGGACCTGGGAGTAATGATGATGAAGAGGTATTTCACATTCTTCAAAGCTCCAGAATTGGAACTTTACCATTAGATGCAGTTTAACACCATACCCAAGACATGAACACCCTCAGCCACTGCATTCAAACAACATATATGATAAAAAGGATTGGGGGGGGGTGATAAGGGTAATTGGGTCAGGACAATCATATAGATGATAGCGGTTGATTTGACTAGCTGATTGATTTGAGAGTGCATCCAACTGCCTGTCTAGCCCAAGTAAGGGCCAAAGTGGAATGTTGCATGTCATGGATTGCTCATCCACCAGGATTCCATCCTTAAGCAACGTGAATCACCACCCACGACCAACAGGTGATCCCATTAGGGGGGTGTCTTATTCCTATGCAGAGGTGCAGTTGTTGTATTCTACAGCCTCAGCTGACAGGGCTCAAAATAATTTAGTATTTACTTCATAAAAATAAAACAAGTTATAAAAAATTAGACACATATTTTACTGGTTAATCTTAATCTCCTTTAATCTAAAATGCGGAATTTGTTTGGTTTCTTTAATGGAATATCAATCTTTGTGGTATTTCTCTGAATTTTTCTTGATGAGGCTTGATAATTAGGATTATTTGTATTATTTGGACTATTGTCCTCATCTTCATTGCACAACATTTCGACCTATGTGCCCTCCGGTCTTCAGGTATTTCTTGTCTGACTCAGGAACCAATTGGACACATAGCATAGTGGATAAAGGAGTTAGGTTAAGATAGTGGGCAAATTATTACTAATTATAATTGTGTCCTGGTCTCCAGCCCTAAAAAACACTAAGTGGTGTCTGCTCAAAATCCAAGCCATGTTACTAGTTTGTTTAATGTCTTGATCGTTTTTATGACATTTGTTTTGAATTAAAATAAAAAAGAATGTCTAAATATTTTTATTTTTTATTTATATTTGTTTAATAATATATTGATTGTTTTTATTTTCAAAACTGTCATATTTATTTTAAAATGTTTTTTTTAATTAAAATAAAATGAAAATACCAAGAAAAAAAAATTTTTTTTTAAATTAAAAATGACCTGACATTTTTTTAATAATAATTTTAAAGGGGGAGGGGAAATATTTACATTTACTTGTTGATAAAAAAAAACTGAGGGTGGATTACTTTTAACGTCTTCAAACCACTAAAAAAATTATTTGTCAAAAAAAAGAAGAAAAAAAAAAGACGCCTTCAAACCGCTACCTAAGTAGCCCGGGGCAGATTTTGAGCAGGCATTGCTTACCTCCAAAGGGGGAAACCAACAGAACTAAGCAATTTTTAGCAGTCCTCACCCCAGGAGGCTTGCATCGTATGGGGTGCTCCACATTAAACCAACCTCATACCAGAATTGTGGAGGGGGTGGTCTAAATAACTTAACTGATAAGTTGATATAACTTATTTTTTTGGTTTATTCATTCACATCAGAAGATAAATATTTTCTGATGATATCTCATAGGAAAATTAAAGATAAACAAATTTCTATTAGAGAAATATTTACTCTTTACAAAATTAGTTATCTATTATTATAATAAGCTGAGCGAATCAATTTTTGTTTCCCAAAGGCTTTTTTTACGGTTTAGTTTAATTACACAAAAGTTATACTAAAATATTCCTTAGTTTTAGGATTGAATTATGTTTGGAAAAAAATTTTAATTGGTTCTAATTAGTTGTAATTTGCAATTAAGTCAAAAACTAACCCATCTCTTACTTGACATTCTGCCTGTCACTTTCACCTTCTCTATGTATATCTTGATTACCTCCTTGATATATATGTTAGTTTCTCAGTGAGCATGGAGAGAGAGATATTGGAGAGTTATGAAATGTATTTATGTTATGTTTCATAAACAACCAGCAGGGGCAACATCTTGGCTCTTAATAAATTTAAATTAGGTCAAACGTTCCTTGTAGCTTTGTGTTGCGATTCTGAACCTGTCACTGTGAAAGAGCAGTATCTCTTATACTTAACACTCCTCATATCCAGGAAATTTCAACTTTGAATTCATAGCATAAGAAAATCCATCCTATTCACACATTTGACAAGAATCAAGTCAATATAGCAGATGTAAAAGGTATGTCAAAATAGTATCAAGGTTTTTTGTACTTGGGAAATTGCTTTACTCTTTCTTTTTTTTTCCTTTTTTACTTTAAACTCCCTTTGCACTGAGCTGCATTTCAGTGCAATAAATACAAATAGCAGTGGCTATATATATATATATATATATATATATACACAAAATATCATTTGGGATTTAGTATGAAGCATTCGGTGTGAAATATAAGAAACTCAGTTTTTGAATGTTAAGTTTCATTTTATTTTGTGTAATATATATATATATATATATATATATATATATATATATATACTGTAGTGTGAGATGGTCACTATTTCAGCTTTTGCTGGAATGGTGTACCAAATTAATTGGTAGAGTGCTCAATATAAAATAGAGCTGTTATATAATATAATAAGATAAATATATAGGTTTTACATATCTATTTATTGGGTGACAAAGGAACATTCACAACCATATTGGTTTCATGCGATGCATTCATCAGGTGAAGATGTTTCAAATTATATATATATATATATATATATATATATATATAATATTTGGAGGATATGTGCTTAATTGAAGTCATACCTAATTTTGAAAATTAATTAGTTAATAATTAATGAATTTAGGCAGGCATATATGTTCAAATGTAAGGCTAAACACATCAAGAAAATGTCAATCCTGAATGTACATTTCGACCTATTAGGTCTCATCAGCAAGGTTATAGACATGGGAGACTGCTCCATGTGTGACTCGAAACCTCGACTGTCAAGCTGACAGGCGAAGTCTCTAACCGTTACATTAGCTTGCCACTCCTATGTCTATAACCTTGCTGATGAGACCTAATAGGTCGAAATGTACATTCAGGGATTGACATTTTCTCGATTTGTTTAGCCTTACATTTGAACATATATGCCTGCTTAAATTCATTAATTATTAACTAATTAATTTTCAAAATTAGGTATGACTTCAATTAAGCACATATCCTCCAAAAATTGTCGGCTTAAAGCCATATAAAAAAATAAACACATTTGTTTGTTTACTTAACCTTATATATATATATATATATATATATATATATATATATATGTGTGGAGAAAAGTAGACAAACACGGGATGTTGTGGAAACTTGTTCTCATTTTGAGAATTTCCATCATTGGAGTAAGAACTATATTCAAGTCCTGAAGATGGTCTAATAAGAGACCGAAACGTTGCACCGTCGACAATAAACATCAAGTTTCCACAACATCCCGTGTTTGTCTACTTTTCTCCACATACTGTCGGATTAACCTCCTCACATTTCTACCATATATATATATATATATATATATATATATATATATATATATACACACACACACACAGTGTGTAAAAAAAAGTATTGAGATTTTTTGTACTTTTTGACACACCTTGTATTCTGAAAAAATTACCATCCCATTCATTGTTCATTTCTATCTTGGTAAATACAGCCTCAAACTCAGCACTTTTATGACAAACGTTGTATTATTCAAATTGTCTAAAAAGAAAAGAGAAAAAAAAGTTTGTAATTCTTACCTGATGTTCACTGACTCTAAGTTCACCAAACACAAGGTATTGTATGAGTTTGATTAAGAGCAGTAAGATACAGTAGATCATATTGATGCAGATCTAAAGAAAAAAGAAAATTAGATGATAATTTTTTATATGTTTTTACATACAGATAAAATATGGAAGACTGAAATGATAATGCAAAACCAGGTTTTTTTTAATAATTTTTTATATGTTTTTACATACAGATAAAATATGGAAGACTGAAATGATAATGCAAAACCAGGTTTTTTTTAATAATTTTTTATATGTTTTTACAGACAGATAAAATATGGAAGACTGAAATGATAATGCAAAACCAGGTTTTTTTTAATAATTTTTTATATGTTTTTACAGACAGATAAAATATGGAAGACTGAAATGATAATGCAAGACCAGGTTGTTAGAAAATTAACAAGGTTTTATTTAACAGTTTTTCTAAAAGTGACTTAACTAGCTCAACCGTGCTGTGCACATGGTAAGCTGCGTCCACTCAGTCTTAAAGTAACATGGCGGAAAGCCCATTTCTGGTTTGGTTTGGTTTGTTTTGCAGCATATCAACCTCAGTGGGTCATTTAATGCCGATAAAGTTTTGAAATAAATCAATTCTTAATGGATAATACAATTTTTTTATAAATACATTTTTCTATTTAACCCATAGATGGGACCCTAACAGGTACTACCACTCCGAGTCAGAGTGGACCAGGGAGCAATGGTGATGAAGGGGTGCTCCACATTCCCCAAACCTCCAAAACTGGAACCTCACCATCAGATAGAGTTTAACGTCATTCCCAGGACATGTAGACCCGCAGCCACCGCCTTCTAGCACCCATATGATAAAAAGGGGTTGGGGCCCATTTCTGGGTTTTTCCATCAGTCCCCTACAGATAAAGGGGAGCAATTTTATTTTTGTTAGGTCTTCCTAATACTTTTATAAATCTTTTGAAATATTCATTCAGACAGTTAAAAAAAAATTTTTTTTTTTTTTTTTTTTTTTAAATGTTGATGTCTGAAAGAGAAAGGGTTCCATAAAGACCAAAAACTGAAAGAAATACAAATGTATTAAAAAATTCCATTGCCTATATACAATCACTTAAGTACAACATTTTATGTTATTATTATTAAACAAAGTAGGTCTTGTATTTTTTGCCGCACCTTATTTATATTTTTAAACAAGGTCTTAGTGGAAAGTAGAACAAACAATTTTGTTTGTTTTTAATAGTAGTCAATTATTTGAGAACTAAGCTTAAAAATTTGCTTTTATTTTTTAAGCAAAAAATCATCAATTGAGTACAGTAATAGTACTATTTGTGTTGGTATATATATATATATATATATATATATATATATATATATATATATATATATATATATATATGAAAAATAGATGGAAATTAATCCGACAGTATGAAATTTAATATTTTGAAAAAACATGATGTTTGTTATGTGATTGCTGACAGATCTGTTTCGACCAAATCGATAAGTTGGTCTTCATCAAAGAGTGACATATCTTTCTTCCCATCTATGTCGCTCTTTGATGAAGACCAACTTATCGATTTGGTCGAAACAGATCTGTCAGTAATCACATAACAAACATCATATGTTTTTTCAAAATGTTAAATTTCATATATATATATATATATATATATACTGTAGTGTGAGATGTTCACTATTTCAGCTTTTGCTGGAATGGTGTACCAAAGGCAGTATTAATTGGTAGAGTGCTCAATATAAAATAGAGCTGTTATATAATATAATAAGATAAATATATAGGTTTTACATATCTATCTTATTATATTATATATATATATGTGTGTGTGTGTGTGTGTGTGTGTGTGTTGAAAGGATAAATAAATAAAGGAAAGAAAATGTTGAATGGATAAAATTGATTTAATATGAGTTTACTAACGTGTTTCGGCCAGGAGTTTGTTCATGTACACATGTATTCTATTTATTATTATTTCAAATATAAAATAAAATAATAATAAAAGAAAATTATAAAATATTTAAGCATGCAAAGAATAACGGCCTTCTTCAGGGTAAAATGTTTGATATTTGATTTTACACCCTAACAAAAAATATTAACACACTTTATCTTATTTCATTTTATTATGACACAAAAATTTAACAATGATCACTAAGATCATATTAAAAACAAACAAATAAATTTACCAATATAAATACATGTATTCACTAATTAAAAAAAATAAATTTTTAAATCATATATTAACAGAATCTTAACTTTATTTATCCTTTCAACATATCGTCAGATTCATTTCCATTTTCATCCTCCAAAAATTGTCGGCTTAAAGCCATATAAAAATAAACACATTTGTTTGTTTACTTAACCTCATATATATATATACATACATACACACACACACAAGTGATGCTGATAGCTTTTTGATTTAGTGTGTCCAGGGATGCACATATTTACTTTCAATGAATCCCCAGGAAAATTAATGGGTCCCAACTAAAGTTTCTCATTAGATTGTAGGGTTTTTATTTATGAACTGGAGAAACAACTAAAGAAAAAAAAAAAAAAAAAAAAAAAAAAAAAAATCAAAGAATGAACTGAATTTAATGAAATTTTCAGTGTTGATATATTAATGAATAAAAGATATAATGCACCAGTTATTTTATTTAAAAACTTTTACATTTTTTCAGGTCTGTTAACTTTGAATCACATATCTTTGAGGCGTAACACAGATTCTCAAAGATATGTGGTTCAAAGTTACTGACTTGAAAAACTTTTTAAAATTAGTTTTTAAATAAAATAACTGGTGCATTATATCTTTTATTAATTAATATATCAACACTGAAAATTTCATTAAATTCGGTTAATTCCCGGATTTTTGGTATTTTTTTATTTCTTTCGATGGAGTAACAAACAAGGGTGGAATTTATGTCCGTTAAGTTCAATTTAACCCATGTTTTTTTGTTTGTTAGTTTTTTTTGCTAATTTCTAATTTTCCATAGCAATAAATTACACTTTAAATGTAGGTCAGAGTCTGCGTAAATGTGGAATAATGAATAAAATGAATCATATTCATTAAATACATTCCTCACTTGTGTAAGAATGAGACTTATGAATATTTAAAAACAGCATTTATACAAATGAGGAATTAATGTGTCTTTAAAGAAAATTAAAAATATGAAAAAAATTAAAAAAGAACAAAAAAAAAAAGTACAGTGGCAAACAAAAGAAATGAGCCATCTAGCGATAAAAAATAAAAAAATTAAAAATAAAATCAATTCTTACAAAGAAATTGCGTTTGATGATATATTTTCAGGAGTATTGATTGATTGATTTTAACAGCATGTCAACCTGTCTAGAGTTATTTTATACCTATATGTGCATTTACCCAACCCCTCTGCACAAGCAGATGTTGACACAAGGTCAATTTTTAAGTGAGGGTTTGAATTCAGTTTTCCTTCTCTTAGAAGACTTGCCATACCAAAATTAAAAAGTCTAGTCTACTTTACTAATTTACCCATAGCTGGAGAGAGAATACCTTTTGCAAGATAATTAGCACTATGTGAAATACAAACAGCCTCATCCAGGATTTAAACTTGGTTGTTTTAGGCCTATAGGCTAGGAAATTGCATACATTATACATTTATATGACAGTGATGCTAATAGGTTTTTGATTTGGTGCGTCCGGGGACGCACATATTTGCTTTGAATGAGACCCTGGGAAATTTATGGATCCCAACAAAAGCCATCTAACTCCTACCTTGTAACCTATCCTGTGTAATTCATTTCTAAGAAACTATTGAAATGTATTTACTGTTAACTTGAAATGGTGAGGGAAGAAAAAAGTAAAACACTGGGATGCATGGATATGATTTTACGGCGTCCTTTTAGATTTTTGTGCGTCAGGGACGCAGGATGCGTACCTATCAGCATTTCTGATATGATGTCAAATATTCTTATCTAATACAAATAATTTACAAACAGATCTATTTGACCCAAAGATATGCTCCTAACAGGTACTACCAATCTGGGTCAGAGTGGAACTGAGAGTAATGGCAAGGATGTAGCAATGCTCACAACACCATCAAATCATTATAGACATTTGAGTTTTTAGTTGGGTCCATCTGAAAAATGCTTATAAAAAATCACTATAAAGCCATAAAATCTTGTCAAACATCAAATGAAAGGAAATTGATTTATTTACAAGTTCATCAAAGTTGTTTATATGTGCATTTTGTTTTTATAACATTTTAACGATGAAAACAGAAAAAAATCATAAATATTTGAACACAAGGTTTTTTTTGCTTGCAAGTGTTTATATATTTTACTTACTTACAAAAACTCACAGCAATGTGAATTTGGTGAAAATTTGGTCAGAAAAATAGAATAAGGAATGCCATTTAACATAGTCTTTTTAGAAGTTTAGATTAGTCAGTTACTTTTGTGGTAAACTGTTCTCAAATTTCAGCTTCGGTGGCAAAGTAATTTTTCATTGTAAAAATTAGTTTTTATCACTAATCAGTGAAACAGACTTTTATTAATTTGTCATGTATTTTTTTAATAAATTCAGATCCAGTAGTTTGTCCCCAATGGGGCCACCTGTTGGCTGTATGTATAAAACCCATTATGCTTAAGGACGGAATCCTGATGGATGAGCCGTCCATGACATGCAACACACCATATAGAACCTTACTTAGGCTAGACGGGCAATCAGAGAGGCCCCCTCTAATCAATCAGCTTGTCACATCAAGCCCTAGCACCTATATGGTTGCCCCAACCCTATTGCCTTTATGGCAAGTCCCAACCCTTTTTATCATATGGGTCCTAGTGTACTGGGAATAACATTATCTGATGGTGAGGTTCTAGTTCTGGAGGTCTGGGGAATGTGGAGCACACCTTCATCACCATTGCTCCCTGGTCCACTCTGATCCGGGTGGTAGTACCTATTAGGGTCCCATCCATGGAGTAAAAAGAAAAATGCGTTTATAAAAAAACACTGAGCATCCATTAAGAATGAATTTATTTCAAAACTTTGTCAGCATTAAATGACCCACTGAAGTTGATATGCTGTAAAACAAAACAAGCCAAACCAAACCCTGGTCCACTCTGACCTGGAGTGGTAGTACCTGTTAGGGTCCCATCTATGAGTTAAATAGAAAAATGTGTTTATAAAAAAAATTGAGTATCCATTAAGAATGGATTTATTTCAAAACTTTGTCGGCATTAAATGACCCACTGAGGTTGATATGCCGTAAAACAAAACAAGCCAAACCAAACCCTGGTCCACTGACCCGTAGTGGTAGTACCTGTTAGGGTCCCATCTATGAGTTAAATAGAAAAATGTGTTTATAAAAAAATTGAGTATCTATTAAGAATGAATTTATTTCAAAAATTTGTCGGCATTAAATGACCCACTGAGGTTGATATGCCGTAAAACAAAACAAGCCAAACCAAACCAGTAGTTTGTTTATGATCACCATTAAAAGCATGCATCATCTACACAGATTTATTTTAAAAATCAGCCAACCTGGGATTCTCTCTTGCTGCTATTTGCTTTCACTGGAATGAGTGAGATATTTCCAACTTATAAATATAAGGTTGAATCTTTTACATTGTGTAAAAAAATTCTCCTTTTTATAATTTTAAGTGATTAACTAAAAAAAATCTTTGATATTATAAACACAGTTTCTAAGCAGTATTATTTGTATTATTCGGACTATTGTCCTCATCTTCATTGTTATTTGTACAACGTTTTGGCTGACGTGTTCTTAAGGTATTTCTTGTCGGATTCGGGAACCTTCTCAGACTCAGTAACCATCTCAGACTCGGAAACCTTCTTTTCAAACTTCTTTTCGACAAGAAATAGCTGAAGAGGGCCAGAGGGCACATCGGCTGAAACGTTGTACAAATAACAATGAAGATGAGGACAATAGTCCGAATAATACAAATAATACTGCTTAGAAACTGTGTTTATAATATCAAAGTTTTTTTTTTAGTTATTCCCTTAAAATTATAAAAAGAAGTATTTCTTCGTTATTCCCTTTCAGACTAATACTCTTAGGAAAGGTATTAAACCCCTTATTCCCCCAGCTATGGGTAAAATAGTACCACTATTGTTCTTCTACAAGGGTGGCTTTTGGTATTAAATAACCCATGAAAGTTGATATGCCATTAAAACAAAGAAAGCAAAGTAAAACCTATGAGGGTGAGTCTAAAAGTAATGCCATTTTGTTTAGGACAGGTATAATTACCAACACAGGAACATGTATCATACATCAAAATGAAGCTGGCCCTCTCAAAGCCTCTTTCATGGGACCGAAGAGAGGCAAACATTATTCCAGTAATGAGGAAGTGAAATCTGTAGTGAAGAAGTGGCTCAAAGAACAGTCAACAAAATTCACAGGGCACAGATACATGCTCTCATTCAAAGCTGGAACATTGCTATTGAGAGAAACAGTGACAGAATGTGGAGAAGTAGGGATGTGATCCACAGAGGACCAGCTTCATTTTGATGTATGATACATGCTCCTGTGTTGGTAATTATACCTGTCCTAAACAAAATAGCATTACTTTTTGAATCGCCTGTGGAGAAGTAGGGATGTGATCCACAGAGGACCAACATCATTTTGATGTATGATACATGTTCCTGTGTTGGTAATTATACCTGTCCTAAACAAAATGGCATTACTTTTTGACTCCCCTATGTGGAGAAGTAGGGATGTGATCCACAGAGGACCAGCTTCATTTTGATGTATGATACATGTTCCTGTGTTGGTAATTATACCTGTCCAAAAAAAAAATTGGCATTACTTTTCAACTCACCATCGTACTTTCAAGCTAGAACCTTTCCAGTTCTCTTGACTGCCCTTACTATTTCCATGCACATCTTTTGGCTTCTCCTCAATTTTCTGACTCATTGTCTTATAATTTTTTGAACCTTCTCCAAATCACCATCTACCCCCCAGTCAAACATCTTAGTGACCCTACTCCATCTGATGTAATAGCACAAACACTGCACTTTTATCTTTATTGATGGAACTCAAACGAGTTATCTAACTTTTTCAGTGATTTTAATGAACATCATTTATTTTTATTTTCCAGAAAATACCAAACAAGAAAGTGATTGGCAATGATAATACTTTGAAATGATAATCACTCAAGTAAGAAAAAATCGTCAGGGCGGCCTAAAGTCAGTATCAGCCAATCAGCGAGGGAGTCTATCCCTTTTTCACTAGCGCTAGACCAAGGAGATTGTTTTTGCGACTGAGGTGGAGCGCCACACCTACCATCAGCTCCTTACTTTACCGCACAGATCCCTGTGCTACTCATACACTGAGTTGGTGAGGGCCGGTATCGAACTAGGAACCTTGTGGTTTCTAGCCGAATGCTCTACCGACTGAGCTAACCGGTTTGGTTTGGTTTGGTTTGGTTTACAGCATATCAACTTCAGTGGGTCATTTAATGCCGATAAAATTTTATAAATAAATTAATTCTTAATGGATACTCAATTTTGTTTATAAACTCATGATTTTCTATTTAACCCATAGATGGGACCCTAACAGGTACTACCACTCCGGGTCTGAGTGGACCAGGGAGCAATGGTGATAAAGGGGTGCTCCACATTCCCCAAACCTTCAGAACTGGAACCTCACCATCAGATAGAGTTAACGTCATTCCCAGGACATGAAGACCCTCAGCCACCACCTTCTAGCACCCATATGATAAAAAGGGTTGGGGCTTCCCATAAGGGCAATAGGGTTGAGACAATCATAGAGGTGCTAGGGCTTGACATGACCAGCTGATTGATCGGATGGGGCCTCTCCGACTACCCATCTAATCCAAGTAAGGACCAAAGTGGAGTACTGCATGTCATGGACTGCTCAACCACCAGAGTTCTATCCTTAAGCATCACAGGTCGCCACCTACAGCCAAGAGGTGGCCCCATTGGTGGAGGCTTATTCCTCTGCAGAGGTGCAGTCGGTGTATTCTAACGCCACAGCTGACAGGGCAGATCAATGATTGGAAAATAAGAGATCAAAAGGAAGGGTTTTATTTCATTTCAATAGATTTAGAATAATCAGTGCTGATATTTCAAAGATCTCTCTATATATAAAAGAATGATTCTGTCTGTATATATGTTTGTACACCTACTAAGCATACACCCTTTTATAAAGGAAAATTGATGGAGACCAACAAAGAACAACATTCAATAAAATGTTAACCTTATTTTTATCAGAGAGAGAGGGATTAGAAACTTTTTACCTCTAATTTTTCTTAAGAAAAACTGAATAAATCAATGATATATTAAAAAATTAATTTTTTTAAATTATTAGAAAATAAAACAAAATAATAAAGGATAAAACAAAATGAAAAGACAAATAAAAGAAAAAATACAAACAAGAATAATAAAAATAAAACTAAACTTAAAAACAAGAATATCTTATTATAATGGAGATTGTGTGTTTTTCTGTCTGTAACCGAAACTATATTCCTACTCAAGTCACAATTCTCTTAGTTATTGACATCACATTCTCCATTATTTTTATCTAAACCTCAATTATTAATAAAATTGTCTTACATTATTAATACTGTTAACTATGTCTACATACTGACAACATGCAATTATATTTATATATACAACAAAATAGTGGTTTACAGTGTGAACGGGAAGGCTAATTTGCATATTAATATTAAAAAATCGAATTTAATAAATATGTGCTTAGTATTATTGATTTCTAACAGTTTGGTTTTATTTTAATGAATATAAGCAAAAATCTCTTCAATAAATCTTAAATGAAATCCATTAACAATAAAATAACTGTCATTTTATTCTTTACTTCCTCTTATAAATAAATACTTGAATTAGAAAAAATAACAATGAAAGACGAGAGTGATGGAAGAGTAAGTTTCAGTTGTTCCATTTTTTATTATACTCCCTCTGTTTCAAATCTTTTATCATACTACCTCTGTTTCAAATCTTTTTATCTGTATTCTTATTTAGTTTCATTAGCCTTTCTAATTTAATACAAATTTTATTACATTAAAACTTAAATACTTGCACCCGGAGGGTGCATATATTTGCTAGTACAAAGAATGAAAGATAATAAAACAAATATATAGAAAAAGAATTTTTATTAATCTATGTATAGAGGCGTGTGGTCTAATGGTTAAAGTCGTAGGAACTTGACTCGTCGACCCGAGTTCAATTCCTAGACGAGGCTGTTTGCATTTCACATGGCACTAATACCCTTGGGAAAGGTATGAATCCAATTTTCCCTCCAGTAAATAGCAGGGTAGACTGGGCTCTTTAACCATGGCTAGGTAACCAGACTAGGAGAAGAAAAACTCTGAATTCAAACCTGTCAAACTCCACTTAAGAAACTGACCTTGTGTTGCATCCTGCTTGTACAGAGGGGTTGGTAAATATATATATATATATATATTTAAAAATGGACACTCCCGTCGATTATCGACGTATGAGGGTTCATACACACAATGAACTCCCACACAGGGATTTATTTATAGTGGTGAAGGCTTGTGTTGGACCATCCACACTTTTTGGCACAGTCGATAGGAAAGAATTGGTGCATCAAGGGTTGCCACAAACCCAATCAACGACTGACCTCAGGAATTTTGAATTCAGAGCTATCCCTCTCCTAGACTGGTTACCTACCCAAAGGCTGAAGAGCCCAGTCTGCCCTACTATTTAACCCATAGCTGGAGGATATATATATATATATATATATATATATATATATATATATAATTTAATATACCAAGCATGTTGGTAAATCCTTGCAGCGAGAAAAAACTCAGCAAATAGTTTGATTGTAAAAATATACTACCAAACATCAACTGGGGAGAAAAAAATTTTTGAAAAAAAGAAAAGACCAAGATAGTCGTACCAACAAAAAATGATCTATTGGTATAGTATTTGGCCAAAAGAAAAAACAATTTATATCTATATATATGTATATAAGATATATATATATTCATATAACCGCCAGGAGAATAGCTAATAAGTAAAAAGTGCTCAATACCTAAGTAGAGCAAATAATAAAGATAAATCTAATGAGTCAGACAAACCTACTGACTCATTAGATTTATCTTTATATCTATATATCTATATATCTATATATATATATATATATATATCGAGAGAGAGAGAGAGAGAGAGAGAGAGAGAGAGAGATATGAATAAGATTTATTTCTAATGTTTTAAATCCCAGGTAATGCCAAGTAGCTCTGCTAGTTTTATATAAATACTAAATTTTATCAGTTTTTGAAATATTAGTAAGTTGGTTATAATCATAGGAAATGGACTCTGTGAATAGAGTTTAAATCCTGGACGAGGACATTTGCATTTCACAAATTGACTAGATTTGGGCCAAAGATTTATAATGATGCAAAATATACAACAAATCGGGAGATACGATGCAAGTTTATCTTTGTTTTATGATAATTCATAGATAACAAAATCAGTAATGCATTGATGCTGATAGCTTTTTGATTTAACGTGTCCTGGGATGCACATATTTGCTTTGAATGAGTCCCCAGGAAAATTTATGGGGACTAACTAAAGCCCTCTAACCCCTACCTTGTAACTTATCCTGTGCAAGCCATTTCTAAAAACTATTTACAGTTAGCTTGAAATGGTGAGGGAAGAAAAAAAAAACACTGGGATGCATGGATATGATTTTACTGCATGCTTTTAGATTTTTGTGTGTCAGGGTCGCAGGACGAGTACCTATCAGTATCTCTGGTAATGGCATATTTAATGCGCTTGTGGCATAAACGGTTATTGTTGTTGAAAGTGGACATGGCTACCCAGGTTCAAATCCTGAACAAGGCCATTTCACATCATGCTAATACTGTTAAGAAAGGTATGCATCCAGCTATTCTCCCTCCAGCTATGGATAAATAGTAGGGTGGACTTGGTTCTTTAACCTTGGTTAGGCAATCAGTCTAGGAGAAAGGAAACTATGAATTCAAACCTGTTAAACTCTGCCTAGGAAACTGACCCTGTGTTGCATCCTACTCATGCGGACGGGTTAATGAATATATAAATTTAAACATATTTCAAGTAAAACAACAAAAAAGAGAAGATCTATGATAGAAATTTGATTGGCAAACTGAGTTGTTAATAGGTATGCGTCCAGTGTCCCTGATGCACAAAAATCTAAAAGTATGCAGTAAAATCATATCCATGTGTCCCAGTGTTTTTTTTTCTTCCCTCACCATTTCAAGCTAACTGTAAATATATTTCAATAGTTTCCTAGAATGGAATTACACAGGATAGGTTACAAGGTAGGAGTTGAAGGGCTTTATTTTATTTTAGAAATCAAAGCAAACATTAAAGACATTTTCCATGCGATCTCAAACATTATAAACTTCAATAATGTGACAGATTTAAAAAATTAAAAATGATTAAAATGGAAAAACAATCTACAACTTTTATACTTTTCAATAAAATAAGCAATTTTTTAAATTCTCATAAATTCTAAATATATAACTCAGTGTTTATATTTTTATTTATTTATTCTGTGAGGAAGGAAATGCTGAAGAAACATGTTGGATGCAGGCTGAGATATGATCAATCTTGGCCAGGTCACTTTAGCAAGAGGGGTATAATACTGAAAAAACCCAAACTCCAAATGAACTGATGAACATCACTAACAGTGCATCCCATTGCATCCTTACTGGGTACTCCATATTTCTGGCCTTGTGCCACAACTTGTATATTTGACAGGATAAAATTTATTGCATTGATTCAATACTGGAATCAATTCAATGGAAAAACTTCAAAGTTGGAAGGTTATTTTCATAGTCGTTTTAATTATTTCTTTAAATAATAGAATATAATATTTCAAATGACTAATTATTTAATACAATCTATTAATAATGGAGATTTGCTTCCAGTTTTTGTCTGTAACAAAAACTACGTCATTGCTTACATCACATTACCCAAAATCGTCATAACATAATAAATACACTCAAAATTTGAACATGCAACATTAGACAGTCCTTATTGTTTTTTTAAACAAGTTTTAATAAATACATGACTGGTATTATATATCTATATTTGGTTTGTTTTATTTTAATACATATTTAAGGTTTACATTTCAAATTGTTTTATTTTTTAATCCTTTAATGAATTTGATGATTTTACTTACTTAGGGTACAAACTCGCTGACATTGAATTTTTTTACTCCCACCCTTCAGGTAATATGTTTCAAAAATCTATTTTTACATCGCCCGGAGGGTGTTTTTTTAAATTTTGTACTAGCCTGTATAATTAACAATAGTCATTTTTTTTTTAAAGAGGGGAGGGGTCTACTTGTACTAGTGAATGTTAGAAAGCTACCAACAATTTCTAACCACTGAATAATGGTATATATCAATGCATCAGACAGTTGTGAAGACAAAAGTAATGTCTTTTTGTTTTCAAAAATAAAGGTACCATATTTTTCTCCAAAATTTTGTCTCAAAAAATTGCCCTGCATCTTATACATCATAGGTGAAGTTTGAGACCTCCCATAGGCCTAGGCTAATCTTCTCTATGATGCTCATTAGCCCAGCTCACGCTCAGTACTTTTATGCACTGCTGGCTTTATTTTCGTTTCCAATATTTTGTTATTATCATTTACTCCTTTTGAGTTTTCACAGTGTTAGCTGATGGTCTTTCACTGGAGTCTGAGTGACAGCAAGTCTCCTCAGGTCTCCAGGACTTTTCTGAGTATTCTGGCAGATTGCAGCAGTGCAGTGTTCTGAATGGTTTCAATCCTTCCTCTGATATCCAAACTTTCCAAGCCCTTTTCTTTTCCCTTTCCTTTTGATTACTAATACCTAATTATTATTATCATTATTATTTCCTGCTATTGAGATGTCTTGTGTATGCTTATTGCTTGCCTGTACTGCCAAATTACTTTTATACAGTTATGTTTCTGCTTGTGTAATGCACAGTTACTGTTTTCAACAATATATGCTTAAATACACTAAAAACTTTTTTTCCTGAATCTGACCTGCTGAAATGGGGGCTGTGAATCTTTTATGCCATCAAATACAGTATGTATTTTTTATGGAAGAGATGCTACAAAGAACTTGTAGAAAATAATTGAATCTGTGAGTGTGTAGATATTTTCTCATTAGTAAGTTAAACTTATGAGTAATTCTATGTCAAATCATCCAGAAAAAGTAAAATTGTCACCCCCCAACTTTTTTTCCCCAGGTGTGGACTATGTTAATGTTAGACAATCTCGGTTCTAAGCAAAATCAAACTATCTTTTTGGTACGAATAATGTTCAATATATGTGAAATAATAACAGAAAAATGTTTTCTCATAGATGCAGTGCCACATTGGGATATTGATCTTGCTATGAAAAAATCAGAAATCATAAATAACTTAAAATTGGTTGACTTTAAGACTTTTTTGATAGCATTTTTTTATTCTTTGCACAAAAATGCTTTTATAAACCAATTTTTAGGAGTAGGGAAGCTCTAGAACTCATTATACAGACAAAAATAGGTACAAAAAGTCAGCGTTTTTTGCAACCCTCCTTCAAATTTAGAGAACTAAAAATCGACATAACTCCGCAAATTTTTGGAATTGGAAGCTCAAATTTTGTGGATTGTCTAACTTTATCATAATCCATACTTGGACAAAATTTCAGAAAAATTGAACGGGGTGGGTAACATCGCCTGGATGATTCGACATGGAATTACCCTCATCTTAATCGATCTTTTTTGTTTGTTTGCATTTGCATCATACAAAACAATAATAAAAAATATGGTTCATTCCATACTATTCATCTAAAATCTTAAGAAAAGATTCCTCTAGTCGGCTGATTTTTGAAAAGCAGAGTTATCTCTTATAACTGATTTTTTGTCTTTGCTTTTATTTTATTTATTTATTTATTGCATGTGATGGGGGAAACGAGGGTGATTGATTGGTTTTAATGGCATGTCAACTCGTTTAGGGTTATTTTATAACTAGAGGTTAGGGAATCACATTCATTGTATGTTTATATTTACATTTTTTGTGTAATTGTTAAGAGATTTTTTGTTTTTTGTTTTGCGCACGTCCTATCGAATTTGAATAATTTCTAAACAGAACAATTTGACCTATAAATGGGACTCTAACAGGTGCTACTACCGAGTCACAGGGGATCTGGGACTAATGGTAGTGTAGGGGTACTCCACACACCCCGGAACTGGAGCTTCACCATCAGATGTAGTTTAGTATCATACCCAAGACATCCCCTTTCTGGGGAGGGGAGGGTTTAACCGAGACCTACGAAAAGATTTTCTTTCGGTGGCCTCGGTTTAACCCCTCTTCAGAAGGTACAGTCAGGGGCGAACGAATAATGCAAAGATGCCTTTTCATGAATAACAAACAAATGAATAAGACAAACTCTTGCCCTTAAAATTAATTAGAAATAAAAGCATTAGTATAAAATACAAAATTATAATTTCCTAAAATATATCTAGCTATAAAGGGCAGTTGGTATGTATGTCCAGAGGAAACTATGAAAATGAAACAATTAACGACAAAATAAATAAGCATTCACTATCGTCATATCTTGGTTTTTCTTTTTTTTAAATAATAATGAAAATTTGATTTATATTCGTGAAGATAATTAAAAAATGAAATTTAAAAGATAACAGCATGGAATTTTTTTGTATTTAATGTTGTAAATAGTATACTGGATCAGCACAAGGTCTTTTTTACGTGAGGATATTTAATGGACATCCTGTGGGAAAGCAACTCACGATTCATAATATCTATGAGACTAAAAAAAAAAATCACTCCTCTTGCTGGGTATCCGCTTCTAGTTTTTTTTTCTAAGGGACACATTTGGCATATTTTTTTTTTTATTTACCCAATCAATCGCTCTGAGCAACACAAGGTAAATGTGGAATATAGCTGGTTTGAAATCAAGAGTTTACTTTTCCTTGTCAGATACGCTAAATATTCCGGTAGCCCTACTATTTTATCTAGAGCTGAAAAAAAGAGGATCCATGCCTTTACAAAAAACTTGTTTATTGTTTGAAAAAGAAAGCAGAACAAAAATCCAATTATTAAATTTGGTTTTATAGCGAAGCCTGTAATCATTTTTAGTTTTATTACATAAAATAATTTCATATTTTACACAGTTTTAAATAACATGATCTATGGAAATATTTGAAAATTTTTATAAAACCTTGACCTTGATTTTCTTTCTGTGTGGCTAATCATATTTAAAGTAATTAAAGCATCGAAGGTTTAAGAAAAAACCTCACGAAAAATAAACTAAGAAAATCAGTTCTTTTCTTAAAGATATTTCATATTTATCAGATTTTAAAATTAAGGCGTTGGAACAGTTTTACACTTTACTTAAAAATTGTCATAACTTTTGGTTTTGTTAAACAACTAAATCGGAAATCCTCCGACAAGAAAAAAAAGAAAAAACACTGTTGACTATTGTTATTCAATTATTGATTTTAAATATGATATATAAAATGTATTTTCATTGAAGGGCAACTAAAGGGTGTTTTTTTGTTTTGGTTTTAATTGACAGTTTTTTAGGCTTTTTTTTTTTTTTTTTTGTTATTGCTAAACAAACACTGTTAGGTTATGTACCTCCAATTTGCCCTGTGAAATTTACCCCACCCTATATTTAACACAATGAAACTTGCATAAAGGTTAATATTATCTTTTTAAAATGTGTGTCCATTCAAATGGAGAAACATAAAAAAAAAAAAAAAAATTTTAAACTCCTAAAAATATTTTTTCAGCTTACGAAAATAATGAAAATTATGAACGATAACAATGTGAGGTGATAAATTCCTAAAATTACTAAGTCGTTTAAGTAGAAGTCAAAAAACTTGAATAGATAAAGTAAAACTGAGTTTTAAACTATAAATAAATTACTGAATTGAATGAGTAACAACAAAAAATGAAAAATATCCGGGTCGATATTTCGTAAAAATAAATAAATAAATAAATAAATAAATACGCATTATTTGCAGTATTTGTTTTTATAAATTTAAAAAAATATATATATACTAGTTCGTTTTTATTTTGTCTTCTTTTTAAGTACATTATTTTTATGAAAACTGAAAAAAAAAAAAAAAGGTTCATCTAAAAAAAAAAAAAAAAAAGAATTTTTTTTTAAAATCCCAAAATTAAAAACAAAATTAAATGGTTTGTCAAAAACAAAAAAAAAATTAAATAAACTAATTATATAAATTATTTCTCTGAATTTTTTAGACGAGTCTTGATAATTTAGTATTATTTGGATTATTTGGACTATTGTCCTCATCTTTATTGTTATCTATTAATTACAATACTAATTACAAACGTTTAATTTAATTTTTATCTAGAATATACGACGAATGTGAATGGAAAAAGAAATCGAGGCTTACCCACAAACACCAGACTTGTTCGGTGAGGACATAAAACATATTCCATCCATAACTGTCATGTGTCCAATTGTTGACAAGGTTTTTTTGATCATCGTCGTCGTCATTGTGACCAATAATCGGTATACTTTCATCGGATGATAAACCTCCAATAGATTCAATTGAAGAAGAAGAAGAATCACCAATATTATTACTATCAGGGTTTATACTCGTCACCATTCGATGGGCATAAAACAAGGCACAGGACAATAACAGGACACTACCTGTCGTGTATGTCTTTAAACTCGGAAGAGGAATCCTCTCCAATAGTATCACAGGCATGTCTAGATTTTTTCCTTTTATAAATATCCAAATTATTATCAAATTTTTACTTTGTCCTTTCCTGGTGTAAAAAGCTGTAGCATAGGCCAGTCGTGAAAGTGCGTATTTACAAATTAAACAAGTCGAAATCGAAGAGTAGTGTATTATTTCTTGGTTAAATTTCTATAAATCAGCAGCGACGTCTCTACGGCTTATTTATTTTATTTTATTTTTTACTTTTTTCGAGGGCAAAACAAAGTATGAAATTAAAAAAAAACTCTAAGATAGTTCAGTGACTTGTATTAATTCCCCTCTTTTAGATTTCATTTGTTAGACTGTCTGTTTGGTTGTTTAACTTAAACATGGTTTACCTTTTTACGATCACACCACAAAAAAAAAAAAAAAGACACGAACGATCAAAGTTAGATAAAACGAACCAGACACGACGATGCAACAAGACAAAACATTTGATGCAAAGGTGGGAAAAAAATAAACGTCTACACTTGTTAATTACGCAAAACAATAAACAACCTTGCAATCACCGATTGTAGCAAAGACAGTAACAGTAAAACTAATAAAAATAGTAAAAAAAAAAAAATAACAGACGTCTATTTTGGTATTATTACTCTTCTAAAGTCACCACCAGGAGGCGGCACCAACACCTGTCTCTTTAACCACAACGCACCGATATTTAGTGTTAAAGAAGCGAAATGTAAATTCTTTTAAAAAATATAAAGATTATAAAGCGATACTAAGTTTTCAGGAGGTACTGAAAATGCACCTATCCTGGTTGGCTTATCATAAGACGTAGGAAAGTGACAGCTGCCATAGTAGATACGACTGACAACGATGACGACAAAGGCAAAGAAGACAAACAGACAGACACGCACAAGAGCAACGCGCTGCTGACCACGTGATCAGTTTTCGTCGACTTCCGCTTACGGCGGATAACTTGTAAATGATACGATTAACCCTATGTGCCAGCAAGACAAATCCTCAAATAAATAAATAAATAAAAGTATTCCTTTTTTTTCCACATTTTACAAACTTAGCTTACAATTTCGGGTATACATTTTGGGACAAAATTTTACATGTTAAAATAAAGATTAAAATAAAAGCTAAAAACATAAATTAACTAAAATAAATTTTTTTTAAAGTATTATTTTCTAGTCAAAATATTTTATACAATTTTTAATCATTGGAAATAATGATCCAAATTCTGTGTTATCTTCTATATAGGGAAGTAGTGATTCCTCAATTCAGTTTTTTAGCTACTATGTACATAAAGTGTTCTAGTTCAGATAAAGATTACATTTTAAATACTGATTTTTAAAATCATTAACCACTTGTAGCATCTAAAATATCCAAACTATTGTATTAGATATTGTTAATATAGCAACTGCCTTTTCTTACATCATAATTATTTTTTAAAACTAAGTTTTTGTTTAGAAATATGTGGGGATTGAATAATTGATAAAACCAAATAAAATAAAAATAATGAATAAAACTAAATAAAATAAATAAATAAATACAAAAAAATAACAATCTCCCAGGAGGCCTCTGATAGGAAGAACCACTGAGCATGCTCAGAAAAGAACCTGGGCAGTTTTCCTGAAACATTGACTGGGGACACAGCTATTAATGGCTCGGGAAGAAAATTCCTCTCCAAGAGTGAACCTTGAAATAAAAGTTGAACATTGAAAGTATTTCTCATTTCTTTGTCTCTATTTCCTTCCTTCATCCAAATAACTACCTAACCACATAAATATCTTGGAAATACTTTGATAATATTAAGACTGTGGTGAGCCAGAAGTTAACACTTTGAAAGCAGAAATGAAATGATGAAAATAAGAAGTCTGCGCATAGGATCAGCGCAGGTAGAAAGAAAAAAATAGAAATATTAAAAATGATAATTTTCAACCAATCAGAAGCGTTCACGCCTAAATAAAGAAGTTTTTCAAAAAGACCGATTTCGATCCTAGGTAGTCCTATAAAAGCAAAGGTTTTCGAAGAACAGCAGAGAAGACAAACTTAAGCCTAATTATTCCATGTCACTCAACTCAGGAATATTTGCCTACCGCTGAACGTATTACAAGCTATATCTTTCTCTCTCTACAAGTTACTTCACTGCTGATATAAAGAGCATTACCTTTTTTTTCTATTGGAGGTAATTCAACACTTTCTTCTTCTAATTACATGAACTTTTAAAAAAGCATATTCTGCAGGACTTTGATCAGTATTTTTGACTACTGTAATCTATTTGTTTTAATATTACTCTTTCTCTGAATGTTTGAGATGAGGCTTGAAAATTAGTATCATCTGCATTAATCGGACTATTGTCCCCATCTTCATTGTTACTTGTACAATGTTTGGCCGATATGCCCTCCGGCCTTTCCCCGAAGGTTCCCGAGTCCGACAAGAAATACCTGAAGAAGGCCGGAGGGCATATCGGCTGAAACGTTGTACAAGTAACAATGAAGATGGGGACAATAGTCCGAATAACACAGATAATACATATTACTCGTTGAATTTATGAGTTATTTGTTTTTCTGTCTTAATATATGTGACCGTATTATGTGTTTGTTGTAATTACCAATATATATATATATCCACCCATACAACCACCATAAGACTTTAAATTAGATTTACTCACAAGAGTTGGAAGCAGGTAGTGTACTGGTTAGAGCCGTGGAAATGGACTTGTTGACCTGTGTTCAAATCCTGGATGAAGCTACTGTTCACATAGCACTAATACCATTGGGAAAGGTATGAATCCAACTACTCTCCCTCCAGTTATGGGTAAATAGTAGGGCAGACTGGGCTTTTTAACCTTGGTTAGGCAACCAGTTTAGAAAGGAAAAATAAATACAAACCTGTGAAACTCTACTTGGGGTGGTCACTATTAGAATAAGCTCAGTCCTAATTACACACACACACATATATATACACACATACACATATATATGTGTGTGTGGTTGAAAATAGAGGAAAAAGCGGATAAAACAACACAACTAAATTTGATTATATCAGTGCTAGGGCTTGACATGACCAGCTGATTGATTTGATTGGATCTCTCCAACTGCCTGTCTAACCAAAGTAAGGACCAAGGTGGAATGTTTGCAGGTCATGTGACCACTTACTATCCGGTTAACAGACCACCCAGCCACCAGGATCCTAGCCTCAGGCATTACAGGTTACCACCCACAGCCAACAGGTAGTACCATTAAGGGAGTACCTCTCTCCAGTAGGTAACTTTATAATTCCATCCTCTTTGTTTGGTTTGGTTTGTTTGTTTTGTTTAATGGCATATCAACCCTGTGGGTTATTTAAAGCTGAATCTTGGATTGAAGGTAAATAGTTGTTTTTTTTAAACAAATTGTTCGATTTTGCTTCACAGTTGTATTTTTGTAGAACTCATTTTTTATCTATTCAACCCATAGATGGGACCCTAACAGGTACTACTGTTACATAATTCTTAGGTAGCTTATGAATTATATACATACTGTAGTTAGATAAATTTTAAATCAGAGTTCATTAGATTCTATTGAGGTCAGTCAGTATAATGTTGGTTTGGACAACAGCAACTGGCTAAGCACAACTGAACTAGTGCCCAAAACAGCTGGTACTTATGGAACTCAGGAATACTCCATCCATGCATTTGGGTGATTCCATTCCTTGAGTTCTGATTGGCTGCTTGGTTTCTGTGGTGTTAGGGTGTTTTATAAATAACCTGTCATTTTGCAGTAGGCTTGCACCAAGGTAAGATCTGTATTGGGTTATGGCTTCCTTGTTGCCTTGTCTGTCGTTTCAACAGTAATTGGAATTCTTATCAGAAATTGGGTTATCTGCCCCTATCAGTTCCTGGAATCAGACGCCAGGGGCAGACCCCTAAAATTCCAGAGAACAGGCCCGACAGGCAAAGGAGCAGAACTAGCGGACACAAGCAGACAACACAGAACCACAGCGACCTTACCAGACAATAGAACCACAACGACCTTACCGGACACAGAACCACAGCGACCTTACTGGACAACAGAACCACAGCGACCTTACCGGACAACAGAACCTGGCGGGGATATATTTTTAGGTAATACAAAGAGTTTCAAGTAGTACACTTATCTTAGTTGTATTGGTCTTAGCAATGTCTCGAAGTTGTCCGATACTTTATCGGACAACTTCGAGACATTGCTAAGACCAATACAACTAAGATAAGTGTACTACTTGAAACTCTTTGTATTACCTAAAAATATATCCCCGCCAGGAGAAATCCTCTGGCAACTCTTAAAGACATTTACACAACTCTTAAAGACATTTACACAAATGTATACTCTAACACATTTATTAACTAACCCCAATAAACTGTTAACCCATTTATACACGCTATAGTTGCCTTGTACCTTTCCTTCATAACAACAGTCTTAATAGTTTTACTTGTTAAGCTGTTTGTAATGTTGTGTTATTTTCACAGTACCAAAATGATATACGTAACGTTGTGGTATATGGTCACAGTACCCAAATGTGTACATATTCACCATACTAAAAATGTCTTCGGCACGTGGCGGTCATCTTGTTGATAAAAATTACAACGCGAGGAATATGTAGTCACAACTGCTAGCCTTTATTATCGTGCTCGTCTTGTGGGTTCGTATCAGACAGGAGGAAAGGCAGAGAGAAAGAGAGAGAGAACACTGTTAAATTACTGTGAACCCATACTAGGCACCAGAGGCCCGTTCGTTCCCCTATGCGTCTGAAAGCAAAAAGAGATCGGGACCTTTCTTTGTTGTTCCACGTCACCACGTGACTTCCGGTTCCGGTCAACACCCGAAACTTCCGGTTGACATTCAATTCTCCATTCGGGAGGTCATGCTCTGGTCAAACTGTTTTGTGTTCATTACTCTTTTTAAAAACTTTACTCTCTCACTTATTTCTTTCTTCCTCCTTTTCTAATATAGTAGTTCTCGCTCACAAAAGTCAGGACCTTCATTATCTCGTTACACTGTTATTTGTTATTCTTCTATATTGAGTATGATGTTTATTCTACAGATTCAAAATAACAGGGATTGAGTGGAAAATTACTAGCCATTAAGAGTATTTACGGTTTCGAAGGAGCCCTTATTTCTCCGTAGTTGAAGGCAAATTGTTGGACAAAGAAGGAACAACACAAAAGTAAATGCAGACACTTGTATTGACAAAAAATTACATAAATTGTTGCAAATTTAATGGTATTTGCTACCAGACTCATCTGTGGAGAAATTTCTTGTAGTACTGGAGATAACACAGTTTTCTTCTCATCGGTGGGAAATGTAGTTAAGACGCTTCATCTTTGGTCAGTGTGCAGTCATACCAGCCTTTCTGTAGTATGCTGATATGATGCCTTAGACGGAATCTGGTTGTAAGGTTCTTGTGATAAGTGGGCCCTAGTTTTGGGCTAAGTAATTGAAAGTGTTTCTTTGACGTCTCTCGTAACGGTTCCCTGATAAGTGACGTTTTGGTATTTGGCACCAACATACGCTGTTGGCATTCGACCCCTGGCGGCAGGGGGAGATAATTAGCTATGGAATTTCCAACACCATTTCGGCTAGTGTTATTAGAAGGTAATAACCTTTTGCTTTACCTTCCAGACTGCCCTATTGGCTGGGGCGTTAGAAGACACTGCCTGCACCTCTGCAGAGGGTAAAAACTCCCCCAAATGGGGCCACCTGTTGGCCATGGGTAGTAACCCGTGATGCTTAAGGATAGAACCCAGGTGGTTGAGCAATCCATAACTAGCAATACTCCACTTTGGTCCTTTCTTGGGCTAGATGGTGGTCGGAGAGGGCCCCTCCGATCAATCGGCTGGTCATGTCAACCCTAGAGTGGTAGTACCTGTTAGGGTCCCATCTATGGGTTAAATAGAAAAATGTATTTATAAAAAAAAATTGAGTATCCATCAAGAATGAATTTATTTCAAAACTTTGCTGGCATTAAATGACACACTGAGGTTGATATGCCGTAAAACAAAACAAGCCAAACCATTACCTTCTGGAAACACGCCATTAGAAGCGTGAGACAGTTTTAGTTTAGTTGCAACCAGTTACTCAATAAGAGAGGATGTCTCTCAAGAGTTGCATCTCACTGTGTGGTTTCTTGAATCCTGGGCTGGGGTTGTTGTTAATAAAAGCTTAAATGAAAAAAAAAAATGTCTGGTTAATTAATTGAAATAAGAATATACAAACACCCAGCCTGAAGTAGAATCAGCCCAGAGAAAACAGCCCAGGAGAAGATGGCCGACAAATTAACAACAGGATCCAGTAGATAGAGAAAACAAGTAAGAACCCCTTGTTAGATTTAAAGGTTATTATTATTAGTTGGAAAGCTTAGGGACCTTCCACGTGGGTACCTATAAATACAAGTAATATTCCGACAAAGAGATTGGGAGGTGTAATGAAGATAGACTTTAATGCATGAGCACATAGGAATACATTTAGGACATGAATACAAATACAAAATACAAGGTATGCAAAGTAGATATAACGAATACATATATGAGACAAGGTACAATATAGAAGTATAAAGATAGGACTGCGTCCTGTAGAAGTGATGGAGAGTCCATGAAGGAATGTCACTTACTTATGACATGCTGGGTAGCAAAGCCACCCACATAAAAGGTATAGAGGTAAATGTCTAACCCATGTCTCCTGCTTGCTGTCCTGGGAAAAAGAGGATTCAAACTTGGCGCTTCCCTGAAAAAAAACAAATGAAATATTTCGACGTTAATGATATTTTAATGACACAAGGGAAAATACTGGGCAAAGTCGAACAAACTCTTTTCCGAATGGGTGAGTAAAGTTTTATTGCTGAATGATAGATTTTTATTTATTATCTTCTCTCAAAAAAACAACAATAACAAATAGTCAGCACCCCTAGTGGTCAAAACCTGAAAACAAGGGAAGATAACTCTTCCAGACAAAACAGGGGCAGACAATCGCTACACCCTCATCTCATCTTCTCTCATACTCTGTCTTTCTCTCTCGCATTTATATATCCGAGATGTGGGTATATAACACTACCACTCCGGGGTCAGAGTGGACCTGGTAGTAATGGTGATGAAGGGGTACTCTACACTCCCCAGAGTTCCAGAATTGAAACATCACCACTAGATGCAGTAATCTAGGACACTAAGACCCTCAGCCACCATCTTCTAGCACAACAGTTTGGGACAATCATATAGGTGCTAGGGCTTGATGTGATCAGCTAATTGATCAGAAGGGGTTCTCCGACCGCCTGTCTTGCCCAAGTATGGGCCATAGTGGAGTGACTACTCAGCCATCAGGCTTCTGTCATGAGTTAGCACCCATGGCCAACAAGTGGCCCATTGGAGGGGGTGTCTTACCCCTCTGCATTAATAAATATCTATTCATATTATTTATTTGTATTATTTATCTATATGAAATTATTTAAAAATAGATATTAATTTTAAATAAATATCTCTTTTTTAAATATAAATAATAAAAAAAAATAAATATCTATTTAAAAAAAAATAAATATCTATTGTTCGCCACGGGTAGGATGTGACACAAGGTCGTAAATATGGGTCATCGAACGAGGATCGAACTCGCTATTCAGCAGTAATCTGCGTGATTAGCTTTCTAACCATTGCACCACAATTGTCGTATGAGTATAGAAAAAAATTAATTAAAGGGAGGTAAGTAAAAAGGTTTGGTAAGCGCCGTCAATAAATAATATTTCTAAGAAAAGTCTTCTGACAAATTTTTGAAAATTTTTTTAGAATAAATTTTAAATGTCTAATGCAAATGCCATTAAGCCAGTTATATTCATGGCTAAACTTATCTCTTGTTTCTTTTTTAATTAAAAAAAAAAAAAAATCATCCCTTTGTGCTTTATTCGGGTGAAGTTCTGTCAATATACTGCTCTTAAAATTTGCCGCTGTTGTTAATATCAACCGAAAGTAAGCGCTCATTTATGAATTTACTTTTAACTAAAACAATTTCTTTTATCTGAGAAAAAAAAAAACGAAATGAAATATTTCGACGTTGATGATATTTTAATGACACAAGAGAAAATACTGAGCAAAGTCGAACTAACTCTTTTCCGAATGGGTGAGTAAAGTTTTATTGCTGAACGATAGATTTTTATTTATTATCTTCTCTTAAAAAAACAACAATAACAAAGCGAAACCATTAGAAATTAAAATATTAAAAAAAAGATTAAAATAAAACAATTTTAGAATAAGAAATATTCACTTGATAAAAGATGCCCCCCCCCTCCAAAACTACTAGAGAATCCTAATTTACTAAAACAAACAAAAAATCTTGAGACACGCTTTTTTTTTCCAGGCAAAATATTAAAAAGGCGGGCGGGCACGTCCAGTTCGAAATACAGTTTCTCGGTCGAATTAAACAAGAAAAAAAAGTGTATCTGTTTTTCTCATCAGCTTATATTATAATATCTGATACGTCCCCGCTGACTGTATCCCCTGTGAAGGATAAGACCCCTCTACCATCGAAAAAGGGATGTTCTAGGTGTATTGTCCTGACATTCCACTAGGCCGGATTTACACGTTTTTTTGTTTTTGTTTTTTTTAACATGGGGAGCACACATACAACCTCATTCGGTGGTCAGTGCAAAAAGTGCACTGACCAAGTATTAAAGTTTCCATGGTCTTTATCTTGGGTCGCTGTTTGGTCAGAAAAAGCTCCCTCCCCCCAAAAAAAATTGACCTATCCTGTAACTCCCTTTTTCCTTCTTTCCACTGACGCATGGTCTCTAAGTGATCACCCCCAGCAAGGTAAGAGGGTGTCTTTTATGTCCATTCACTTACCCACAATACATTTGTGCTATCTGATAAGAAGACACCTTTCCTCACCCCCCACCACCACCACGGCTTCCCCATTTGACAGTATACTAGTGAACTCTACCTGACTGCACGTTTTCACTCATCCTGCAAACGAGACCCCACAAAATAAGTCTTCTCTCTCGTTACACTCCCCCCTGATCTGATCTAACAAGTGGCAAGGGAGATGGCGCCCGCCTTTTACGAGTGCTCCTTCGCAAAGATGGAGGTTGCTCATCTACTTGCACTCTTTCTGCAGCTGTTCTCCTATGATCTCCAATGGATTCGCTAAAACTTCAGCGTCTGGCAACTGACCTGGTAAACGCTCATAAGGTCATTAATCATCTTAACAACAGCAACCTTGAGCACCTTTTTGATCTCCATGTTTCCAACACACATGGGCATGCCTACAAAGTCAGAAAACAGCACTGCTCACATGACTTTCGGAAACATTTTTTCACGCTCAGAATTGCGGAGACATGGAATAAACTGCCCGCATCTGTTGTAGGCTGCCGGAGCACTGAATCTTTCAAAGCCTCCATGCTTCCTGTAGTCCGCCGACACTATACCTGATGCCACTCTCCACATACATATGCACACACACGCACGCATGCATGCATATTACTACTGTAAACTGTGATATAAAGATAAAACAAATGAAACACCTCTAACCTTCGGGCGCCATTTCTTTTCCTAGCCCGAGGTAAGAGGAGTTTCATTTGTTTTATCTTTATATCACATAAACTGTTCATGTTCCTGACACTACATTATTCTGTGTACTTGACATGAGACTTTGATGAGTTGTGGTGCACCTGAGCACTGTACACAATAAATTTCATTATATTTCATTATCATTCCTGTTATCATCATCATCATCGTCGTCTGACTTTGTCAGTGTCTCTTATCCCTGACTTTGTTTCCTGAGCGTGTTCCATGATATGTGGCCGAGCTTATTACAGTGGTAGCAATGCATTCTTCCCTGTTCTCCCTTATTTATGAGTCTAGGATTGTGTTGACTCCGACATTCTCTCAAAAAAGTAGTTGGGACCACCACATGTATAGCACATAGGGCCTCCACTTTGTGAATTGTATGCGGCACTGGTAACTCACCTGAAGTACTTTCCTCTTGTTGGAATGTGGGTGTAGCAAAATGGTGAAGGTCCTGAGTTTTGCAAGGACTACTATTAGAAAAGGAGGAAAAAGAAATAAGAGGGAGTAAAGGTTTTAAAAAAAGTGATAAACATAAAACGGTTTGTCGTGAATTTGACTGGGCGTGACCCCCCCCGAATGGAGAATTGAAAGCCAACTGGAAGTTTCGGGTGTTGACGGAACCGTAAGTCAAGTGGTGACGTGGAACTACGAAGAAAAATACCGGTCTCTTTTTGATTTCGGACAGCGTAGAGTACGGACAAGCCTCTGGTCCCTAGTGTGGGATTACAGTAATTTAACAGTGTCCTCTCTCTCTTTCTCTCTGCTTTCCTCCTCTTCCGATACAACCCACGAGACGAGCTCGAAAATAAAAGCTAAGCCTCTTGTGATGATATATTTCTTGTGTTGTACTTTTTTATCGACAAGATGACCGCCATGTGCCGAAACACCTTTTTAGTGTTGTGAATTTGGAGGCACGTTGACAAGACCCGCTATACAACATATATCGCTATTAGAACGTTACAGTGGGTACGTATGTTTTTACATCAACTATGTTTTTAGTACAAATAGTGTTCAATAGATATGAAATAATAATAGAAAAAAATCTTTGTCATAAATGCAGTGCCACATTGGGATATTGATCTTGCTATGAAAAATTAAAAACATCAATAACTTAAAATTGGTTGAGTTTCAGACTTTTTTGATAGTATTTTCGGATTCCTTGGACAAAAATACTTCTATAAACCAATTTTTAGGAGTAGGGAAGCACTAGAACTCATTTTACAGATAAAAATACATTACAAAAAGTCGCCATTTTTCGTGATCACCCCTCAAATTTGGAGAGCTAAAAATCGGAATAACTCCACCATTTCTTGGAATTGGAAGCTCAAATTTTGGGGATTGTCTAACTTTAACATAGTCCACACCTGTACAAAATTTCAGAAAAATTGAAGGAGGTAGGTGACATAGCCTGGATGATTTGGCATGGAAATACCCATAAGCTAGGTAAAGCCACCTTTCTGTCAGTTTTTTGATCCCACATTGGTACCTGTTCTTGTCCTTTGAGACAAAGAACTCTTTTACTGAAGCTTCCATCTGCTTTGAATACTAATGTGAATCAAAAGCTTTGCAATATTTTGGTAATTTATTCGATAGGACCAGGTGCAAAAAAACCTCTTAAGAAACAACTATACAAAAACTATAAATATGAACATATAATGAATACGATTCCCTAACTTCTAGGCATAAAATAACCCTAGATGAGTTGGCATGCCATTAAAATCAGTCGTGTACAATGTATGTGATTTCCTAAGCTTAAGGTATTAAATAACCCTAGACAAGTTTGACATGCATTAAAATCAATCAGTCAAGTACAATGAACAATTCCCTAACCTCTAGGCATAAAATAACCCTAGCTGGTTTGACATGCCATTAAAATCAGTCAAGTACAATGAACACAATTCCCTAACCTCTAGGCACAAAATAACCCTAGCTGGTTTGACATGCCATTAAAATCAGTCAAGTACAATGAACACAATTCCCTAACTTCTAGGCATAAAATAATCCTAGCTGGGTTGACATGCCATTAAAATCAGTCAAGTACAATGAATGCAATTACTCAACCTCTAGTCACAAAATAACCCTAGCTGGGTTGACATGCCATTAAAATCAATCAAGTACAATGAATGCAATTCTCTAACCTCTTGTCACAAAATAACCCTTGACAGGCTGACATGCCCTTAAATATCAATCAATCAATAAAATCATTATCATGCAGAGATATTTGATTGCAACTGTTATCGTTTTGTTTTCTGTTTATTTCAGGTTTCCTTGATCCCAGCACAGATGATAAAGACATTGCCCCTGGTACGAAGATGGAACTGCCATTTTGGTTAGGATATGCTTTGTGCAGTCAAAAACGTCGGATTGTCAGTGTGGAATTACCCAAGGCGTATCGTGAGAGCTACAGAGAAGTAATGAAGCAGATGCTAATGTTGTGAACCTTTATAAATTGGGACCTTATTACTATAACTTTGGCATGAAACTCCAATGCTTTTCGTTTCCAGAAATTGATGATGTATCCAAATGTTTACTTTCAGTGAGTAACAAAAAGAACTTTATCTTTTTTTTTTCTTCTTTTTTTTAGTATTACTAGCAAAATAAAAAAACACCCTCCAGCTGATGTAAAAATAGATTTTTGAAACATATTGCCGGAGGGGTGGGAGTTAAAAATTCATTGTCAGCGAGTTTTTACCCTAAGTAAGTAAAATCATCAAATTCATTAAAGGATTAAGAAAATAAAACAATTTGAAATCTAAACTTTAAATATGTATTAAAATAAAACAAACTATATATAGATATAAACATAGATTTAAACATATTGCCTGAGGGGTGCTACTCATACGCTGAGTTGACGAGGGCCGGTATCGAACCAAGAACCTTGTGATTCCTAGCCGAATGCTCTACCGACTGAGATAAACCGTCCCTTAATGACTTTATTTTTTAAAGTTATTTGAAAAAATGACATGATGGCATGTATTTAAAAAATATTAATATAATTTGTCATAAAGTGTTTTGATTTATTATTTAGACTAGTACAAAATAAAAAACACCCTCCGGGCGATGTAAAAATATATTTTTGAAAGATATTGCCTGAGGGGTGGGAGTTAAAAATTCATTGTCAGCGAGTTTGTACCCTAAGTAAGTAAAATCATCAAATTCATTAAAGGATTAAGAAAATAAAACAATTTGAAATGTAAACTTTAAATATGTATTAAGATAAAACAAACTATATATAGATATATAATACCAGTCATGTATTTATTAAAACTTGTTTTAAAAAACAATGAGGACTATCTAATGTTGCATGTTCAAATTTTGAGTGTATTTATTCTATGTTATGGCGATTTTGGGTAATGTGACGTAAGCAGTGACGTAATTTTTGTTACAGACAAAAAACGGAAGCGAATGTCCATTATTAATAGATTTGGATTATTTGAACTATTGTCCTTGTTGTTTTTTAACAGACAGATGAAATTATATGGAGGATAGGACTGATAATGCAAGACCGGGTTGTTATAAAATTAACAAGGATTTATCAAAACACAGATTAGAAACTGCTTCTACTCTCAAGCGAACTCAACCAGGAACTGAACGCTGCGTTCAATACATCAACAAATGTAAATAAAACGCTGATCGAAGGGAAGCAACTCTATTTTTGTTTAAGTCTATTTAGGTGTACCTAACAGTCCTCATCTTCATTGTTATCTGAACAACGTTTCGGCCGATGTACCCTCCAGCCTTCTTCAGGTATTTCTTGTCGGACTCGGGAACCATCTTGCCTTAATCAGGAGCCATCATGGAACTTTGAACTTAAACCTTTATTCAGTCCACGGGGATATCCTGTTCTCATTCCACTAACCATAGCTGGGGTACAAGTGTTAAGCTGTGTTAATTATTATTCTATGTTACTACTGCTACTTACCAGGATTGAATCTGCAGTATTGAGATAACTGTCACTTAGAACTGTCTTAACCTAACTCCTTTATCCACTAGGCTACGTGTCCATTTTTTTTTGTTTGTGTTGGAGTTTTTGGTTATAAGGCGTGTGCTAGATGGCCACTTGTACTTATAGACTCACCGACAACCATGTGACCAACTTCTTGTCCAATCACTGGCAGTGCTCTGCTGCTGATATTATTACTTATATTGGCTGTTCTGGTCATACCTACACACATTGCTTTGAACCTTGGTGGACAACAGAACATAGGATTATACCACTGGACCTTTGACACTACGTAGGATTCCAAAACTTAGGACTTATTCACTTACCAAAGTTCAGGACTTACTTACTTGAAGTCCTTTTTAACTGGCCAAGTATGGCGGTCAGAAACTTAACAATTTGGTTTCTTTGTTTAATACTGTTGCTTAATTGATGGGCATACTATCAATTTTGCACAGTTAATGTAGAACATATTGGTACGTCCTGGTTGTCTGGAGAGGAAGGTAAGTAAACACCAGCACAAAAAAAAACCATTAGCTGGAAAGCTCTATTGGAGCCTTTTACCATCCACACAGACAGTAGGATTGGCGCCTGTACTACATACACAAAACCCAAATTGGTTAGATGTAGCTCCCTCGCCCTGGGCATCAATCCATCTATGACAAGGAAGAGTTTGTTACAAAATCGGCTTTATATGATCCTGAGGAAAGCTAGGGGAGTAAACCCCTAAAACAAATCTGGAGCCGGAGTTCCCAAGATGGAGTAATGCTGAACCTCAGTGTTACACAGTAACTCCTACAACACTGCTGTTGCCAAACTGCATTGGTTTCTTAGCTTTCCTTTAAACCTCAGTGGCAGTGTGGAGTGGGGTGATCTACTATTTGGCCAACAACACATCCTCTATATCAACCCGCCCTGTTGGTGGGGCGTTAGAATGCACCTCTGCAGAGGGGTAAGACTCCCCCAATAGGGCCACCTGTTGGCCGTGGGTGGCGACCCGTGATGCTTAAGGATAGAACCCAGGTGGATGAGCAGTTCATGACTTGCAATACTCCACTTTGGCCCTATCTTGGGCTAGACGGGTAGTCAGAGAGGCCCCCTCCGATCAATTGGCTGATCACGTCAAGCCCTAGCACCTATATGATTTTCCCAACCCTATTGCCCTTATGGGAAGCCCCAACCCCTTTTTATCATATGGGTGCTAGAAGGTGGTGACTGAGGGTCTACATGTCCTGGGAATGACGTTAAACTCTATCTGATGGTGAGGTTCCAGTTTTGGAGGTTTGGGGAATGTGGAGCACCCCATTCATCACCATTGCTCCCTGGTCCACTCAGACCCGGAGTGGTAGTACCTGTTAGGGTCCCATCTATGGGTTAAATAGAAAAACATGAGTTTATAAATCCGATGTTGAAAGACCAGAAATTTACAGTAATCCCAGGGATACAACATCGCTCCCCCCTCAATCATCTAATGGATGTATTTTGCGAAATAGAAGTTTGCATTTAATTTTTTTTCTTTTCTGTGGTTGATGCGAGAAGATAGAAAAAGTTTAGATGCCCAAGGAGGCAAAAACGAATAAATAATTATTTCATGGAATAAATAAAATGTTCCGTTTTGGAATTTTAATTGTTCACTGATTCTTTAATATATTTTTGTTTTAATTCAGACATTCCAAACAAGATTTCGAAAAATTATGGATGCTTCCCAGAACATTCTGAACGAAGACACTACCAAATTAACATCAAATTTGGATGAAACAGAAAAGGCTCTATTTAAGGTCGGACAAAAATCATTGAATGATTTTCAATTGTGGGAAACACGACAATTGGAAAAACTGAAAACATCAGAAATGGTTCGAGCACATCGGAAAAGAAAACGGGAAGATGATTAAAGAAAATTGGAGTTTTAAATTAAACATTTCTTGGATTTTAAAAAAGTTTTTAAAATATTTTTTTCTTTATCAGTTTTCTGAATAAATTTTTTAAAATATATGACAAATTATTTGTATCAATTTTTGAGATGATGCTTTATATATATTATTTTGATTTTTTGTACTTTTGTCCTCATCTTTATTGTGAAATTTACGTACACAACATTTATGGAGGTGCGTGGTATAATGGTTAGAGTCAAAGGAAATTGACCTGAGTTCAAATCCTGTCAAGGTTGTTTGCATTTCACATAGCACTAATACCCATGGGAAAGGTATGAATCCATATATCCTCCCTCGTGCGGAAGGGTTGGTAAATATATATGTACACAACATTTCGGTTGAAGTACCCTCAGGTGTTCCTTGTAATCCACTGGGGCAGACTGCTCTTCACTACAAGTGTCAAGACTTTGTCTATCTGAGCATAGCAATGATTTGATTTGGAAAATCATTTTGAATAGTTTGACTGTTGAGCAAACAAAGTGTTGAAGAATTTATGATGATCACATTTAAATAATGACGCCATTGTTTTTGAACGCCTATCAATTTGAGAAGTGTCACAATCATTTAAATTTGCAAATCTGTCTTGGCTTGGTAGTCGTTTCTGATGAAGCTCCTGATTGATGTTACTGCTAAGTGTGAAGTTCACGCAGTCATTTCAGCAAAAGGCATCAAACCAATTGAAATTCAATTTAAAAAAATGTATGGTGAGTTGTGCATGAATGTCAAAAACGTCCACAAGTGGTGTATACCCTTGTTGAGTTGGCATCCTTCCGTCTAAGAGAGATGATGGAGTAGTTTCCTTTTTTTTTTTTAATAAAAATGGGCGGGTTAATATGGAGGATGAACTGTTGCCCAAGCAGCAAATCCCCCCTCTCCAAACTGCCACTTTGATCCAAAGTAAGGGTAAGGAACCGATGCAGTTTGGCAGCAGGAGTTGCTGGGTAACGCTGGATTTCAATATCACACCAACTTAGGGACTCCGGCTCCTGATTTGTTTTTGGGGTTTACTTCCCTGTCCTTTCTTTGGGATAGGGTAAAGTTGCTAGGGCTATAGAGATTTGTATATATGTATATAAAAGAAAGATTCTGTATGTCTGTTTGTACGACGATTACGCTCATGTCCTTGTATAAAGGAAGATTTGTGTAGACCAGCAAAGACCAAACTTTGATAAAATCCGCACCCTATTTTTGTCCAATTTTTAACCCTCATTTTCCATAAGAAAAGTTAGATAAAAATATAATATAAGGGTATAAATCAGTGATATATTAAAAAGTTTTTTTTTTTTTTAAATGATTAAATATAAACCAAATTAACAGATGTGTGAGAATACCCATTCTGCACTCACTGCACCTTCGTTCACAATGTCTATGACCCCAACGTTGTGATATTCTGTGCTCGTCGATTCGAAGGGCACGAGTCAGAGACAGGTTCACAAGGTTCACAAAAAACCCCACAAAGTCTGATAACAGGACACTGATGGAAGAGGAATTTGTAACACTGGTGCAGTTTGTGGTGGAGTAGTGTACACTTGGGTATATGTCAGCTGGCAAGAAAATTGTTATAAGTCTAAGTCGATTACTGGGTTCACTGATATGGGTCCTTGGCTATTTTCTATCTGCTGCTACTGAGACGATACTATCACCCTGACTGCCGGCCAAAAAAATGACTAAAGGCTGGAGCTTGACTGAATATATGTAAAATTCAACCCCACACATGACCTGACCATCCAGATGCTCAGTACTTAATTTAATCTCAGACTTTCCGTCTGCGTTATCCCTTAAATTAAAGCAATTAGTTTTTTTCTTCAGACTTCACGTCCCCAATATTCCGACCTTTAATTTCTTCAAAAGAGATTTCCTCATAAAAACAGCTTTTTCCTCTTAACACATAGATACCTAAAGATTTTATCTTTAAGTGGCTTAATTATGTGACCATACAAATTCTCTTAAACTTTACTGCCCAATCTTTTGTGTTTGTAAAGGACACCACCCCCATAGTGCTTAAATTAACTTGTTAGATGGTTTTCCAGTTTTTATTTATTTATTGTTTTGTGTGTTTCTTTAAACCTACTTCTTATTGGAAATTTGGGTTATCTGCCCCTTAATCAGTTTCTGGAATCAGACGCCAGGGGGCAGATAGTTGTGTAGCGGCGTCATCACTGTACTAAATTGCAATAGTTTTATCTTCGTTGTAAGGGATGCGCGCGCTACACAACTATCTCCGCGCCCTGCGTCTGATTCCAAGAAACTGATTAAGGGGCAGATAACGCCAAATTTCCAATAAAGAAGTAGGTTAAGAAACACACAAACAATAAATAAATAAAAAACTGGAAAAACCATCTAACAAGGTTTAATTTAAGCACTATGGGGTGGTTGTCTTTACAAACACAAAAGATTGGGCAGTAAGTTTAAGAGAAAATTGGATGTCACATAATTAAGCCACTTAAAGATAAATCTTTAGGGTTCTATTTTAGAGGAAAAAGCTGTTTTATGAGGAATATCTGCTTTTGAAGAAATTAAAGGTCGGAATATTGGGGACGTGAAGTCTGAAGAAAAAAACTAATTGCTTTAATTTTAAGAGGGATAACCAGACGGAAAGTCTGAGATTAAATTAAGTACTGGAGGCATCTGGTGGTCAAGGTCATGTGTGGGGTTGAATTTTAATATTTCAGTCAAGCTCCAGCNATAAAAACCGTCCCTTAAATGACTTTATTTTTTAAAAGTTACTTTGAAGAAAAATGACATGATGGCATTGTATTTAAAAAATATTACATATAGATTTGTCATAAAGTGTTTTGATTTATTATTGTACTAGTACAAAATAAAAAACACCCTCCGGGCGATGTAAAAAATTATTTGAAAGATATTTGGCCTTGCGGGGTGGGAGTTAAAAAGTTCATTGTCAGCGAGTTTGTACCTAAAGTAAGTAAATCATCAAATTCAATTAAAAGGATTTAAGAAAATAAACAATTTGAAATGGTAAACTATTCTTAAATATGTATTAAGATAAAACAAACTATATATACCCGAATATATATTATACAAGTCCATGTATTTATTAAACTTTGTTTTAAAAAAACAATGAGGACTATCTAATGTGCATGTTTCAATTTTGAGTGTATTGTATTTCTATGTTATGCGATTTTGGGTAATGTGACGTAAGCAGTGACGGTAATTTTGTTAGCAGACAACAACACACGGAAGCGAATGTTCCATTATATAATAGATTTGGATTATTTGAACTATTTTTCCTTTGTTTTTTTTAAACAGACAGATGGAAATGTATATGGAGGATCAGGACTGATAATTGCAAGAAATGGGGTTATGTTATAAAAATTAACAAGTGATTTATCGAAAAACACAGACTGAAACTGCTTCTACTCTCAAGCGAACTCAAACAGGAACTGAACGCGCGTCAACTACACGAACCAATGTACGAATAAAGAACTGATTCGAAGGGAAGCAAGCTCTATTTTTGGTTTAGTCTTTATAGTTGTACCTAACAGTCCTCATCTTCATGTGTTAGTCTGAACACGTTGCGGCCGATGTACCCTCCAGACTTCTTCAGGTATTTCTTGTCGGACTCGGGTAACCATCTTTGCCTTAATCAGGAAGCCATCTGGAACTTTGAACTTAAACTTTATTCAGTCCCACGGGGATATCCTGTTTCCTCATTCCACTAACCATTAGCTGGGGTACAGTGTTAAGCGTGTTAATTATTATTATTTACTGCTGCCTACGCGGATTTGAATCTGCAGTATTGAGAGTAGTATGTCATTAGAACTGTCTTAAACCTAACTCCTTTACCCACTGAGGCTACGTGTCCATTGTTTTTGGTTTGTGTTTGGAGTTTTGAGTTCATAGAGGCGTGTGCTAAGATGGCCACTGGTTACTCTTAGGTAGACTAGCACCGAGCAACGCATGGGGTGAGCCAGCGGTTCTTGGTCGGAATCACTGGCAATGCTCTGCTGCTGATATTAGTTACTTGATATTGGGCTGTCTGGTCATACCTACACACTATTGCTTTGAACCTTGGTGACAACAGCAACATAAGGATTATACCACTGGACCTTTGACAACTACGTAGATTTTCAAACTTAAGACTGTATTCACTTACCAAAGTTCAGGACTTTACTTCTGAGAGTCCTTTTTAACTGGCCAAGTATGGCGGTCGTAGAGAACTTGTAAGACAATTTGATTTCTTTGTATGTAATACGTTTGCTTATTGTGGGCATACTAATCAATTTTGCACAGGTTAAAGTAGACAATATTGGGTACGTCGTGGCTTGTCTGTGAGAGGAAGGTAAGTAAAACACCAGCACAAGAAAAAAAACCAATTATGCTGGAGAAGTGCTGTCTAATGGAGCCTTTTACCCATCCACTACAACAGTTGAAGGATTATTTGGGCGCCTGTACTACTATACACTAAAAACCCATAGTTGGTTAGATGTAGCTCCCTGCTGGGCATGCAATCCATTATGAACAAGGAAGAGTTTTGTTTACAATATTGCGGCTTTAATATGATCCTGAGAAGCTAGGGAGTAAACCTGCCTAATACAAATGATCTGTGAGCCGGAGTTCCAAGATGGAGTAATTGCTGAAGCCTCAATGTTACACAGGTAACTCCTACAAACTGCTGTTGCCAAACTGCATTGGTTTTCTTAGCTTTTCGCTTTAACTCAGTGGGCAGTGTGGAGTGGGGTGATCTACTATTTGGCCAACAACACACCTCTAATCAGAGCGGCCGCGCCTGTGGTGGGGCGTTAGATAAGTCACCTCTGCAGGGGGTAAGACTCCCCCAAATAGGCGCCACTGAGTTGGCTCGTGGGGTGGCGGAGCCGTGATGCTTAAGGGAATGTAGAACCAGGTTGGGATGTTAGCGATTCGATGACTTGCAATACTCCACTTTTTGCCCTATCTTGGTTGGCTGAGACCGGTAGGTCAGGAGAGCGTCCCTCGGCGATCAATGTGGGCGATCACGGTCAAGTCCCTAGCACCTATATGGATTTTCCCAACGCCTATGCCCTTAGGGGAAGCCCCAAGCCCTTTTTAGTCATCATATGGGTGGATAGAAGGTGGTGACTGGGGTCTACATGGTCCCTGGGAATCGACGTTAAACTCTATCTGATGGTGATGGTTCGTAGTTTTGGGAGGTTTGGGAAATGTGGAGGACCATCATCACCATTGCTACCCTGGGTCCACTCAGGTTACGCTCGGAGTGGGTAGTACCTGTTATGGTCCCATCTCATGGGTTAATGATATTAGAAAAACATGAGAGTTTATAAAATCCGATTTGATTAAGGAGCAGAAATTTACAGTAATTCCCTAGGGGGTAACAATCATTGCTCCCCTCAGATCATCGGCTAAGTGGATTGTATTTTGCGGAGAATAAGAGTTTGCATTATAATTTTTTTTCTTTTCGTGGTTGAATTGCGGAGAAGATAGAAAAAGGTGTGTAGATAGCCCAGAGTGGAGGCAAACCGAATGAAAGTATGGTATGTTATTTCATGGAGATGGATGGAAAGTCGATGATGTTCCGTTTTGGAATTTTAATTTGTTTCTATCGTGTTTCTTTCAATATATTGTTTGTTTAAATTCAGATCATGTCCAAACAAGATTTCGAAAAAATTATGGGATGCTTCCAGGAAATTTCTGAACGAGACACTACCAAATTAACGATCCAAATTTGGATGAACAGAAAAGGCTCTAATTTAAGGTCGGACAAAATCATTGAATGATTTTGCGAAGTTGGTGGAAACACGACAAGTTGGAAAAAAGAAAGAGGCAGCAGAAATAGGTTCGATGCCAGTCGGAAAGAAAACGTGATGTGGAAAGATGAATTAAAGAAAATTGGAGGTTTTGAAATTAAACATTCTTGATTGTTAAGAAAAGTTTTGGTAAGAATTTATATAATAGAATAGATTTCTGAAAAATTTGTTTAAAAATATATGAAAAGTTAATTTGTATCAATTTGTGAGATGATGGCTTTTATATATAATTATTTGATTTTTGTAGCTTTTGTCATCATCTTTGGAATTGTGGAAATTTACGTACACAAACATTTATGGAGGTGCGTGGTTAATGGTTAGAGCAAGGAAATTGAACGCTGATGTCAAATCCTGTCAGGTTGTTTGCAATTTCACATAGCACTAATAACCCATATGGGAAAGGTATGAATCTATATGCCTCCCTGTGCGGAATGGTTTGGTAAAATATATATGTACACAACATTTCGGTTGCAGTACCCCAGGTGGTTTCCTTGTAATCCACTGGGGCAGGACTGCTCTTCACTACAAGTGGTTAGTAGACTTTGTCTATCTGATGCATAGCGAAAGATTTGAGTTTGGATAAATCATTTTTGAATAGTTTGACTGTTGAAAACAAGGTGGTTTGAAAGAAGTTTATGATGGATCATCGATTTTAGTATGTGTTGACGGCCATTGGTGATTTTGGGAGATTCGGCCTAGTCAATTTGGAGAATGTCTACGAAGTCGATTAAATGGAGATAGGTTGGCTGTCTGGCTGTGGGGTGAGGTGGCTTGTTGTGTCTGATGAAGCTCCGATTAGATGTTACTGCTAAGTGGGTGAAGTTGCGACGGCAGTCATTTCAAGAAAAGGCGATCAAAGGCCAAGGTTGAATTCCATTTAGAAAAAGGATTGGGTATGGTGGTTGGGTGCTATTGAAAATGTCAAAAACGTCCACAAAGTTGGGTGTATCCTTGTTGATGTTTGGCAACCCTTCTGTCTAAGAGAGAGTGATGTGAGGTAGTTGTGTGTTTCGCTGTTTGGTTTCGTTTTGTAAGTAAGGAGAATGGGTGGCGGGTTGTAAAGTGATGGAGGAGGTTGGAAGTCTGGTTTTGCCGTGCAAGCAGCAAATCCCCCTCCCAAACTGCCACTTTGATCCATAAGTAAGGGTAGGAACCGATGTCAGTTTTTGGGCAGCAGGAGTTGCTTGGTAAACGCTGGATTCAATAATCACACCAACTAGGGACTCCGGCTCCTGAGTTTGTTTTTGGGGTTTTTACTGTCCGCTGTCCTTTCTTTGGGATAAGTGAGGTAAGAGTTGCTAGGGCTATAGAGATTTGTATATATGTATATGAAAAGAAAAGATTTCTGTATGGTTCTGTTTGTTACGACGATTACGCTATGTCCTTGTATACTCGAAAGGATAGATTTGTGTAGGTGAGCCAGTCAGAAGACCGAAACGTTTGAGTAAATCCGCCACCCAGTTGAGGTTTGTCCGGCAAGTAGTTTGTAAGTCGCCGTCGATTTTCGCATAAGAAAAGGGTGGTTTAGTTAGTAGAATATATCAGTATAGGGTTTAGGGGTATAGTCATGTGGATGATATGAAGAATAGTTTTTTATTTTTTTTTAAATGTTAAATAGTAATGAGCGCGAAAGAAGCTGTAGGAGTGGTTGTGAGGATACGTCCATTCGTGAGACGTCACAGTGCTACTCGTCGGTCTGTTCACAGATGTCGTAGTTGACCGCTCAACCGGTGGTGATGTGCTTATTCTGGTGCTCGTCTGATTTCGCAGTGGGCGTATAGCGGGAGGTCTCAGTGAGACTCAGGGTTCACAAGGTTCGACAAAAAGTACGCGCCAACAGGTAAGTCTGGAAACATGGAACAGCTGATGGAAGATAGGAATTTTGTAACAGCTGGTGCAGTTTGTGGTGGAGTAGGTTAATACTTGAGTACTTATGTCAGCTGGCAAGAAAATTGTTAATAAGTCTAAAGTCGAGAGTGAGACTGGGCTTCACTGTTGGTGAGGTCCGTGGTCGTATGTTCTATCTGGTCGTGGATCTGACTTGGAGAGACGATGACTAGCCCTACTGCGGCCAAAAATGACTAAGGGCTGGAAGCTTGACTGAATATTATGTAAAAATTCAGAACCGCCAACACATTACTGAGCCAGCAGAGCTCAGTACTTAATTTAATCTGCAGCATTTCGATCTGCGTTATCGCCTTGAAATAAGCAATAGTTTTTTTTCTTCAGACTTACACGTCCCATATTCCGACTTTAACTTCTTCAAAGAGATTTCCTCATTAAAAACAGCTTTTATGCTCTACTACATAGATACCTTAAAGAGTTTTACCTTTAAAGTGGCTTAATTCAGTAGGTCCATAATTCCTCTTAAACTTTACTGCAACTCTTTTTATGTTGTAAAAGGACACACCCCACATGAAGTGCTTAAAATTAACTTGTCAGATATGGTTTTCTCCAGTTTTTATTATATTATTGTTTTGTGTGTTTCTTTAAGACTACTTCTTATTGGAAATTTTGGGTTATCTGCCCTTTCCGTTTCTGGAATCAGAGTAGAGTAGTTGTGTAGCGCGCGTACTCACTGTAAGCTAAAATTGCAATATGTTTATCTCGTTGTAAGGTATGACAATAACACACAAGTTAATCCTCCAGAAGTTTTATTGAAATAAAGTTACAAGCTTCTTAACTTCGAGAGAGAGGGGTCGTTTAATTATTATATTCAGTCTTTAGATTTCGGCCTTCGATTAAATTCTGGGTTGACAAGCTTTTTCAGTGTGTAATATTAAGGCTTAGCTTTCCAGACCACCAACTAACACGAGTCCCCTCACCAATCCCGCACGCTCTCCACTGACCCCGATCACCTCACTCTCTTCTCCGCTGACTGCTCCGGGGCTGACTGACGATCCTGACCTGTCTCGAGCCCTCGTTCTTTAGTAGTTCATAGCTACTCCTACACATTTTATTATCTCTTGATCTGATAATGGAAGTTGTTATTTTCTTTGTTTAATAAACGGAAATTACATATTTTCCGTTGTTACAATATATGTGTACACAAGACTGACCAAACTCAAAACATCGCTCAGAACACAGCATAACGTCTGCGCAGGCACTGACAGTCAGAACAAATCTGGCGAGGCACTGAAGGATCATCAGCACTGACATAGAACATCTCACGATCGGACGACACTAGTCAGGAGAGTACAAGTAGCGACGGCCATAAAGACAACCTACAGAACAATTACTTGAAACACTACAACACGAGCTAAGTAACCTTGTCCTAATTTACGTAGTGCCGTCTTCTTGAACGGCACTAAATATCTTATGTTATATACTTCTCTTTTCTTCTTATTCTTGTCGTCTATTTCTTCTGGCCGGTATTGGTATATGCTTCTATTTGGTGCTGGTCTTCTGTGGGATTCCGGGTACTGGTTCTGTGGGGATCGGTCCTTATATCAAGAAGCCCGTGTCAGTTGGTTGCTTTTTAGGTAATAACAACAAAGATCTTCGATTATACTGAGTGATTGTTACTTTATTCGTAGACCCCACGACCAAGACAATTCACGCGCAGCTGAGGCTCCACATCTTAGCTAAGCTTGCGCTATAACTCTAATGTAACTGACGAGTTGCTTACCCTAAACCTGAAGGGGGCTTTCTATTACCTTCCGATTCTCATCGGTCCATTCCCGCAAGGCATAAGTCAGAGTGAGGTCAAAGCATTGTCACTCACTCTCAGGCATCATGCTAGTAGCTGATCGCCATAATGATTTTAGCACTGATTGTCTTCATCTATTGGCATTCAGTCTCGAAAGACTATGAATAAAAGTTTTGTGTGACCTGAGGTGTCAGCGCCTCCTGTGACTATGAGATCCTATGTTTGGAGAACATTCTCGACGCATACAGATTTGCATTTGTAGGTTGTCCCTTTAGATTGATGATGTCGCCGATGCTTTGTGCCGTTGGCTTTCTTTATGGACCTCTTAGCTTCATGATGTTTATCAGGGTGAAATTCTGACCGTGTACAGGCTCTATGGAGATTCTGCCGCCACCGGAGGGGCGGTCTTGAGCCAAATTTTCCGAGCTGGACAAGGGAACAATGCCAGAAGCATACCTGAGATCATTTTTGCAGACATCCTTGAATCGCAGTAGGGGGACCAATTCTGTCTTTTACGCAAGATGGTTAGCTCTCCATATACAGTGATCTTTTCGAGATCGGTCCATCATCATCTCTGACGTACATGACCAACCATCGAGACGGACTATTGTCCATAATCATTTAGGTATCTCAAGGATTATTGTAACACTAATACATTATAATAGATACTGATAGTTTCCGGCCAAAGGACAGTCTTTTGGCAGATACTTTACCTTTGACTTTTAGAACTCTTACACAAACACTTTTGAACACTTTTCCTTGAAAATACACTTTGTACACTTAACTTACATTTTCTATTGTAAGCCAATAATATATTAAACCAAATATTACAAGTTATTCTCACCTTGTAACAGAAAAATTTAGCAACTTGTATAACCTTGTTTCTTATTTCTGTTCTATTCTCTGTAAATCAAGCTCAGGTGTCATGTTTGTAGGTCATGCCTAGCATCATAGCTAGCACTCTTAATAAAGATAGTTTTCTACTGGTATACCTGATCACAATGTACTCCGGTGTGTCGTGTCCATTTACTAGGTTCAATAAAACCAGTTAAAATCTCTACATGAATATCTTACACACATTAACTCAGTGTGGATGAGGTTTGAGTAAAAAAGTAATGCCATTTTGTTTAGGACAGGTAATAATACAACAACAGGAACATGTATCATACATCAAAAATGAATCTGGTCCTCTGTGGATCAACAGTCCTATCTCCACATAGGGGATTCAAAAAGTAAGCTCTTTTGTTTAGGAACAGGTATACAAATTACCAACACAGGAACATGTATCAATAACATCACAATGGAACTGAGTCCTCTGTGGATCACATCCCTACTTCCTTCCACATAGGGGTCAAAAAGTAATGCGGCCAATTTTGTTTAGGACAGGTATAATTACCAACACAGGAACATGTATCATAATCAAAATGAATACTGGTCCTCTAGTGGATACGATCCCTAGTTCTCCACATAGGGATGTCAAAAAGTATGCCATTTTGTTTGAGGACAAGTATAATTCCAAACACAGGAACCAGTATCATACATCAAACAGAAACTGGTCCTCTGTGCATACACATCCATACTCCTCAGCACATAGAGGAGTCAAAAATATGCCATTTTGTTTAGGAAACAGAGTATACATTACCAACACAGGAACATGTATCTATATCAAAATGAATCTGAGTCCTCTGTGAATTAACATCCTCCCGACTAGGATCAAAGTATCCATGTAGACAGATCAAACACTGATATACATCAAATACGTTGGGATAATCTCTCTCCACATAGGGATCAGATGCATTTTTAGGACAGGTAAATACGCCCGAATTTATCATCACAAATCGAACTGTTCGTGGAATAACTCCTATTTCCTAGGAGTCAAGTAATGCCATTTGTTAGTACAGGGATTACAACACAAACTGCTACCACAAAGACTATCTGTGATAACTTTCTCCAAGCCTCCATAGATGTCCCCTTTGATGGGTGTATACTGCCCGAAAATTCTGTTGACGTGTTTGAGCCGACTTCTTCACTGACAGATTTCAACTTTCCTTGTCATGCTGAATTACTGTTTGCTTTAGAATATCATATCTCTTCTGCCCATGAAAGAGGGTTTGAGAGAGCAAATAGATTTCATGTGACAAGGAAAGTGAAATCTGTGATGAGAGAAGTGGCTCAAAGAACAGTTCAACAAAACTGTTAAATAAGACGAAGTATTTTCTTCTCATGCCATTTTTTTTAATTATACGTTTTTCAATTATTAGCTCAATGCATAAATAATGTGGTTGTTAGAGATAAAAAATTCAGTTGGAACAACCTTTAAGAGATATCTCTAGACACTCTTCACTCAATGTGTTACATATATTTGGTAAGCTGGCTTATGAAATTATGCGTGTACCTGTAAGTTAGAATATTTTGAATTACAGGGTCATATAGATTTTGTATAAGACAGGGTCCTTGGATAGTTACTCCGACAGTTTTGGCAGTTTGTAACATTTTAACTTGGAACTCTTAGAAAAATGCACTACTTACAGGAATTCCCGCGTTGAGAATAATTGTCAGATGTCAGTAAGAATCCGTGAGTGAGAGCTGTAGGTATCGCTCGCTGAGACCGCAGTCTTGATTTCGCGCGGATCGAATATGGCTGGGTTGCGAAAGTAAATCTTTATCAGAAAAGCAACCAAGGTCTTGTTTGTTGAGTTAATATTAATAGAAAGCAATGCCAGCCTACCATGAAAAAGAACGAATATAAGTAAAAACCAACCCTTAACGAGAAACCCCGCCGAATCGACTTGAAGAAGCTGGGCAGCCAAGTTAGAATGCAGTAAACAGAATGTAACCATCAGCTCTGTCATCTATTGTATCTAGTCTCTCTATCTCTATCTCTGTCTTCGCGTCACTGTCTCTGCTCTCTCGTGTCTCTGTTAGCCTGTCTCTCTTTCTCCCATATATATAGTAGCTGATGTCCTTTTACAGATGTGTAGAGAATGTAAGTAAGTCAGATGCGACGCAGTGGAATCGTTCTTCTTGCTTCTTAGAGGTCAGCCTCTCCTCGCGTCGTGAAATGGGCTGGGTTTGTGAAATAAAAGCGCTATTATCAGGAAAAGCAACCAAGTTTGTTTGTGAGTTAAATTAATAAAAGCAATGAACCAGCCACCAAAGAATATAAACAAAGAAAGAAGAACGCAACGCCTAAGCAACAGAACCTACTAGAATGATATGAAGACATGGCGTCTGAGTTAGACAAGTAAGCAGAAAGTATAAGTAAGTAACCATGCATCTATCTGTCTGTCACTCTCTCATATTTATATTAGTAAGATAATGATATATGATGTGAGCGGCTAGGTGGGTATTATGTTATGAGTCGTGATATGGACTATATCATGAGTATAATAACCAAACTGTTTTCATGATTATAGGTAACTGACCTTGGGTATATGTTCCATATATTACTCCTCCAGCTATGAGATAAAATATAGGGCAGACTGGGCTCGTTTAACTTTGGGTAGGTAAAGTCTACGGAGGAGGAAACTCTGGACATTCAAAATGTCCTGAGGTCAGTATTGTTGATTGGGGTTTGAGAAATTCCTGAGTCCATCAATTGATTGGGTTTGTGGCATTCGTGAGCACCAATTCATTTCCTATCGACTGTGCCAAAAAGTGCGGATGGTCCAACACAAGCCTTCACCACTATAAACAAATCACTGTGTGGGTTGTTCATTGTATGAACCCTCATGCCTTGAAATCGACGAGAGAGTCCATAATAATATATATATATATATATATATTATATAGATAAAACCTAATGAGTCAGATCTTAGCCCTGAAGAGCACTAAGCGAAACTTTTAGTAGGTATATCTGACTCATTAGGCTTATCTTTATTATTTGCTCTACTTAGGTATTGAGCACTCTTTACTTATTAGCTTTAGTATATCCTAGCGGTTTTTGTATAATATATATTTTTTTCATATATATATATATATATATATATAATTGTTTTTTTCTTTTGGCCAAGTATTATAGTATAAACCGATTATTTTCGGTTGGTACAAATATCTTGGTCTTTTCTTTTTTTCAAAATTTTTTTTCTCTCCAGGTGATGTTTGGTAGTATATTTTTACAATCAAACTATTTGCGGGTTTTTTCTTACCGCAAGGGTTTACCAAAAAGTTTGGTATATTATATATATATATATTATGTGGGTATACCTCAACTAGATGTAACTTTTTCTCTGAATGTTTGAGATGAGGCTTGAAGATTAGTATTATCTGCGTTATTCGGACTATTGTCCCCATCTTCATTGTTATTTGTACAAAAATACCTGAAGAAGGCCGGAGGGTATATCGGCCGAAACGTTGTACAAATAATAATGAAGATGGGGACAATAGTCCGAATAACGCAGATAATACTAGATGTAACTTGTATTTTGTTAATTCATGTAAAAATACTGATAAGATAAAAAAAATATTTTATCTAAACCCGCAAAAATGTGCACCATCATTTAATGAATATATATCTATTAATTAGAAAAACCAATGAATCTATGGTGGTTGAAGTGGGATGTTTGATGTCAATATTCAATAAAAGTGTTCAAACATTTAAAGACCATAAATAAATCAAGCACAATGGCATAGAAGACAAAACTCTTGATTAAACAAACAAAATTGTATTAACAGAAGTTTACAAAAGGTAGCATTGAATACTGGGCAAGGTTCTGCCAAAGTCCTTTTTTTAAAGTTCAAATGCAAAATGTAAGCTGGTATTTCACAGTTTATAAGTGAGAAAGAAAAGGTGAAAGTTTAAAGTCAACTTAAAAGCAGTCAGGCATAAGTTGAATGAATATAAGGTTTATCTCCAAAAGCATAGGTTATTCAAAGAGAGAGATAGATAGATAGATAGATAGATACCTTCAGCAAGTAAGCGAAATGTTCTTAAAAAGGGTGACATGAATTCCCTTAGGCAAGTGAGATCTTTCTGGTTAGGATCCGAAAGGCTGGCTGTTTTATAGTCCAGCATAGGCTCCAAAAGGGGTTTACTTGATAAATTTTCTTATTAGGTGGGAACGCCTCTGATTGGTTGAATTTTACGAATTTTATTTTAAATTTTATTTTTACTAAGGTTGCGCGATCACATGCGCAAACTACTTATTTTTGTCATTCGACTTCTGTCTGTTGAAGTGATAACTTCCGGCCTCACCACAAATCTAAACAAGAATGCAATTAAAAAGATTAAACTTATTTTATTTTAATTTGTAGCGTTAGTTTCGTATTTGCCTGGGAGAGTTGTCTGCCCGTTTAGTTTGCTGGTGCCCGCTAGGGGGCCGTTTGATATTTAAGCGGCTGGTTCAAACACTTCTCTCTCTTTTCCTGTTCCAGTAACCACGAGGCACATGGGGTAGACATGGTCTACCCCTTCTCGTTGGGGCTTTTTTACATTACTGTAAGTTATTAACACAGCATGGACTATCCCTAGTCTCATGTTTGTGGCTTTTCTGTATATCTTGTACCATTCATGAATGTGTATTTATCTTTCTACATGTAACTTTGTTATACCTATGTATTATGTATCTTGTTATATCCATGTGCTGTACCATAATAAATGTTTTGTCTGTCAACCTTTGTCGGAGTCTTGTATTCAGTATATATAACTTTGAACCTTCCTTACAAATTGATTTCTATATGAACTTATACATAGGATTGATTTAATATGTCTGAGAATAAAACAATATTATAAATCAATAACACCAACTAATCATTTATTAAAATCGATTTTGTTAAAACCAGTATGCAAATTATCCACACCTTATACTATGTAAACCTTTATTTCTTAGTGATATGTAAAGCCGGATCCGGGGTCAGGTGGCTTCGACCACTGGACTATTAGTGTTAAATTAATGGCGTGATCCCTGGGAGGTATCTCCCCAGGCAATACCAGCCCCCTTGATTTAAAGGTGCAGGGCTGGGTTTATTGCCTAGTGCCTGAGGCCTTGAGGAGGAATGCTGATGGAATCCACGCATTTTTTGCACATGCTATCCCATGAGCTTCGGTTTGCGGTGGTCCCACATAAATAGGTCCTTGTGAACCCACATATATGGGATGCACGGTAAATACCTTAATAACATGCGCTCTTCAGGGCCTATGTCTATTAATGAAATTAACTGTGGGATTCCAGGGGGCTATTCCCCCAAGCAACACCTGCCCCCTTGATTTAAAGGGGATAAATGATATTTTACCACTTTGACTTTATGAGTGAAAAATGGGAAACAAATTATGGGAGCATATATGTGTAAATTTCATACAAAAGATTTGGTTTATTTTGTTTAATGGTATATCAACCTCAGTGGGTCATTTAATGCCGATAAAGTTTTGAAATAAATTCATTCTTAATGAATACTCAATTTTTGTTTATAAACAGATTTTTCTATTTAACCTATAGATATGACCCTAACAGGTACTACCAATCTGGATCAGAGTGGACCAGGGAGCAATGGTGATGAAGGGGTGCTCCACATTCCCCAAACCTCCAAAACTGGAACCTCACTATCAGATAGAGTTTGACATCATTCCCAGGATATAAAGATCCTCAGCCACCACCTTCTAGCACCCATATGATAAAAAGGGTTAAGGCTTACCATAAGGGCAATAGGGTTGGCGCAATCATGTGGGTGCTAGGGCTTGATGTGACCAGTCGATTGATCAGAGAGGGCCACTCCAACCGACCGTCTAGTCCAAGTAATGGCCAAAGTGGAGTGTTGCATGTCATGGACTGCTCAACCACCTGGGTTCCATTCTTAAGTATCACAGGTCGCCACCCATAGCCAACAGGTAGCCTTCTGCAGAGGTGCAGTCGGTGTATTCTAATGCCCCAGCCAACAGGGCAGTCATACAGAAGAGTTACACTGTAGCAAAAGAAAATATAAAAAATAACACAAGAACATGCACACTGAAACAGGTGTTGCTGTCCCCAGAATGAAAATCTGGGTATTTTGAAATAAGTAAGTGAAAAACCATTTTGTAAGGGATTATTTGAAATCAACCACAGTAATAAATATCCAAACTGCAAAAGTCCACTTGACAAAGAATTTCCGCCTGCAACAATATTACAGCAGTCTTCAATCAATCCGCATAACTTTACTCATTTCTTGTCTGATGCTCGTTTGTGTTCTCGACTATGCACTGCTCAAAAAACCCTAAGTCATAAAACTACCTCTTGCCTTTGTCCCTTTCCTTTCTGTTCTTTGAATGCCTTCTTTTCAGCACGCCCACCAAAAATTGATGGGGTTAAAAGCAAACCCGAGGTACATGCTCCAAGAATATTCAGATACCTACATTTAACCTCAAAACACCCCAAACCACTTATACCCTATCATCATAATACCCCAAACTTCATTAAACCCCATAAACCTCTTTAGTCTTCCGTAAATGAAAAAGAACAATTGTTATTAATGATCTTTAGACATATAAAAATCTCGGAGAATATTAGTATTATTAGCGTTGTTCGGACTATTGTCCCCATCTTCATTGTTATTTGTACAACGTTTCGGCCAATATACCCTCCAGCCTTCTTCAGGTATTTCTTCTCGGACTCGGGAACCTTCTTTTCGAACTCGGGAACCTTCTTTTCGAACTCGGGAATTTTCTTGTCGTATTCGGGAGCCATCACGGAACTTTGTACAAATAACAATGAAGATGGGGTCAATAGTCCGAACAACGCTAATAATACTAATCTTCAAGCCTCGGAGAATATGTTGAGCAAAATTGCACGTTCTTAATCAACAGAAGGCAAACAGTGACGACTTCTTCGACAAGACAAAACGAACCATTATCCTTTCTTAATCATACATTTTTGATAGATTATGAAAAATATGGGTTATCTGCCCCTTAATCGGGCTCTGGAAGTGAAGGGCCGGAAGGGTAGTGGGGCAAGACCCTAAAAAGATCAGAACAGTTTTAGCAGCCATCAGGGTCGGGCTGAACAACAGACCAAAGCCAACAAGCGGCAAACAGAAGGCAAACAGTGACGACTATTTTCACAAGACAAAACAAACCAAAGCAAACCCTCTTCAAATACAAAATTCTCCTAAACAAGCTAAGTAAACACTTGTCACCATATATATTTATATGTTCTCTACCCGCTGAGCGAATGCGTTTAGCAAACTTCAAAGAGGCTTACAAATTCTATGAACTTAACAAACTCTTACACAATTACACCCTTGTGTTTGTGGGTAGGTTAGAGTAACCTCCCTTTATTGATAGTTAACTTAGAGTGACCGTTCGTGGTGTTATGCAAGTATTAGTGGCAGGCCATCAGTAAGTCTCTACTTAATGACTGGTGGGCGCTGCCATTTGCATTCTGGACTTTGTACGTCGTATTGAGACGATCAATTTGTGTTTCTCTTCTTACACTTGTGAACTCTTCCTAATTTGCACCAATAAATTGTTAACCCAAATATATATATATAAATTATATTTGCCTTGTGTTCTTTCCTTTCCAATAGAAATATTAATACCCCTTTACTTATTTTTCTGTTAAGATTAAATAAATATTTATTCTGTCAAAAAAAAAGTATCAATTCTGGTGACCAAGGTAGAGCTGGCCAACATGTCCGGGTTGCTAAAAAATATACTTCTTCAGCGACCCACTCCTGCCTCGGGTCAGATAACTATGGTGTAATTTTACAGAAACTAGTAACTGAAGAAGAAATTAGAATAAAACTGAAAAATTAGAATAAAACTGAAAATGGAGATGTTTAACTACCTCACACCCACCTCCAACTTCTGTCAGGAGATTAAAAATATTGTCCCTTCCTGGCCTTGCGTTCTTAGTACTCACATGCTGTCAGAGACTTCCTTGACCGAACCAGTCACTCCCAGGTAAGTTACCAATCCACCCACCTTTTTTTCACAATTCATGACAAAAATATTGTTTACATCATCCTACCTTCCAGACGTTTAAAAATTCATTATCAAATTTTTAAGTTAATAAAGATAGTTCAATTGAATCAGAGAAAATTTTTTTTTTAATCAATTCAAAGAAAATATTGTTTTTAAAACTATGAAAAAAAAAAACATGCTACAAAAATTATTTTTTTAGTCTAAAAAAAATTTTTTTTTTAATTTTCAAGTAACTTGTATTTAAATTTTTTTAATGTGGTCTTCTCGTTTTGATATTTTTAGAAATGTAAAAATTGGACTGTACTGGAATTTTTTTTTATTCAAACAACCAAAGGTTGAAAAAAAACAACAAAATTAATTAATAAAAAAAATCTTAAAATCTTAAAAAATCTTAAAAAATCTTAAAAAATTGGTTGAAAAAAAAATCTTAAAAAATTGGTTGAAAAAAAAAAGCAAAAAAGTTAATTAATAGAAAAATCTTTAAAATTTAAAAAAAAATTAAACAAGCTATTCCTTATAAAATTAAATCCTTAATGAATCAAGTGCGGAAAATTGTCTTAAAATTGGACAATTCCCTAATTTTTGGTAGTTTTAAAATTTTAAAAATGTAAAACTTTTTATTACCTCCTTAAGTTATTTTGAACATATCCACTGATAAGAAATGCCTATATATATATATATATATATATATATATATATATATATATATATATATATATATTGTTTGTTGAATGGTTGGTTGGTTGGTTGGTTGGTTGCGAAAGACGATGGGATAGTGTCCAAAAGTTGTTTTTTTGGGGGGTTTTTAACGACATAACCTGTGGGGGTTGATACGGAGGAAATGCTGTTACTCAAGCAGCAGATCCCCCTTCTCCACAACGCTGAAGTTACACCATCTTAGGATCTCCGGCTCCGGATTTGTTGAATACTTGTCTGATTAATTTATTTTAACTAGAAATTAAATAATTTTTAAGCGAAGATAATTGAAATTACTTTATTAAAAAAAATGACATTACATCGTTATCCCTCTTAAAACATGTGCAGACATATTATCGTATACTTAAAAAATAAATAAATAAATAAATAAATAAATAAATAAATAAATAAATAAATAAAATACAACCCTTGAAATATTTCTGCAAATTTATTGTGAGTTACGTCCCTTGCATCTTGTTAGCGACGACTTCCGAAGTGAATATTTCTATTTCTTTCTGGTTGCCTCCCTTGGATTTAAAATGGCAGCAAGCGATTTCCCTATCATAGCGACTTCAGATCCATATTGAAAAATCGCAGGTGGAATGACGTTTATGCTCGTCATTATTTTAAAATAACCATTGACGAAAGAAAACGTAATAATTTTTTTACCACCCGATGTTTATTTTCTAAAAATGACAGCTATTCTGAAATGATGTCATTTTCATAGCAAAAACAAGAAGATTACTACTTAGTCCCATAGCCAGTCATCTTGTCAGTAGCTTAAAATGTGACGTTTTTGCTTAATTTCTAAATTATTCTCTCACATCTAATTAACGTAGGACTACCAATGATTGGCAATATTCATATTTATATCTGCGAAAAAATAATATTGGTTTACGTTGTTTTTTTTTGGGGGGGGGGGATTGATAAAATGGGAAAAACAATTCATTGATTGACATAACTTAGAAATAATGCCGAAAAAACTAGAACAAAAGACTCCATCTTGAAAATTCCAAAGAGAAGAAGAAATTTACAGGGAAGCCAGGAAAGGTTCACGTGCACTTTAAGATTTGAAGGGTAAATAAAAAAATTAATTCGCGTGCCCCCCCCTCTTCCACATTTAACAAAACTCGGAAAAAATGAATAAAAAAACTTAACGTAATTTCAATATAATTTTAAGAGGACGGACGTAAAAATTCGCACGTATTTTTTTTTATTTTTAATTTTTTTTTTACAGTTTGGGGGTTTGGGTGGTTCCATATTAATAGTGCCTTGTGCCCACGTGGGGTACATGGTAAATATCGAAAATGTTCTATTTTAATGTGATTAATTTCATTGTTATAATTAATAAATTCATAGATTTTTTAAATATGTATTTTAGGCTCTGTTCTTAAGGGGAAAAATAAAATAAGTAACAAAATAGGATTTTAATTTTTTTTAAATAAATGTTTAAGGAAAGGTAGAGAGGTACTATCGTAGCGAAATTTTGGTCATTCCAAAAATAAAATAAAGATAAAGCAAAGATTGTTTACAATGATGATGATGATGACCTAACAATAACAATCATCATCGTCATAAGCATCAATACAGACATTTCCTTTACCAAATTTAAAAATCTAAATTCCTTACAGCTGCTATTCCACTTATTCAACTTGAAAAGTTTCTCCCTCCGATAAGAAGTTATTTACTAAGCTTAGGTTAGTTGTGACACAAGGCCAAAAAGGGATCCTTTGGTCCTTACTTAGGCTAGACGGGTAGTCGTGGAGACCCCCTCTGATCAATCAGCTGGTCACGTCAAGCCCTAGAACCTATATGATTGCCCCAAACCCTATTGCCCTTATGGCAAGCTCCAACCCTTTTTATCATATATGTGCTAGAAGGTGGTGACTGAGGGTTTTATTGTTGACGTTAAACTCTATCTGATGGTGAGGTTCCAGTTCCGGAGGTCTGGGGAATGTGGAGCACCCCTTCATCACCATTACTGTCAGGTCCACTCAGACCTGGATTGGTAGTACATGTTAGGGTTCCATCTATGGGTTAAATAGAAAAAATGAGTTTGCAAAAATGTATTAAAAAAATGAATTTAAACAAAAATTGGGTACCCATGAAGAATGAATAAAACAAACGTGTTTGTCATAAAATTACCCATGAGGGGTTGACATGCCGTAAAACAACCCTAACAACCAACCAACCAACCAACCAAAAAGGGATGTCCTGTGTATGACACTAAACTCCATCTGATGGTGGGACTCCAGTTTTGGAGATCAGGGGAGTGTGGAATGCACCTTCATTGCCATTACTCCCAGATCGACTCTGACTCGGAGGTAATCTGATGATTATCTACATAAATGAGAGTAACGTCCCCTTGTTTCTTTCACTTTGAGGAAGCCGTCTGTTTTGTTTTGTAAAAACACGGATTTTTCGACAAATTGGGTATACATATACTTTTCTAATATACAGGTACTCTCATAGAAATATTAACATCTTTTTTTTTTTAATCGATTTTAAAAATGTTAACACCCTTATAGGAATACCTTTAATATATTTTCAAATAGTCTCCACATGTTCACCATCACATGATTAATTGCATGACTAAAAAGAAGCCCTTAGAAGAGACTAGCAGCGGCTACCTGGCGTCGCCTGGGTAGAGGGGGATTTTTTAAAGTTAGTCCCGCAGATCCATTATTACTGAATCGTGAGTTGAATCCTCGTGGTATGCTCCATTTAAATCCCTATGTAAAAAAAATAGACCTTGCATTGATCCAGCTAGTCTGAAAATAAATCTTAATATCTACTATCTAAAATATTAAATGAAAAAAAAAACAAAACATGCTGTTATCATTTAAATTTTATTTTTTAATTATCTTCACGAATATAGATCAAATCTTATTTTTGTTTAAAAACCAAGCACTGGTGATATTTAATGTGTATATATATTTACTTTGTTATTAATTGTTTTATTTTCGAAGTTTACTCCGGACATACAGATTCACACAGCTGCCCTTTATATATGTATAGACTGGACAACATGATGGCTAAAAGAAAGAAGACGAAACATAGCAACTAGTAGACAAGATGACGATCATAGTTGAAGCAGTAATAAGCAAGAAATGAAGTAACAAGTAAGGGTAATTTATGAGGAAGTCCGTCCCGGTCTCCTGCCTCAAAAATTGCTACCCGGTGACTATCAAAATAACAACCCAGGCTCGTCGTAATTCTTGTTTATTTATCGTAATTTGTCGTAATTCTTGTTTAGATATGAAGATGGATATATAGTTTGAAATAGACTGAGACAGATAGATAAACAAACAAAATGATATAGATATATATGAACAAATGAAGATAGATAGATATTTTCGACAAGTAAATGTATCATCGCATCTTTTTTTGTCGTAATTCTTGTTTATTTAAACTAAAAACAAGACATTAAACAAACCTGAATAGTAAAAAACTTAGTATTTAAAGTAATATAGATAAATATGAACAAATTGAGATAGATAGATAGATAGATAGATATAAAGATGGATAGTTTTGAATAGACTGAGCTGGGTCGTTATTTTAATAGTCACCGGGTAGCAATTTTTGAGACAGGAGACCGGGACGCACTTCCTCATAAATTACCTCTCTCTCTCTCTCTCTCTCTCTCTCTCTCTCTCTCTCTCTCCTCTCTCTCTCTCTCTCTCACCCGAGTCTCCTCTCCCATGTATATACCCGATGTTGGGTATATACGGTATGGGAAATTTGGGTTATCTGTCCCTTAATCGTGTCCGGAGGTAAGGCACCGAATCAGGGGTAGGGGGCGAGACCCTAAAAAATACTCAGAACAGTCAAGCACGCAACAGGGGTTGGACGTGCAAATCAACAGCGGACGAAGGCGGCGGTTTAAGCACTGCTACTGGATCAGGGCAGAACCAGAGCAGTGGACAGCAACGTTGACAACTACAATCAAGAAGAAACAGACTACAAAAAGAACCCAATTCAATCTATTACCACCCAAAAAACAAAGCTAAGTAAAACACTTGTTACCTTATATATAGGCACCCAAAACCCGCTAAGCGAATAAAGTTTAGAGTTTAAACTCTTACAAATTTTTACATATTTGCACCGGAATTTAAAAAAATATTAACCCAAATATATACAGCATATTTGCCTTGTTTCTGTAGTGAGATAGTCAATGGCGTGTTATCTCATTTACATATGTGTATTACAGCAGGAGATATATAGAGACAGTTTAGAGGACAGATCAGAATTAGCTACGAGAAGCTGAGACTTAGAGCTACAATACGCTCGAAGAATTACTACTATTGCTACAACAAAGAATACGAAACTACACATCACAACACATGTCGTCGTCGATAGGGATAGTCACAAGATTAGAGGAGCCCGACTATGTTGAGATGTGGCTAAAATGTTTTTTTCAGCCTTTGCTAGAAGCACTGTTAACGGCTATACAACAGTATCGTAATAAAAGTACCGATAAAAAGGCAGACTGGTATTTGTCGTAGAGGTTCGCAAATGATATTAAAATGACGAATGAAAATATGACACAGTTAGGCAGAGAATACGGAGAAATGATTTTAAAAAATGCATATAATTATAAAATAACAAATAAATTTATTCAGAGAATAAATTTGCGATAATCAAAATAATGTGAATGTACAAAAGAGATAGAATGTGTATATATGATGTGGAAAGGTTTTCTAAGAAATGCGTAATGTAAAATGTAAAAGTTCTTGTGTTAAGTTTGGAAAGTTCGTTTAGATGTGGACAGAAATGAGAATCAAGTTTGAACGTATGACCTGCTGAAACGGATTCTTGATGTAGGTAGAACGAAGTGGTAAGAATACTGGTAGTAGTAGTAATTGTGTTGAGGCAGTGGAATCGTTCGTTCGAACACCTGTTTCTTGGTCGTTGTTCTATCTGGCAGCGAGACGAGATCTGTGTGTTTGTTTGTGGTCGTCGGATGTGTCCGGTTTGAACGTGAGATGAAGTCTCTGTCTGTATGTTGATTTCTTCTCCGGTTTTTATAATTAGAAGATAGGATCGAAAAGTAATTAATTTTTGGCGCAAACGCGCGGACGTAGTTGAGAGCAATACTAACCTAGCCAATCGATTTTGATTTTTGTGTAAACATTTATTTTAATCACTTTTCCTTAAATTTAGGAAAAGGATTTGTGTTCGTGTGTTTGTTTTAATCTCTTTTCCTTAAGTTTGGGAAAAGGATTGTGTTGGTTTATTTAAAAATATAGAATTGTATTCTATATATTCAAACAAAACTGGAAATAACACAATAAATGGGCAATAGCAATGAGTAATGAAATAAGTTCAGTAAAAGAAAATTAATAAACATCCACTCGGACTACAAGGCAACGAGAACACGAAGAAAAACCGGTAATCTGAACATTAGTTACATAAATGAGAATAACCTCCCCTTGTGTAGTTCACTTTGAGGAAGCTTTATGTTTTGGTCGGCCATTTTCATTTCATCGTAAATCAATACAACTGCATGTTCTAACACGAAAATATCATAAAATATGTTCTTAATAACAATTAAGTTCATTTCAAATCATGCGCAAGTACAATTAAGACCACATATTATGATATTTTCGTGTTAAAACATGCAGTTGTATTGATTCGAACAAATTCGTATTTTCAGTGTAGATTTACGGTGAAATGAAAATGGCAGACCAAATCATATGGCTTCCTCAAAGTGAAATAAACAAGGGGAGGTTACTCTCATTTATATAGCTAATGTTCAGATTACCGAGAAAACATGACACCTTCTTCTACTCGCATCAAAGCGTCAGTCAAGTGAAGTGACCTTACTTTTTTTTTTGAAGAATTCCGAGAGGAAGAATATTTCAGGGAAGTTTTGTTACTAAAACCTTTTTATTTTGTAGTACTGTGTTATTTCATTTTTACACATGTCCTTTACAAGAACAGAGTAATATAAGAATTTGAATGTGTGGTTCTTATAATACACGAGAAGGCTCAGAGTAACCTTCCAACGTGGGTGAATATATGTGGGGATTAAAATAAAACGAAAATAAAATTAGAATAAAAAAAAAAAAAAAAAAAAAAGAAACCAACAAACTCCCATGCGGCCTTCACCGGAAGAACTCTCTGCGCATGTCCGACAAAAGGGACTGTCCCCCGGCCCCCAAAAGAATCTCTCAGCCATTTTCGAGTTAGGCCTTAACTGAGTGTAGTCGCTTCCTAGCCAGAGGGATATACCATTGCCACAGGTGATTATGACCCGGTCAATAAAGTCTAAGTCATAAAGCCACCTTCTGCCTTTGTCCATTCCTTTTTCGTTATTTGAATGCCTTCCTTTCAGCGCGACCACCAAAAAGAGATGGGGTTAAAAGAAAACCCAAGGAACACGCAGGCGAGAATATACATGCTACATTTAAACCTGTAAAACATCCAAAAACCACTTATACCCCATATATATACATAAATAAATTCGAACAGAGAAGTACAATATGACAACAATACAGACTTTATTGTCTAAGCATTTGGAGAATGACATACATGACAATATACAAGCATATAGGACGAAAGTTCTTTATAAGTAAGAAAGAGTTCATAAAGACTATGAGAGTCACTTACTGATAGTTGCGGTGGGGGCAAAGCTACCACTTAAAGGCCAGAGACAACACGCTTCTAGCTCATCTATGGTGGATGCTATACCAAAGAAAGAGGCAGGGGGCTTCCCGGGCTGAGTTTAAATACCCAGCTAGTAGTGTCACCTAGGGACGAAACCCTGGTGGGAAGAGAAGATAACTCTTTTGGAACAAGTCAATGCCAGCAGGGCAGATAATCGCTATAGTAATAATATATCAGTATCGCAATAAAGGTTCCGATAAAATGCCATACCAACATTCTTCAAATAAAGCTAGAAACAACTGTAATAGTTAGCGTTCTTATATTAAAGTTGCGCGTTCGTATCACGTGTAGGTCACTAGATATAACACGCGAGGAAGTTATATTAACGTTGGAAGCCTTAAAGTAACCTCCCAACGTGGGTACAAGTGTGTACATAAAAACATTTTGACAAAGGTGTAAAAACAATAACATTTTTATTCCGTAAGTGATGAGATACACACACATGACAAAGAGAAAACAGATATATAATACGCTATAAGAGGAAATAAGTGTACACTCGCGTCATAAGGAAGATACATAACGCTCTATAAGAGGAATTAGGTGTACAACTCGCGTCGTAGGGAATGTCACTTACTGGTAGTTGGTTGGGGGGAAAAGTCCCCACCTAAGGGTTAGAGGCGGCAGGCGCCTAGACCATGTTTACTCGTGGCCGGCCTGAGTGGAAAAGAGGCAGGAATTCAGAATTCCTGCTTGTGGCCAAATACCAACGCCGCCTATCGGCGAACGACCGCAGCAAGGGAAGATAACTCACTTTGGAGGGAAGGGAACCCACTTACCGTTTTACTGACCCAACACAACAAAAGATAGATAGACAACAGCAATGAGTTGTGAAATAAATTCACTCAAAGAAAATGTCGCCTACAAATTCGCTCCTGTAAGATTCAAAGTGATAATACTTGAAGATAAAACCCCGACAAAGGTTGACAGACAAAACGTGTTATATACAGCACAGAATAAACAGGGTACATAATACATAGAGGTGTACATGAACATACATGAGTAATACAAAGTTACATGTAAAAGGATAAACATAAAAGCAACAGACATGAGACTAGGAATAGTCCATGTTGTATGAATCACTTACAGTAATGTAAGGGGGGCAGCGCCCCAACAAGAGGGGTTAGACCAGAGTCTAACCCATAGTGTCTCGTAGGTCGAGCAGCGGCAACGAGAGTGAGAAGTTCAAATCAGTCGCTTAAATACACCCGAGGCCTCTAGCGAAACTAAACGGACAGACAACTCTCCATGCAAATACGAAAATAACGCCACACCCCTATTCCTAAAGACAAAAAAATTCTTGGAGACAGAGAAATTGGGTGTTTTAAAGGTTTTAATTAGCTGGATATTCTCGGTGCGTATTCTTAGGGTTTTCGCTTTGTACCCCATGTCATTTGGTGGTCGCGCTGAAAATGAAGGAATTTAAGGGATGAAAAAAAAAGAGACAGAGACAGACGAAGGCTTTATGATTTAGGCTTCATTGACCGGACATAGTCGTCCGTGGCAAGGGGGATATCCCTCTGGCCGAGGAAGCGACTACACTCAGTTAAGGCCTAAACTCGAATGGCCGAGATATTCTCTTGGTAGTCGGGAGTCAGTCCTTTTTGTCGTACATGTGCGGAGGCTTCTTCCGGTGAAGGACCATGGGAGTTTTTTTTATTCTCATTTTATTTTAATCCCCACACATATAACTTATATGTTATGTATATTAAACATTAATGTGTGCATTTTTCATGTGAATTAGTTGTGTAATGATTCATAAGCTGTAGATTCTTGTTAGACCAGGTTTAGATGAACAAAGAAAAAAAAAATCGTGCTCTAAAAATAGACAAACCAGACTGACCGACACCAACAATTCAAAACACCCGCCAACTAACGGACATTCTGAGGGCGGGGGAATAGAAGATTTATAGTAGTAGAGGGCAGAAAGGCAGCGGCCAGCAAACAGACAAGTTCATGAATACCAATCCTCCTCGAACCAGGTGAACAAATACAAGTAAGCTTTAACACTAATAAGAATTTGTAAAAAAAAAAAAAAAGGAAAAGTCATTAATCTAACCACACTTTTGTAACTTGTTCATTTGATACAATTTATAATATAAATAAAGGACAATTTTCATTACGACTCAAACTACTCTGTGATTATTTGTACTGTTTTGCTTGTTTCTTTAATATTTTATTTCACATGAAATTAACCTCCAACCGACGTACAACAGTTGTTAGTCTTGTTGGGTCAGTAAAACGGTAATTTTGGGTGGACATAAGTCCAAATAGGGTTATCTTCCCTTGCTGCAGTGTTTGCCGATAGGTGGCATTAGTATATGGCCAGAAGCCAGGAATTCCGAATTCCTGTCTCTTTCCTCTCAGACTGTAAACGAGTAACATGGGTTAGGCGCCTGATGTCTCTGCCCCTTAGGTGCCCCCAATCAGCTACCAGTAAGTGACATTCCTTAAGACGCAAGTTCTACACCTATTTCCTCCATAATATGTTTATGCATCTGTTTTGTATATCTTTGCCTTGAATGTATTCCGCGTGCGCCCACGGAATAAATATTGTTATTATTATACAACATTGTCGGGGTGGTTTATGTACACACTTGTACTATGAAAATTAAAGTGCAGAGAGAATACATGGGGTCATGAAGTCAAGGAAACAATCAATACAGCAATATATGATACAGTTATGTTATGGTGAATGTTCATAGTTTAGGTCGGACAAGCGACCAGGTAGTTTAGTTAAGTTCAGTTCAACGAGTTAAACAGCACCAAAGAGAGGTATAGTATAGCCGTTATTAGTTTAGTTATTTGGCTAGGTATGGTTAGGTTTACAAGAATAAATCCTGCCACAGTCTATGACTGAAAGTATCAACGGGGGAAAACTTGTCCGAAGGTTGCATCTTATCGAGGGCTCCTCTGTTTCCTCCTGGGCAGAATGAAGGTAGTTACTATCGGCCTTCAAGGGTATGAGATAGTAAACTCTAAAGTCTAGAAGCCGGGAACGTGTCAGAATCCTTCAAGGGTTAATGTTCAGTCCGTTGTCCCAACTCACAGAATGAGAGTGCTTAAACGCACTTACCTTATAGCTGACCACATGGGGCTGCCGGTGTTAAGCCAACAGTCGACCCCCAAAGAGATGCTGATATAAAAGGTGAGGAAGCCACTGTGAGGGCCTTTTATAAAGGACATCACGTGGTTAAAAAGTTAGGGCATGCTGCTGCTGATGTGTGTCGGTGAAACCCGACGCCTGTCCCCTAAGGGCTAGTATCGGTGAAGACCGAAAATAGTAACATAACAAAATTCCAATAGTACCCACGTTGCGAGATTACTCTAAGCCTTCCATCTTTAATATAAGAACTTTTATATCTTATAGTCTTTTCTTACCGAATGTTCAGTGTTAGCTTATCCATGCACTAATGCATTATGAAGGATTTAGTGTTGATTATAAACTAATGCCCGCTATACTAAGAGTATTTACGGTATTCGAAGGGGCTTTTATTTCCCCGTAGTTGTTGGCAAATTGACGGACAAAGAAGCACAAACACAAAAGTAAAATGCAGACACTTGTATTACAAAATTTACAAGGGTTTACAACAAAGGTTTAACAAAAAGGGTTTAACAACAAAAGGGTTTGCAAATTAAATGGAATTCGCGACCATGCCTTATCTGTTTAAAGAGAGTTCTTGATGTCGTGGTGATAAAGGTGTTCTGTCGTTGATAGGAAAAATGGCCCTAAAAAGCTTCTCGGGTCGTTTCTCGTTCTTCAGTCAGTATGCTATTATACCAGCCTGAGATAACGTTTGCTGGTATAATGCCTTAGAAGTGAGCTGGTTATGTGGGCCCTGTTCAAGTAGATTATTCAGTTCTCAGTATGCTATTATATACTATTAACAGCCAGTGACAGTTTGCTGAAATAAAGCCTTAGAAAGTTTGTTGATAAGTACGTCCATCCCGGACGAGGGTCCACAGACAAGTGTCGGGGTTTTGAATCTGGCGCCAATATCCCATTGGCGATTTGTCCCCCTAGTGGCAGGGGGCGATAATTCACATGGAATTTCCGACAATACTTATAAAAGTATTTAATTTTAAAGCGGACGATGCAAATGGAGACAATATGAAATTTAGCAAATGAATTCGTACATTATTTACAGCGATTGGGGTCAGTCAGTCCTAGAAATAGCAAAAATGAATTTTTTAAAAGTCTGTTGGCGCGAAAAAGTGTCTATAGGCGGCCATTGTTATTGAATGAATAGCCTTTTACTTCTCGACGGTTAGACGTCAAATGATAAATTTAGTTTGTTTAGCTCGGATCTTAGTGTTGAAATAAGATACATGCCCAGGTTTAAGGAGTGGTAAGAGTTTGCTTGTTTAACCTGAATATAGTAGTCTTTTGTTTGAAGTATATTTTAATCCCATGTGAGTGTCCATTCGTTGGTAGTCGATAGTGAAGAAGATATTTAGATAAATTATGGGGTAAGGTTTGATTCGTTCGTACTTGTATCCTATCCCCAATAAAGCTGGTTCTTCTTTCTTGTGGGCTGGTAAGCTGAAATTGAATCTAATGAAAGAAGTGAAGGAACAGAGACGAGGATGACTTTAGAGTAAGACCTTTATTAGCGGGTTCACACTATTTCGTCGAGGGGAAATATTTCCCGAGCAAGTCAATAGGTGTTTCCTCTAGAAAGTCTTGGAGTAAAAAGGGATGTGAGACCTTTTTGGTGCCAAGAATTCGGGGTTTTTTTTGCGCACGCTTGGAGGGCTCTTCTGGTCTGAAACCTTCTGGGAGATTGTTATTTTTTGTGTTTTTTATTCATTTATTTTTTTATTTAGTTTAATTTTGTTTTACTTTTGTTTTATTTTATTTTTTTTATTAATCCCCACAAAATAACAAACTATAGATTTAAAGCAGAAAAATGTTTAACTAGCAATAACATTACTATAAGCTAAATCAGGGCCGACTGATAAGATTCTTGGTAATCTTGAACATTAAGTGACTAAATAATAATGACAAAAATAGGCATTTACGCATAGGATCAGCGCAGGCATAAAGCAAAAATGAAAATGATATTTTTGGACCAATCAAAAGCCTTCGCGACTAAACAATAATTTTTTTAAAAGACCGAATTTGGAGCCTAGCAGGTATGGTATAATAAGAGTATTTACGGTTTTCGTGGGAGCTCTTATTTCTCCGTAGTTGTAGGCAAATTGTCGGACAAAGAAAGAACAAACACGAAAGTAAATGCAGACACTTGTATTAACAAAATTACATAAAATTGTTGCAAATGTTAATGGTATTTGCTACGAGACTTATCTGAGTTAGTAATTTTCTTGGAGTAATGGTGATGACAGTGTATTCTTTTCGTCGGTAGGAAATGTTGATAAGACGCTTCGTCTCGGTAGTTTCTCGTCCTTCAGTAACTGTGCTGTTGTACCGCCTTTTAACGTATGCTGATACAATGCCTTAGAAGTGAGCTGGTTGTAGAGTTCTGTAATAAGTGGGCCCTGTTGGGCTTGGTAATGAGAGCTTGGTGTTTTACGTCTCACCTCCAATACTGCTTTTCGATAAGTAAGCCCTGTTTTTGGGCTAAGTGATGAATGAAGTGTAGGGACCGCTGTTTACGCGACTACCCTCAGTGGGTGCTCCGTGATAAGTAGGCCCTGTTTGGGCTAAGTGATGAGAGCGTTTGTTTTTACGTCTCTCGTTGGTAACAGCTCCCTGATAAGTGAAGTTTTTGGTATTGGCGCCAACATACGATGATGGCGAATCTCCCCCTAGCGGCAGAGGGAGATAATTGGTTATGGAATTTCCAATAATAAGCTTGAATTTTCGGGTAAGAATAAAAAGATCGACACAATTGCTTGACGAATCCACATTCAAACTATTTGCCTGCTGCTATCAGTTACCAAGGCTTCTACCTTTCTCTCTCTAAAATCTATTTCACTGCTGATATAGAAGGATACACTTTCTACTTCTAAAAAGACTGCAAGTAACCCTTTCTTCCTCTATATAGCTGAACTTTTTTTTAACACAGTGTATTCTGCTGAACTTTGAACGGGAACACTTAACTACTATTACTATTGTAACTTTATTGTTTTAATACAAGCATTATTTATTCTTTCTTTGAATTATTTATTCTTTCTTTGAATTATTTGTCTTTCTTTTATTGCTTATATAACCTTATTGTGATTTATTCATTCATATATATATATATATATATATATATATATATATATATATATATATACAAGCGTCCATCTGTAACGACAAGACCTGTTTCAACAGACATACGTGGAATCAACTGATATTAATCGAAAACTCGATTAATTCAGCGGATGTAACCCTAACGATTCAGATGATGAAACTCGAGTAGGTTACTTTATATCCATTTCTTAAATAAATTTTGCTCTACATTGTATTGAGCACTTTGTATTTGTTTTTTTCACGGTCTTAACCCCTGGATTCTGTGCGCTTCCAACGATCGTACCCGTACCCACCGGTAAGCCACTACTCATATATATATATATATATATATATATATATATATATATATATATATATATATATATATTTTCATAATATTTTTTTAATAAATATATTCATTTTAACAGCATTGTGTATTTTCATACCCTTTTATCTATACATATACCGTCGGATTCATTTCTTTACTCTTAACTCTTAAATATATATATATATATATATATATATATATATATATATATATATATATATATATATATATATACCCTCTAGCAAACCACTATAAGACAAAGTTATGCCGTGTGCCAATAATAAGCAGCTTGACTGTCAATCGAACAATATTAAAAGTCAGATATTTATAAGAAACATGTGGATCACAGCAGTTCCCGAATATTCTTGACCAGAATTTGGCGCGTATATTTTATCGTGCCCTGATTGGTTGAAAAATACAAGATTGTATCTCTTTTTTGTTTGTTTGAGTGGTGTGTGTGTGGTGGGGTGTTTTTATTTTTGAAAGTTTCGTTTCAATCCTCTTTTTCTAGAATGTTCTGTCGTAGATAGAAAATGGCGCGATTTCCTATAGTCCGCTATATTAGTTAAGGTCTCTCGAGCCGGGAAAAAGGGTTATTAGGTGTGACTAAACCGAAAGTCTGACATGTGTCGTTGTGGCTTGTCTGGGCGGGAAGATAAGATTATTGTGTCTGAGTCGAGGGTCTGCCACGTATGCTAAGTGATAATTTTGATGCACTAGGTGTGTATGGTTAGGCCGCAGATATAGCCATTTGTGTTTTGGAGAAAAAAAAGGTAATCTCAACATGAGCTACACAAATGAGAGTAACCTCCCCTTGTTTATTTCACTTTGAGGAAGACATGTTTTGGTCGGCCATTTTCATTTCACCGTAAATCTACACTGAAAATACGAATTTGTTCCAATCAATACAACTGCATGTTTTAACACGAAAATATCATAAAATGTGTTCTTAATTGTGCTTGCGCATTATTTGAAATGAACTTAATTGTTATCAAGAACATATTTTATGATATTTTCGTGTTAAAATGTAGTTGTATTGATTCGAACAAATTCGTATATTCAGTGTAGATTTACGGTGAAATAAAAACATAAGGCTTCCTCGAAGTGAAAGAAACAAGAGGAGGTTACTCTCATTTATGTAGCTAATGTTCAGATTACCAAAAATAAAATGGATAAGGAAATTTTAGCGTATTTATATATTTTTGGAGGGCATTGATTGCGATGTGGGTTATTTCCTATAAGTCTAACATAAGCAAACGGAAACCACTCTTGACTGATACATTATTTATTTATTTTCCCATTAAACTAACCCTAACCCTAACCCCGTCTTCTTTTTTCCTAGTAGATCAATAAATAAATAAATAATCTAGTAGATCAATAAATAAATAAATAATCTATCAGTCAAGAGTGGCTCCTCTTTGCCTATGTTAGACTTATAGGAAATAATGTGTTCCCATTGGCCAAAAGGAGTCGCATGACCTGCTGACCCTCGCATCTGCGCAATAAACAGTCAGTGACCTTCTGTGGCCGACCGGGCGTTCTATTTGTTAACTGAAAGGGTCATGGATCATAATAAGATTTCACTTAGAATGCAATAGTTTTTGAAAATCATATAATTGAAAAAAAAACTAAATAAAATAAAATAAAGACTAATCTCAGCATAGAATAACCCATGTATGGGGGGGGGGTCGGCGAAGAGTGAATTCCAGTCGGTGAAGACGAATTCTGATTGGTGAGAAACGGATGCCGTCCTTGCTAACAATATTTTAATTGACGATAAAGGAAAAGGCGCAGATTAGACAAAAAATGGAGGAATCAGGAAAGGTGTCAATTATTCACAACCTGAGGACTATGGGAACAAGTTAGGTTTATTTGTATTGGTATCTTGTCCCCCAATAAAATCTGGTTCGTTCTTCTTCTTCTAGACTGGTAAGCTGGAATGGAATTTAATGAAAAGAAGAGAAGGAACAGAGACAGGGATGACTTTAGAGTAAAACCTTTATTATCAGGTTCACACTATTTCGTTGAAGGGAAATATTTCCTGAGCAAGTCGATAGGTGTTACCTCTCCATAGTCTAGGAGTCAAAGAGAATTAGAGACCTTTTGGCGCCAAAAAGGTTTTTTTTGTTGTTGCACATGCTCAGATAAAGGATAGGTGTTATCTCTCCATAGTCTCGGAGTTCGAAGCGGAACAGAAGATCCCTCTGAGCATGTGCAAAAAGAAAAACCCAAATTTTTGGCGCCAAAAGGTCTCTAAGCCTCTTTGACTCCGAGACTATGGAGAGGTAACACCTATCCTTTATCGTCAATTAAAATATTGTTAGCAAGGACGGCATCCGTTTCTCACCAGTCAGAATTCGTCTTCACCGACTGGAATTCACTCTTCGCCGACCCCCTCCCCTTACATGGGTTATTCTATGCTGAGATTAGTCTTTATTTTATTTATTTATTTATTTTTTCAATTATATGATTTTCAAAAACTATTGCACTCTAAGTCAAATCTTATTATCAGGGAGATTATTATTTTTGTGTCTTTTATTTATTCGTTTATTTATTTTATTTAAATTCATTTTGTTTTACTTTTATTTTATTTATTTTTTACTTTTATTAATTCCCAACAGGACGAATGTCTCGTTTGTTGGCCGAAACGGCAGGATGGATATCATATTCAGATAGTAGTCAGCAACCGGGTTGAAATGGCCGGATGTTGTCGTGTCTCTAGATGTTATCAGCACCTCTAGCTTTGAGCTGGTAGTGAAACCGCCGTTCATCAAAGCCATCATGCTACGTGCCACCGTAAAGGGTCATAGCGTACTGTGGGGACTAATTCGCTCACTGTGGTGCTGGGCGGTGACATCCCTGCTGCTTACATGTCAAGTGGTCGGTCAAAGTCCCTACTACCACGTGGGTAAGGGCAGATTCACTTGTTGATTTGTATTCCCGTTTATATAAATGACTGCCGGCTCCGTTTTGTTATTTTTCTTTTTGGCGGTAATAATTTACGAACCTTCTAGAAACTCAAAAGCTTGGACATATGTGTAAGCACCACTCATCACTTGCCTTATCCAATCAGATTCTAGAGATTGATTAATTATTCTTAGAATCTTATTTGTGCAAAATTGTAGAAGTTTTTGAATTTGGATAGGAGTCATGGTTGGCGCGTCTTTTACGTTTTTTTTAAAAAATTGTTTAGTAAATTATAGGAGTTTATCCTATACCCAAGAAGGGTTGACATACCATAAAACCATAAGACCAACCCAACGAGATTTGAACTGTCATCACATCCTTAGGAGCTTGTATTTCGCGACAGCACATTAATGATTTGTTCACGATGGCTAACAACAATCAAGCCACAATAACATTCCTTTCATGTTTCTTTCATAAAATCAGAACGCTATACGTCGGCATATTGTTTGTTTACGCTTCTCACTACTGGTTAATTTCTTATTCAGCCTTATCAGATTGATTTTTTATCAGTACTAGCAAGAATATGCGCCTTCCGGGTGTTTAAAAGTTTTAATGTAATAAAATGTATTAAATTAGAAAGACTTACGAAATTAGATAAGAACGCATATGAAAAGATTACACTTATTTTAATTATATTTTAATTGTTTTCTATATAATATCATTCATAGGATTGATTTTAATACGTTAGAGAATAAAACAATTTAGAGATCAATGATACCAAGTAATTATTTATTAAACTCGGTTTTGTTAAAATCAATATGCAAATTAACCATACCATATATAAAAATTAACGAAAAAAGGTGGGGTAAGCAGAAGAGAAAGGGCGGGTTATGAACTCAAGGAACGACATGAAATGCAACAGTTTTAATACATATATATGCACATTTAAATGGGTACACAAAGAGAAGAAAGTTCTTAGTTTAGTTCGAACAAGCAACCAGGGTTTATTAAGAGTTCTTTTAAAGATAGCGGCACCTCTTCGTGAGGTATAGCCGTATGTTATTATTTTAGTTCTCAGGTCCTTTAGGTCTTAGCCAAGTCATTAGTTTAGTTTAGTTTGGTTTGTTTTTGGTTACAGCACCGTTCTAGATAAGCCGTAATTAATTGGTTGTGGGTTTGTTAGGGGTTGCAAAAAGTTTATTTCTGCTAGCAGCCTTTCGACTGCATTGGTATCAAAGGGTGAAGCTTGTCCGAGGTTGCATTTATCTCGTCGGCTCCCCTAGTTGTTATCCTGGTGATAAAAGGTAATTGCTATCAGCCTTCATGGGTCAAAAGATAGCAATCTCTCAAATTCCAGAAGCAGGTTATAGATGAAGTCCGTCGTGGGTAATCTTCTTCCGTATGCCTAGTTCGTAGGGAGAGAGAGAGAGCAAAGCCCTTACCTGGTTGATGTATGGTGGGCCGAAGCCAGCAGTCGCCCTTAGTAGGGGGTTACAACTAAAAGAGAGAGGCCGAAGCCAGCAGTCAGAAGGGTTACAACTAAAAGAATAAGAATTATCAAAGTCATGGGATTTTATAAGGATCACCACGTGACTACAGAATGTTAGGGATGGCTGCTGCTGCTGTGTCGGTGACATTCGACCACTGTCCCCTAAGGGGACAAGTCCCGGTGAAGACCGAATAACATAAAATTTCAATACATATACTATATAAACCTATATTTCTTAGTTATATATATCTATACATATATAAAGGGCAGTTTGTATGTATGTATGTATGTTTGTATGTCCGGAGGAAACTAAGAAAATAAAACAATTAATGACAAAGTAAATATATATACACATTCACTATCACTACATCTTGGTTTTTGAGCAAAAATAATGAAGATTTGATTTATATTCATGAAGATAAATAGAAAATAGAATTTAAATGATAACAGCATGGAATTGTTTGCATATTTCGAATAAGAGACATTAATTTTTCTTTTCACAGTGTCTGGATCAACGCATGGTCATTTTTACGTAGGGATTCTAATGGGGCTTCTTGCAAAGTTCCAACTCGCCATTCAACAATAATGGACCTGCGAGACTACCTTTTTACCCCCCCCCCTTACCCTGGCGACGGTGGGTAGCCACTTCTAGTAATACATATTGCAGGATTTTAAACGCTCTAATAACCCGGTCTTCGGGGCGGGGTTCGTTGGTTTCGGCCACTGGACTATTAGTGTTAATTAACGGCGTGATTTAAAGGGGCAGGACTGGGTTTATTGCCTAGTGCCTGAGGCGTCCCCTTGTGGGGGAATCCTGACGGGATCAACGCATTTTTTGCACCTACCATCCCATAAGTCTCGGTTCGTGCGTAGTCCCACATTAAAAGACCTTGTGTCATACCCGCATACGTGTGATGCGAGGTAAATACCCTAATAACATGGGCTGTTTTGAGGCTAATCTAAAGGCACCACCAATTTTCTCTGTGAAATTTACCCCCCCCCTATATTTAACACAATGAAACTTGCATAAAGGTTAATATTATCTTTAAAAATTGTTGTCCATTCAAAAGAAGAAACATTAAACAAACCTCTGATGATTAAAAAAAAATCAGCTTACGGAAATAATGAGAATTATGAACAAAAAACAATGTTTATATTTTTGCACCGTTAAATCAATTGAAATTTAACTTAGCCAAAAACAATTATGACTAGAGGCTTTTTTTTACAAAATTCTATGAAAAATAAATTAATGGTCTATAGAATACAATCCTATATTTCATACCCAAATAAGGAAAAACACATAAACACTTTTCTTTTCCCAAACTTAAGGAAAAGAGATTAAAGCAAACACACGAACAAAATCCTTTTCCCAAACTTAAGGAAAAGAGATTAAAACAAATGTTGGTTAGATTAGCAATGTCTTCGACTACGTCCGCGCGTTTGCGCCTAAAAAATTAATTATCATCCGATCCTATTTAGAATTATTTAAAGAAAAAAATCAACATTCAGACAGATACCATTTTAGCTGCCAAAGACTACACACTGCTCCGAGACGACAACAACAAGAAGCAGATGTCAGAGCGAACGACTCACCAATTCCCAAACAAACAAACATTTTCTGAGTCAGAGATTACTACTATTTACCATTCATTGTATCACCTTGTTCAACACCAGGAATCCGTTTCACAGTTCGTATTATTCACCAACAAACTTTAATTTTCCATTTTGTCAATTCTAATTCTGCATACATATTTTATATTGTAAACATTACACTCTTCCTATCGAACTTTGACGAATCTGCATTCACATTTGCATTGTGACATTACACATTTTTTACAAAAAACGATTTTTATTTTTTTTCTATAAAGATAAGAGTCTATAAAGATAATATTCTAATGAGCTTGACATGGACACATCGTTGATAGATAAGATTTATTCTATATATTAATGATTTTGACTATAAGTTGATATAAGTTTGACTCATTGATAAACTTACGCAATTCCTGTGGGTATTGGGACATGATGTAGTTTCGGTTACAGACATATACCGAAATCTCCATTATAATAAGATTTATTTCATTTTCATTTTCATCATTCATTTTCATCACTATTATTCCTAGATCGAGATAGTATCATTAATTTTAATAAGTAACAACTTGTTACTTATTAATATAGGGACTGGCAAACGGAGCCTAAAATGCGTTTTTGACAAAATGACTTTAGCCCCCTATAGAAAATAATTTACCGAAAATCAGGAAATTATCGGATTTTAATGAAATTTTCAGTATTTATATATCAATCTTTTATAATGCATTATTTATTTTATTTCAAAACTTTCTCAATTTTTTCAGGTCGCTTAATTTTGACTTATGTTGGGGGCGTAAAATGTTTTGCAAGTTGATCATTTTTTATACTAATTACAGTAGAACTAATGAGATAAAAGAAAGTGAATAGAAACAAATTTTTTTTTTACGGTGGCTTTTCTATGAGAAAATAAGTACCGAAAATCAAAAAATAAAATGTAAAAAAATAATAAATACTTAATTTTTTGGAGATTTCTTTTTTACTCATTTCGATAATTATTCAATTGGCTATTATTTTATAAAAGAAAAAATTATACATCAATGTTTTCTCTGTTAAAAGGGGGAGGGGGTACATTTTCAATCGAGTTTTTCTTCAAAACTTATTACTTTTGGCGCCTAAAATAAGTTTTGCATTAAGTAGATATTTATTTTTAGAATCTAAAAATATAAGATTTTAAACTGAACGTTTGGCTTTTCATATTTTAAATGAATTTTATATATTAATTTTTCATAGCAAAAATACTAAATTAAAGTTTTGAAATAACATTTTTAAAACTAATGCATTATAAAATTCATTAATTATTAAACCAATACTGAAAATTTCATAAAAATCCGATAATTAGCTGTTTTTGGTAAAATTTTTTGCAAACGCGAATGTTACAGTAAAATTGTAAACAAGCACTTAAAAACATCGAAAACGAGGCTGACTGGCTGATATCGTCGAAATTGACCAAAACAAATACTTTTTTTAAATTATGGTTATTATGTTACTACTTATCGATTTAGACAAAGTTTGACCTTAAATAATAGATTTAATTATTTCTAATTTGCTTTTAAAATTCCTAGCAGACGACAAAATCGCCTGTCCCTATATTAATATTAACTTATTTATTACTTATTAATTGCTTGTTACTAACAAGCAATTAATAAGTAATAAATAAGTTTTCAGTTCAAGTTGAAAATGTTTCTAAGTCAAAAACTAATAATGGACAATTACTAAGAACTTTCGTCGCCGTTCGTTCTTTCCTGTCTATTTTATCTTATCTTTTTACTATTGCATTTATTTATTGATAAAGGTTAAATAACTTATAGTACTTTAACTTCAGACTTCACCGTCCACCTGTTCACTCTTTTTTTTTTAGTCTTAGTGTAGTCTAACAACGGTCCATTCATTAACTTGATAAAAAGCAGTCTGCGTTACTCCTATCTTAAAATTAACATTGAGCATGGAAATACACACTGAAAACCTCAATCCAAATTTAAATGGAAAATTTAAATTGTAATAAAATAAAACTTAATAATACCTAAGGATAAGTTAATAAAACCGAAGGATAAGTTCGCATATTAAAGTCCGTAGATTCGAAACTAAATTGGCTCCTCACAATTTTCTGTTGACTCCGCATGATGATCGGATCACGTGACTCAAACCTCCATGACCCGGCGCTTGTTCTAATGTCTACCACTTACTAATAGGTTTTTTTTTTAGCGCTGAGGCTACACGTTTTCTTAGTTCTACAACACATTTACCCTTGTTGAAGAAAGTCGACAGAAATGTTTGCGCACAATGCCATCCAGCCACAGGTCTGTTACCTTTTCGTGGACATTATTTTCTTTTCAATCCCAGTTTTTTTCTTCTAACATCATTGACCCGTCAATGTCACACACGGTTCTAGTCACAGGGCGCTGCCATGTGAAAAGAAGGAAACCGAAAGTGGGTGATCGATTTACTTGATGTTTTTAAAGCAAGCTGGTCCCCCATTTTATGATCGCTACATATTTTATTTGGTGCTGACCCATATGCACACTTTTTCTTTCGTTTTTAGTGTAAAGGTGAATAATTAGGTCTGTTTGATGCGATCGCTTATCTTAAACTTTGTCAGATTTTCTTTTTTCTGGTCATTTTTGTTTTATTATTTTAACTTTTAAAATATTTTCATTAAGGAGAAACATAAAAACAAACAAACTTGTCGATATAGGTTTGTTTGTTGTCTACTAATAGATTTTCAGAAGTATTTTATTTTATTTACTGAATTAATTTACATTACAAAGAAAAAACTTTTTTTAATTGAAAAGAAAAAATAAACCCAAGAAAACCACGAACATTTCTCTAGCACAATAGTTAGCTCACCGATTTCCTTTATACACTTAAGTGTTTAATTGTATTGAGTCAGATATATTGTAGTGAACATTTAATTATTTTGGGGAATTTGAAGATAATGTTTAATTTAATACCTATTTAATATATAATATATATAAAACTTAATTTTTTCAAAATATTAAAAGAAAGAAGGATGTGATATGTTGTTTTTTTTTTGTTTTAATTATTTATCACCGTATGTAAATTTATGAATAAAGTTAAAATTTTATTTTTTAAATTTTTTTATTTTTGATTGTGAATAAAAAAATACTTTTTTCTTTTTTTTTTAATGATTAAAATCATTTGTGTTCTTAGGAAAAATATTAACTTATTGTGTAATCTTAAAAATATGGATCACATTCTTACATAATGTTTGTGTTGAATAATTAACCTAAATTTATTATTTGTTTTCGTTTGGATTATTTTTATTGAAATCCCTAAAGTTTAAATATTCAATTTTATTGTCGATCTCATTCCCAAATTAAATTCGTTTTTTAAAAAAAATCCCATATTTATTAAGGTGAAATAAAAGGTGTAAAAACATGTCTTTCTTCTTCACTGTCTTCCTCACCTTGTTTTTAATGTTTTAAAACAAGAGGAAGAAAAAAAGCCGTTTTTACACCTATAAAAAAATGAAATAAAATAAAAAGCTGACCTTCAAACAAATTTTCAACATTTTTTTCCCTTTTTTTAAAAAAAATAAATTTCTTTATTGTTTATTTAATTTGGAATGATTTTTTACGATAAGAAAAAGTTATGTAATCGATGAAATCTTAAACCATGTAACATAAAAAAAATCTGTATATTTCTAATATTTAAATGAAAATGAAATCTTGTAATTTTTGTTTTTGTATTTTTCAATTTCACTTAAATAAAACTAAATAAAATGCACATTTAAAAGAAAACAACAACAACAAAAAATCTAACTCCAAATTAGCATTTATATACCAAATTTTCATTTTTCTCATTTTATCGTTTTCCTTTTTTCTGATTATTTGAAACCAAATTTTTTAAATAATCCAGTAAAATTATTTTAAAACTTTTTAAAACTTTATTTTTTCTCCATATGAATTTTAAATGACTAAAAAAATTTTCTGGACAATTTAATTTTTCATTTTTTTTTCTTTTAAAATTAAAAAAAAAATCAAGTTAATTTCTTGTTCATCAAAAGTAAAATGTATCGTGTTTGAGGGGAAAAAAAAAAAAAAAACAAAAAACAACAAAAAACAAAAACAAAATAAAAAAATAAAAAAACACATAGTACATTTAAAAATGTCAATATTATGACATTTTTAGTTCAAATGTCATAATATTGACATTTTTTAAACATAATTCAGAATTCATTTTTTTAAATGTTTTTACTTTATAGAAAAAATTTAAAAATCGTTTTTTATCTGTTGATATTTTTCAGATTTCATAAAATAAAAATGTGTGTAGACGTCGTAAAAAATATTTCCCCTAATGTATTATGAGAAAAACCTGTTCTAAACATAATTTCATCAACAGTTGAATAATTACTGAAATTTTCGTGAAAATTTGACTGTTGATTTTTTTTTTTATAGAATTTTTAAAAAAGCAGGTAGTCATAACTTGTTTTTGGCTACGTTAAATTTCAATTGATTTAATGATGCGAAAATGTAAACATTGTTTTCGTTCATAATTTTCATTATTTCTGTAATCTGAAATTTAAAAAAAAATCATCAAGAGTTTTTTTTTAATGTTAGTTCTTTTGAATGGTCAAAAAAAAATTAAAGATAATATTAACCCTTATTCAAGTTTAATTGTGTTAAATATAGGAGGGGTAAATTTGACACGGCAGATTGGACATACCTACAACACATGTTTCTCATTTATTTATATTGGGTCTTTTAATAACTCAATACTTTTCCTTTCCATTTGAACTGGAATTTTTAAAAACTTTCTTTCACTTTAAAAACATGGTTATATCATTTTTTTTTTTTTACCGTGCATTAAATAAATTGTTATAATTATGAAATTTAAAGTTTAAAATAACTGGATGTAAAATGGAAACTTCAACAAAATCTGGTTTAATATCGTTATAAACTAACTTTAATTTTGTGGAATGTATCCATGACGTAAAAATTTTAAATAACAAAAAATTAAACATCTTTAATTTGCACAAAGAATTATTAGAAATATGCAAGTTATAGGTATGCTTCCCTCAAATAAAAACGCATATTTTGTGAACTGTTGCTGTTAATTGGTCAGTTTTTATTTTGTTTACATTACTTCAACATTTTGTTGGCTTATTATGTATGGGAGATCAGAAGTGTAATAATTGTGACGTTTTAGTTTTATGCCACCAAAACAGTCTAGCACTGTTGAACTTTCTCAACCCTTTCACTTTTGATTTGTTTTTGGTTGAGCGGTGTTAAGTGATTTTTGTACCCCAAAATTATTGCTTGCAATAGTTCTTCTACCCACTTTTCATACTTTATTATACTTAAACTTTATTAAAGAAAAACATAGTAAGTGGTGGGCTTGTTATGACTGAAAAGATCAACAAAAACCTTTTTGCAAGACGAAAGTATAATAGGGACAGGTTGACCAAATAACACTGGATTTTCATAGGGATATTCTGTGAGACAAATTTTCTGTATGCAGTTACAAACAGAACAGCTGTCACTCTACTCCCTATAATCGAACAGTCTATCTGTTCAGGTACCACGATGATATATGACCAGTGGGCAACCTACAATTTCATTAATCAGTTGTGAAACATTCACCAACGTGTGAACCATTCACTTAATTTTGTGGATCCAACCACAGGATCCTAAATACAAAATGTTGAAGGGTTATGGTGCCATACCAAGAAACAAAATAAGCAATATGGCATTCAAGCAGATATATTGAGGAGGTGCATATGATTTGGGTCTGAGGTGGAGCAACACACCTTCCATCAGCTCCCTACTTTAGCGCACAGATCCGAGCTGTGCTACTCATGTGCGGAGATGGTAAAGGCCGGTATCGAAACCGGAAAGTTATGATTCCTAGGCGGATGCTCTACAGCATGAGATAAACAGGATATATATATATATATATATATATATGAGAGAGAGTATAAATAGAATATATACAAATAATATATAATATATACATGATATATACATATAATGTACATGTATATAAATTGTAAACACTTTTAATCTGAGTATATATATATATATATATATATATACACACACACATTTTTTTTCTATAGGCAAAAGTTTGTATTGTGTAATCATAGACTATAAAGCCAGGAGTTTTTTTTTATATTGTTGGAGTTTAGAAATAATATATATATATATACATACATACAGGGGGGTGTAAAAGTAGGTATACGGTTATTAAAAAAAATGCATACAATACTCATTGCATTTATAAAACAAACAAATGTTACATAATTATTATTGATAACATATTAATTACTAGTCACAATTAAATATGGCTAATGACACCAAAATTTTACAGAAATAGGACACTTAAGATAATATGCTACTAATTTCATGTGTGATACTGTTGTATACCTACTTTTGCACCACCCTGTATATGTGGGTGTATATATATATATATATATATACACACACCCACACACACTCCATGAGACTTGGCATTCAAACTATCTTTACATCAAGGAATGTTTTAATGGTATTTAGGTGAAATAAGAGCTGAAAGCTAAAGAAGAGCCCCACTCCCCCCTTGAAGATGGTGCTGGTGTCATCAAGAACTTTTGAGGGGTAAAAGGTCACATTTATACAGAAAGTAAATAAAATTGGTATTCATAGACACATAAGTTTAAATTAATCCCGGAAATAGATTTACATCCAGGAAACACATTTTAAAAATCCGAGGGTGGGTTACCTTGTACCTGAGAGAACCCACCAAATTTTTAATGGACTTTTTATATCATAAAAGACAAATTGCTAAAATGTCTTTAATATATTAATGTTTTTACATACATACAGATAAGATAGGGAACATTGAATGAAAATGCAAGACCAGGTTGTTGGAAATTAACAAGGTCTTATTTAACACAGGGTAGAAAGTAATCTGAACATTAGCTACATAAATGAGAGTAACTTCCCTTATTTCTTTCACTTTGAGGAAGCCTTATGTTTTGGTCGGCCATTTTCATTTCACCGTAAATCTACACAACTGCATGTTTTAACATGAAAATATCATAAAATGTGTTCTTAATAACAATTAAGTTCATTTTAAATAATGTGCAAGCACAATTAAGAACACATTTTATGATATTTTCGTATTAAAAACTGTAGTTGTATTGATTTGAACAAATTTGTATTTTCAGTGTAGATTTATGGTGAAATGAAAATGGCCGACCAAAACATAAGGCTTCCTCAAAGTGAAAGAAACAAGTGGAGGTTACTCTCATTTATGTGGCTAATGTTCAGATTATCGGGCAGAGAATGCTTCTACCCTGAAAGTGACTTAACTAGCTCAACCATGTTGTGCACGTATGTCCTGACCATCCCAATCCAAAAGTGTCATTGCGGAAACCCCACTTCCAGGTTCCCATCAACCCCCTACTGATCAAGGGGGGTAACTCTATTTTCATTAGGTCTGAACCTAACATATCTTATTACCTAATAGAACATATTTTTTAATTTGTCTGTTATCTTTACCCAAAATTGTATTAATGCAAAACTGTTGCCGAAATACACAATAATTGATGAATTAGACATTTTTAATTATGTTTCAATTTTATTTGTGATAATTTTAGTTACTTTTCTTTTAGCAATGCGAATTCAAAGTTTACTTCCTCAGAAACGAAAGTTTTCCAAAGCTCTTGTTTGTAGAATAAATTTAAAAAAATAAAATATGCTTTGACATAGATTTTATTCTATACCAGGGGTCACCAAACTACGACCCACGGGCTGGATCCGGCCCGCAAAGGCATTTTATCAAGCCCACCAACAGTATTTGAATGTTGCATTCTTTGATAATATTTTGAAAATAAATATGTTGGTTAAATTTGTTTCTGTGTATTTTATGCCACTCGTCCATGAATATAACACGGAAAGATGAATTTTGTTTTACATCTTTTTCTCAGAGCTTTCATTCTGGCTAGCAAGTATTGAACACAATAATAATGTGGCCCGCACTCGTTATTTTTTCAATTATCCGGCCCAGCATGAAAAAAGTTTGGTGATCCCTGCTCTAGACTATGCTGGTTAATTCTACTATTTTATTTAATGTTAGTTTTAAAATAATTTTTTCACAGGGGGTTGTTTGAAGAAAAAGAAAAAATATGAAAAAACGATTAAAGATTTTTTAAAATGAATATTAAATAAAATAGTAGAAATAGTTGTTAGGATTACATTCCTTACTTGCCATGGTTCCCCTATTTGATGTTGGTGGTCATGAGAGGTAATTACCTCCAGTAGGCACTAGGTGGTGTAGCGAGCAACCTTATAAAATCAGAAGCACCAAAGTCAAATTCTCTTTCACCTTCAACAAAAGTAACAACATATGTAGGGATTACATTCCTTACTTGCCACGGTTCTTCCAGTAGGCGCTAGGTGGTGTAGCGAACATCCTTATACAACCAGAAGCACCAAAGTCAAATTCTCTTTATTCTTGCTAGACCCAAGAGAACACACTCCAGTTATATCTTCAGTCCACAGGACGGGGGATCTTTGAACCCCCAGCATTCCATGTCACATAGCACATGAGAACATGCTCAAACATGTGTTTATACCTTCCTCTTTTTACCAATAACATCAAGACTATTTTTCCTATTAGGACATTTCTCTTATACAACTATATATAAACTCTTCTTTGTATCTTCAGTCATGTTTTGTATTCTCTTCTATTAAGTTTGTTCAGACAATAAAAGATCCTTGTTATTACTTGGTTATGAATTGTTTTTTTTATTGAATATGAAAACAATTCACAACTAAGTAATAACAAGGATTGATACGTAGCGCCTTCTTTACCGGCACTAAATATCTATATGTTATATACGGGCATCAATTTCCATTATGTTATATAGCGGCTTCTTCAAATTCACGCTGCTAAATCGGCGTACATATCATAGTAGGTATATTGCGGGTATCGTCACCAACCCTAGATGATATATGTAGTAGTCGCTTAATGAAATCTACAACACATGGGTATAGTAGAAGTTTTGACTTTATTTCTCTTCTCGGCTGTATGTGGTGGGCGGCGAGCGTTGACAATGACTACTACTACTGCTGGGATGGTAAAGGGGTGGACGAACCTCACTGCCCGCTGGCAGCGATGGACCGTGTCGACAGTCGCTCCTTGTGCTCTGTTTGCCGTCTGCTGTCTAACTCTTCTGTCGCTTGAACCCTCAGGCCTTTTATATTGATAGGTACTCTACGCATCTTTATCTTTTGATCTGATAACGGACCTTTGTTATATATTTCTTTATCTTCTCCCTGCTTCTTTGACCGGAAAGCCTCGCTTCCGTTTTTTAACTTCTTTGTTTGCTTTTACCGGGAAACAAGTCTTTTGTCATTTTTTTTTTGTCTTTTCTTTGTTTAATTTAACCGGAAATTCCTATTTCCATTTGTACAATATACAACAGGATACCTTACAAGGAAACACTATATTCAATCAACTATATTTCTTCTACATAGCCTAGAATATCTATTAATAATGGAGATTAGGTCTCTATTTGTCTATAACCGAAACTATGTCACTGCTTACATCACAATACCAAAAATCATTAATACATAGAATAAAGAGCAACCCTGTAATCAGTTTTAAAAATCATTTTTTGCTCACTCCCTTTTCAGTAACAGAAGGTTAACTAAAAAGTTTACAAATAAATAAATACCCACGATTTTGTGTAAAAATTTATGTGCAAAATATTTATTTAATTAATAACTGATTTTTCATTTCAATTTTTTCAATTATTTTTACTTCTTTAATAAATTTGATTTTACTTATTTATGAAACAAACCCTTTTACATTAAATATTTAACTCCCAATATCTTTCAAAAATTAATTTTTACAATTTTTAGAGCTTTTTTTTTTTTTTTTTTTTTCTTTTAAAATATCACAAATCACAGTAGATGAAATGAAGAACTAACATTAAAAAAAAAAAAAAAAAAAAAGATTGTTTCTTTCTAGGCCAAAATGGATTAAATCGAAATTAAAGGACCTAGATTCCACCATCATATGCCACCCCCTGAAAGAAAAGAAAAAAAATACCACAAAATCAAGGAATTAACCGAATTTTATGAAACTTTTACATTTTTTCAGGTCAGTTAACTTTGAATCGAGTATCTTTGAGGCTTCTTAGATTCTCAAAGATACTTTGTCCAAAGGTAACTGACCTGAACTAATGTAAAAGTTTTTAAATAAAATAACTGATGCATTATATCTTTTATTCATTACTCATTATTTATTAACACTGAAAATTTCACTAAATTCGGTTAATTCTCTTTTTTTTTTTTTTTTTTCCCCCCTTTCAACGGGGGTGGGTGGGGGTGTGGTGACATGCTATGGTGGATTTTAGGTCCAAGTTTGATTTAACCCCAAAATGAGTCTTGTTACTAAGAGACAAATTCAAACATGTAAATTTCATGTTGATTATAGTAGGTCAAGTGAAATAGACACCTGTAAATCTAATATGTAATTCTTTTCAATTGCTTGCTTGCTTGTTATATAGCTGTCCAGTTTAATGGGTCAATTTTTAAACTTGGCATGTGAACTCCTTTGACCTCAAGGATTATTTTTATGGTATTTAAGGGTAAGGTAACTGCATTCCACCCACACCAGTGCAGAGATACTGACAGGTATGCGTCCTGCATCCCCTGACGCACAAAAATATAAAAGGTTTATTTACCTCGTACCCCACTTGTACGGGTTAGGCACAAGGCTCTATTAACATGAGACCATTCACAAGCCGAAGCTCATGGGTCGTAGGCACAAAAAATGCGTAGATCCTGTTGGCATTCCCTCTCGAGGGGGGCGCCTTAGACGCTGGGAATTAACCCAGCCCTGCCCCTTTAGATCAAGGGGGCAAGTATTGCCTGGGGGGATAGCCCCCTGCGATCGACACTGTTAATTTTATTACCTAGCCACTCCAGAGGTCGAAGGACTATGAAGCAGGCTAAGGAATCACAAAAATATAAAAGGACGCAGTAAAATAATATCTATGCACCCCAGTGTTTTTATTTTTTCTTCCCTCGCCATTTCAAGCTAACTGTAAATATATTCAAATAGTTTCTTCGAAATGAATTACACAGGATAGGTTACAAGGTAGGAGTTAGATAGCTTTAGTTAGGACCCATAATTTTTTCCTGGGGACTCATTCAAAACAAATATGGGCGTCCCAGGATGCACTCGAATCAAAAAGCTACCAGCATCACTGCTAGTGTCTTGAACATTTTGCCTTAAAATTGATCAAGAAATCAAATTTGTCCTGAAAGTGGGTAGAGATTGTCAAACTCACCCACCCTTGTCCCTTCTGCAGAGAGGGTCCTTTTGGAGTAAAATTAATCAGAAAAGTCACATTTATACAGAAAAGAAATAAAACCAGCACCCTTTTCAAGTGGGTGTCCTGGAACTTCTTTAATCAGTAAAATTTCATTTGTACATAAAGTGAATAAAATTGGTATCCACAGGGGCTGAAGTATAAATTAACCCAGGGAACAATTTCCAAAAGAAAATGGAACAAAAATAGTGAAAGAAGGGGGTCAGGAATATCTGGGTGTCATTTTTAGTAGAAAACTCCTTTTTTTTTTTTTTTTTTTTTTTTTTGATTAGTGTTGGCTGGGATGTTAGAATGCACCAACTACACCTCTGCAGAGGGTAAGACTCCCCCAATGGGGCCACCTGTTGGCCGTGGGTGGCAACACATGATGCTTAAGTATAGGACTCAGGTGGTTGACTTGCAATATTCCACTTTAGCCCTTTCTTGGGCTAGACGAACGGTCGGAGAGGCCCCCTCTGATCAATCGGCTGATCACGTCCAGCCCTAGTACCTATATGATTGCCCTAACCGTATTACTCTTATGACAAGCCCTAACCCCTTTTTATCATATGGGTGCTAGAAGGCGGTGACTGAGGGTCTACATGTCCTGGGAATGATGTTAAACTCTATCTGATGGTGAGGTTCCAGTTTTGGAGGTCTGGGGAATGTGGAGCACCCCTTTATCACCATTGCTCCCTGGTCCACTCTGACCCGGACTGGTTGTACCTATTAGGGCCCCATCTATGAGTTAAATAGAAAAAACATGAGTTTATAAACAACATTGATTATCCATTAAGAATGAATTCATTTCAAAACTTTATCTGTACTAGCAAATATATGCACACTCCGGGTGCAATTATTTAAGTTTTAATGCAATACAATTTTGTATCAAATTAGAAATGCTAATAAAACTAAATAAGAATGCAAGTAAAATGATTTGAAACTGAGGGTGTATAATAAAAAAATAGAACTGAAACTTACTCTTCCATCACTCCCGTCTGTCATGGCTAAATTTTTCTAATTTAACTATTTAGTTAAAATAGGAAGTAAAGGATAAAATTACAGTTATTTCTTCTTGTTAATGGATTTCTTTTAAGATTTATCCCCGATATTTTTGCTAATATTCATTAAGATAAAACCAAACAATTAGAAATCAATAATACTAAGCACATATTTATTAAAATCAGATTTTTTATATCAATATGCAAATTAGCCTTCCCATTCACACTGTAAACCGCTATTTTGTTGTATATATAAATATAATTGCATGTTATTAGCAGGTAGATATGGTCAACAGTATTAATAATGTAAAACAATTTTATTAATAATTGAGGTTTAAATAAAAATAAAATTCTGTAGAAAAACTAAGATAATTGTGACTTGAGTAGTAATATGGTTTCGGTTACAGACAGAAAAACACACAATTTCTATTATAATAAGATTAAATGACTCACCGAGGTTGATATGCTGTAAAACAAAACCACGAACCATTAGTGTTGAGTGTGGTCAAATGCGTGTATTTTTGAATTTTCACACGCTTCCCTACAGAGAATCGCAATTTCTTATGATTACATTTTGACATTGTATTAGTTAGCATATGGCCAGAAATATGGGGCACCCAGTGATAATCAAGCTCACTAACAATGTTCTTTTAGTCTTTCTAGCTTGATAATCATTAAAGTATAGAGTTGTTGGAGGTGCTTGGTCTAATAGCTCGTTGTAAGAAATGGACTCGTCGACGTAAGTTCAAATCCTGGACGAAGCTACAGTTTACATAGTGCTAATACCCTTGGGAAAGGTATGAATCCAAGTCCTCTCCCTCCAGCTATAGGTAAATAGGGCAGACTGGACTCTTTAACCTTGGTTAGGCAACCAGTCTAGGAGAAGGAAAACTCTGAATTTAAACCTCTTAAACTCTGCTTGGGGTGGTCACTATTAGAATAGGCTCAGTCCTAATTAGTGATCTATTTCACTAATTTAATTTGAGTTGACATTGTATTAATTGATCAAAATAATCAATAAGCTTCTTTTCCAGTACATCTGCACTGTGAATCAACCCCCTCCCCCATCAATGTATTTCCTCTCCTCTTACAACATTGAGTTAATAATAGTAAAACCGATAGCTTTTTGATTTAGTGTGTCCTGGGACTGCACATATTTGCTTTGAATGAGTCCCCGGGAAAATTTATGGGTCCTAACTAAAGTTTTTTAATAGATTGTAGGGTTTTTATTTATGATTTGGGGAGACAACTAAAGCCGTCTAACTCTTACTTTGTAACCTATCCTGTGTAATTCATTTCTAAGAAACTATTGAAATATATTTACAGTTAGCTTGAAATGGTGAGGAAAGAAAATAGAAAAATACTGGGATGCATGAATATGATTTTACTGTATCCTTTTAGATTTTTGTGTGTCAGGGACGCAGGACGTGTACCTATCAGCATCTCTGTAGTAATAATAATAATCTGGAGTGGAAATACATGTTAGGGCCCTATTTAACCAGAGGGTGTTGCAGGATGATAACGGACAGAAGATTTAGGAACACGTGTTAATATATGCAGTGATGCTGATAGTTTTGATTTAGTGCATCCTGGGACACACATATTTGCTTTGAAGGAGTCCTGGGATAATTTATGGGTCCTAACTAAAGTCATCTAACTCCTACATTGTAATCTATCCTGTGTAATTCATTTCTAAGAAACAATTGAAATGTATTTACAGTTAGCTTGAAATGGTGAGGGAAGAAAAAAAGAAAAACACTGGGATGCATGGATATGATTTTACTGCATCCTTTTAGATTTTTGTGTGTCAGGGACACGTACCTATCAGTATCTCTGAATAAGTTTTTTTTTTTTTTTTTTTTTTTTTCTTAGTTTGGATTTCTACTTAGATGTTCCCTTTGGAATTCTCTCTTGTTTACATTCTGGACATTTTGTAATTCTTAGCCTATCATGGACCAACTGCCCTTGCTAAGGGTGACTTTGAATCTACCCTCCCCCCAAAAAAAAACAAAAAAAAAACGCACACACATGTATTGATGCTGATAGCTTTTTAATTCAGTAAGTCCGAGGACCCACAGATTTAATTTGAATGGGTCCCTGAAAAAATTGATGGGTCCCAACTAAAGTTTCTTAATAAATTGTAGGGTTAAACTGCAGGGCCCTAAGATTTATTTTTACTATCATCTATTTTTTAAAAAATTTTAAGCGTCCTGAATCACTTAAATTGATTGTACAAAAGTTTTAAAATTAGATTAATACATTTAAAAGAAATGAGAATGAAAGACCCAGCTAGATGTGATAGAAATTGAGACTAAATTAAAGAAGGCATTTACTGAAGGGACTCAGTATAGCAGTGATGCTGACAGCTTTTTGATTTAGTGAGTCCTAGGATGCATGTATTTGATTTGAATGAGTCCCGGGGAAATTTGATAGATCCCAACTAAAGTTTCTTAATAAATTATAGTTTTTGTGTATGAACAACTAAAGCCGTCTAACCCCTACCTTGAACCCCATACAGTGTAATTCATTTCTAAGAAACTATTGAAATGTATTTACAGTTAGCTTGAAATGGTGGGGGAAGTAAAAGAAAAACACTGGGATGCATGGAGGTGTCCTTTTTGATTTTTGTGCGTCAGGAACGCAGGAAGCTTACCTATCAGCATCTCTGCTATATAATTAACTTTTTTTCCGGTCACATATGCCTTAGCATATAAGAGACGAGATGACCAAAAATAAGTTAAATCTATAATCCAAACTGTTTTATGCTGGAATGTGTTTATCCACTGGAATGTGCGTTTGTTTATAATCTTGTTTCTCTTAATGTCAGATTATTTTTGTGTGAACATATCCATGTGTTTGTTCTAAATACTTTGTAAATTTTGTATGTTAAAACATAATGTACACTATATAAATTCTTATTTTTAGTAGCATTCCCAGTAGATCTTTTTTTATTCGAGGTTATTGTTATAAATCCCATTACTTATATAGAGCTCTATAAATGGAGTTCAAAACAGTTTGAATCCTGCAAATATTGCAAGTGGTTCAAAAGTTATAAGAATTTAAAGCCCTGAAATTGGGAGTAAAAAAGTGGACAAGATTTTGTTCAGAAAAAAAAGCTTGTTGCATTTTTGTGTGAACATGTCCATGTGTCTTCTCTAAATACTGTGTAAATACTGTGTAAATTTTGTGTTTTAAGACTTTAACTCTTAAAATCCTGTTATGAATTTTCTAAGTCCAGAGCCCCATTCCTATAAGGATTTATCAATAAATGGCTAAAAATGGTATTTTCATTTAAAGTTACCTGAGTTATTTCCCTTTGATTTAGATTCAGAGCCCCATTTATCAATAGATAGCTAAAAATGGTATTTTCATTTAAAGTTACCTGTTATTTCCCTTAAATCAAAGACTTCTAACTGTTTAATATTACATTTAAACAAAGGTTATCAATTGGAGTAGATTAGGAAAATAAATGTGACTTCCAGCCGGGTGGAATGAGCTGGTATAGGACGTTAAGTAAACTATATGAATTCATATTTTTAGTCAGGATGAACTGATAAAAAGTTGAACAAATGTTGAATTTAGGTTAAATTTAACTGCTACAAATTCTGAAATGTATACCCAAGAATTTTTTTTTTTTTTTTTTTCTCCTCTCTATTTTGTTGGTCAAAGTTAGGGTTGTGTGTTATAAACAAAGAATTATGGTAACCCATAAACTGGGGTGGCATTGTATGACTAGACACTTCAACAATATTAGAATTAATACGAAGGAATATAGTTATTTTACTAAGCTTAGCTTGTATGTGGTACAAGGCCAGAATTATGACGTGCCCAATGGAAGCTATTTTTCTACAAGAATGGCAAAGCCATCCTTGTAGAAAAATAGCTGTGGTACTATTAAACTTATAGCTGGGATGTGAGGGTGTTTATACCTTTCTCAAGGGTATTAGTCTGAAAGTAATCATAATACTATAATGTGATTTTCACCTGTAATTAAAACTGACCTGATCTAGGATTTATTAATACCTTTTATATCTTTCTTTTACTTTACTATGACATTACATCTATAAAGATACTTCACTCGTTTAAAGCCTTTATTTTTAGTTATGCATTGCCAGAAATGCTGATAGGTATGCACCCTGTGTTCCTGACCCACAAATATATAAATCATATCTGTGCATCCCAGTGTTTTTCTTTTTCTTCCCTCACCATTTCAAGTACAAAGAATTTGATCAATTTAAATATTATACAACTTTTTGGTCTTTTCTCAAAGATGCTGATAGGTACATGCCCTGCATCCCTGACACACAAAAATCTAAAAGGATACAGTAAAATCATATCCATGCATCCCAGTGTTTTTCTTTTCTCACCATTTCAAGCTAATTAAATACATTTCAATAGTTTCTTAAGATATAAATTACACAGGATAGGTTACAAGGTAGGAGTTAGATGGCTTTAGTTTTTTTCCCCATATCATAAATATAAACCCTACAATTTATTAAGAAACTTTAGTTGGGACCCATAAATTTTCCCAGGGACTCATTCAAGCAAATATGTGCATCCCAGGATGCAGTAAATAGAAAAAGCTATCGGTATCCCTGTATTACTAAAGTTGGCTTTTCATTCAGTACAATTTACAACAAACCTTTAATGCTCATAACTCTGTTGTTAATTGCACTACCAAGATAAATTTGGTTCTTTCTTTTTGTTTTGCAACAATCTATGTGCCTGTATAAAAGATTTTAGCACATGGTGTAATGGTTAGTAATAGGAAATGGACTCATGAACCCGAGTTCAAGTCGTGGACAATTCTGTTTGCATTTAACACAGCGCTAATACCCTTGGGAAAGGTATGCATCCAACTATTCTCCCTCCAGTTATTTTTGTTATGAAAAATATTTGGAGATTTCGTGTAAGAAATTTTTGCCATGTAAAATATTTGGAGATTTCGTGTAAGGAATTTCTGCCATGTAAAATATTTGGAGATTTCGTGTAAGAAATTTTTGCCATGTAAAATATTTGGAGATTTCGTGTAAGGAATTTCTGCCATGTAAAATATTTGGAGATTTCGTGTAAGAAATTTCTGCCATGTAAAATATTTGGTGATTTCGTGTAAGGAATTTCTGCCATGTAAAATATTAGGGTAAATTGGGCTCTTTAATCTTGGCTAGGTAACCAGTCTAGAAGGAGAACTGAATTCAAACCTGTTAAACTCTGTGTAAGAAATTGACCTTGTATCACATTCTACTCATATGGAGGGGTTGGTATATATATATATATATATATATATATATATATATATATATACACACACACAGATGATGATAGGTATACGTCCTGAGTCCCTGATGCACAAAATCTACCATTTCCAGCTTACTGTAAATACATTTTAATAGTTTCTTAGAAATGAATTACACTGTATGGGGTACAATAGGGGTTAGATAGCTTTAGTTGTTCATACATAAAAACTCTATAATTTATTAAGAAACTTTAGTTGGAACCCATCAAATTTCATGGGGATTCATTTAAATCAAATACATATATCCCAGGACTCACTAAATTAAAAAGCTATCAGCATCACTGAATATATATATATATATATATATATATATATATATATATATATATATATGAATTTTTTTTGTATATTGAAACAAAAAATCAGTTTGGGATACCTAATAATAGTGTGACTGAAGGTTGTAGAATAATCATACTAAGTTCCAATTATCATTAAATTGGTAAGACAAGGCAACAAGTAGCCGTAACCCAATACAGATCTACCCTTGTTGCAATCCTACTGCAGAAGCCTCATAACATCATAGAAACCAAGCAGCCAATCAGGACTTAAGGAATGGAATCCCCCAAATACATGAATGGACTATTCTTGAGTTCCATATATATCAGCTTGTCTGGGGCACTAGTTCAGTTGTGATTAGCCAGTTGCTGTTGTCCAAACCAACAGTATACTGACTGAGCACAACAGAGTTCAAACTTATTTACTATGATGTTGAGGTCAAATACTTTAGCCATTACGTCTAAGGGACTTCCTCCCTTTTTGTTTATTGTATTCATTCATATAAATGAAGTTATTCCTGCTTTGATATCTTATTATAATGGAAATTGTGTTTGTCTGTAACCAAAACTATATTACTACTCGTCACAATTCCCTTAGTTATTTACGTCACATTCTCCATGATTTTATTTTTCATGTTATTAAACATCAATAATTAATAAAATTGTTTTACATTATTAATACCATATCTACATACTGACAACATGCAATTGTATTTATATATACAACAAAAGTGATTTACAGTGTGAACGGGAAGGCTAATTTGCATATTGATATTTAAGAATTTGATTTTAATAAATATGTGCTTAGTATCATTAATTTCTAATTGTTTGGTTTTATTTTAATGAATATGAGCAAACATCTCTTCAATAAATCTTAAAAGAAATTCATTAACAAGAAGAAATAATTGTAATTTTATTCTTTACTTCCTAATTTAACTAAATAGTTAAATTAGGAAAATTTAGCAATGAAAGACAGGAGTGAAAGAAGACTAAGTTTCACTTGTTCTATTTTTTATTTCCACTCCCCCCTCTGTTTCAAATCTTTTTATCTGCATTCTTATTTAGTTTCATTAGCCTTTCTAATTTAATATAATATTTTATTACATTAAAACTTAAATACTTTCATCCGGAGTAGGGTGCATATATTTACTAGTTTAATCAAATAGAAACTTGGGACCATATTACCCTTAGGCACCTCTTTTTGATCTCGATTAAGAAAGGACATGTTTTTCCTTTACACCGTCAATATCCGGTTGTTTGTTAGGGGTTAGTTTTATAATTAAAAAAAAAATCTAAAAATCGTCTGTTAAAACAACCGGATATTCATGGTGTAAATGAAAAACATGTCCTTTCTTAATCGAGATCAAAAAGGTAATATGGTCCGAAATTTGTTTCTTTTAAAAATGTCTATTTTCAAGGTTAAGCAATAAACAACTGCTGTTGGCAGGTAATTTTTTAAAGTTAGAATAAAGAATGCTTGTTACTTTCTTTGATTTGTATGGTTTTTTTTTTTCTTTCCATGTTCGACTTTTGCCTTCTTAGTTGCTTGTAAGCAGAGAGTATGTTTATTTGAATTGCAGTGTACTCGGAACAACTAGTGACAATTAACTAATCATGGCTTTTATTTTGAGTGAGTAATATATAAGTGTCATGATTAGAAGGAGGAGGGGGTTGTGAATACCTAATGGATTAGCTTTTATGAGTGTTAAAAAGAACTTTATTCTAGAAAAATATTTTGAGATTTCGTGTAAGAAATTTTTGTTATGAAAAATATTTGGAGATTTCGTGTAAGAACTTTTTGCCATGTAAAATATTTGGAGATTTCGTGAAAGGAATTTCTGCCATGTAAAATATTTGGAGATTTCGTGTAAGGAATTTCTGCCATGTAAAATATTTGGAGATTTCGTGTAAGGAATTTCTGCCATGTAAAATATTTGGAGATTTCGTGTAAGGAATTTCTGCCATGTAAAATATTTGGAGATTTCGTGTAAGAAATTTTTGCCATGTAAAATATTTGGAGATTTTGTGTAAGAAATTTCTGCCATGTAAAATATGTGGCAAAGTTTCCGTGGTGAATGACATGCGGAAAATTCTATGTCATAGGAAGTGAACTTGGCTATCCATATTAAAACACTTTTTGTATTTCAAATAGCATTAATACCCTTGGGAAAAGTATGGATTCAGCTATTCTCCTCCCAGCTATGGGTAAATAGTAGGGCAGACTAGGCTCTTTAACTTTAATATGACAACCGGTCTAGGAGAAGGAAACTTTGAATTCAAAACCAGTAGTAGACCTTGAAAGGAATGGGCTCTGCCAGGTTTAAAAATGTTACATGAATGACACTCCTATGATTAAACCAGGATAAAGGGCACCTCATGTAGTATAATGGGACGCAGTTTTGGTTAGTAAACCCTTGTTTATGAGTTTGATTCTTACTGAGTACCCCATTCTTGAGGCCTTGTGCCACAACTAACTTAAGCTTAGTAATTAATAACAAAGTTGTTGTCTTTAGACAGGATTCCACCCCCTCAAAAAAAAAAAAAAAAAGGCAGGATTGTTATAATTGGTTTAAACTAGCAGTAAGAACTTGCTGATTAAAACACAAAATAGACTGTTGATAATAATAATAATTTGTAAACAATTATAGCTTCAACTATTCTTACAGTCCACAACTCCATTATGGTCGTTTTTTTATAAACGCAACGCTTTGATGATATTGGGTGATAAATATACTTTTGATAAGTAGAATAAAACTATAGATAGTTTGGTAGTTTTGCAATTCTGGTTCAGAAGTTATGAATGATTCAACAATATAATCAGTTTAAACTAGTTGTTTTGTCACTACCATTCACATCCATACATTAACACATACCTAGACATTTACACATTGTAAACCCTTTTTCTGTTGTTGTTGTTGGTAACTGACTTGTTCTTGCGATCCGTGTAATTAGGTCGGACATGTGGCTGTACATGCGCACTGGTTGCGTCTCCAAGTAGACACATCTCCAATCTCTCCATAGCTGAACATTTTTTTACCTCCTCTTATTTATGGTCTGTTAAGAAATTTGAACTTTTTCATTTGTATTATTTTGTAAACTTGTTCGTTTGTGTTTGTCAATACATATATTTATTGTTCTAGTTCATTCCATCGTCTTCAGTTTTTTTCCTTTATCGTTTGTTTTCGTAGACCATCTTGGTTAAACTATCTGTCTAGTTACCCAGTTTAACAGCACAGAATACTAGCAGTAAAACCTTTATGATTAAAACCTAATATAGGCCTCAAAGGGCCGGGTTAGCTCAGTCGGTAGAGTGTTCAGCTAGAAACCACAAGTTTCCTAGTTTTGATACCGGCCCTCGCCAACTCAGCGTATGAGTAGCACAGGGATCTGTGCGGTAAAGTAAGGAACTGATGGTAGGTGTGGCGCTCCACCTCAGATGCTAAAAATAATCTCCTTGGTCTAGCGCTAGTGAAAAGGGGATAGACTCCCTCGCTGTACGGCTCATACCAACATTAGGTCGACCCGACGACGACGACTTTACTTATAGGCCTCAATGGACTGTTAATTATCATTTGTAAACAATTTATAGTTTAAGTAATTATTCTTGCAGTCCATAGCACAATTGATGTCGGATTTTTATAAACTTATAAACACAAAGTTTTGGTGTAATTGGAAGATAAATAAAATCTTTGGCGAGTGGAGGGAGAGAAAAAATATATTTAATGCGCAAAAGAAAAATTTTAACAAGCTCTATTCATTGATATAATGGGTTTAAACTAGCAGTAAAACTTTTGTGAATAAAACATAAAATAGGCCTCAATGGTGTCACGGACTATAAATACTGGCTGGTTGGTGGTTAGAAAGGTTGATAATGTCAAGGTCAGTTCTTGACTTTGAAATAATTCATTTGGTTAATACATTATCTTTTAATGAAGATACTCTTAACATAAGATGGCCTGAAATCTGACTGGGGAATTCCCCCATTTCTATAAAAATGATACGTGCTATTTTAAACAGCTTAATAACCTTTACCTTTTTCAGCCACTAGCTTAGGGTGAGTGCAGGGGTGACTGGCGTAGGGGTGGGATTCAGGATTCTAAGGGTTTAAAATATGCTTTGTGTATTCGATCCTCCAAATAACTACATTGGTTTATTCTGTATGTATAAACAATGTACTTCACACTTAAAATAAAGCATTTATTCTTGTCTATCTGTCTCAAAGAGGAGAGTCCTCATGGTTTAGTCACTAACATAGCGAGTTCGAATTCTAGTTATTATGTTCACTTTCAGACTAATACTCTTGGGGAAAAAACGCCAACTCAGCGTATGAGTAGCACAGAGATCTGTGTGGTAAAGTAAGGAGCTGATGGTAGGTGTGGCACTAATTCTCAGATGCAAAAATAATCTCCTTGGTCTAGTGCTAGTGAAAAGAGGGATAGACTCTCTCACTGATTGGCTGATACTGACTTTAGGCCACCCCGGTGACGACTTTTAAACTGTTCTTCTACAAGGATGGATTTAGCATTAAATAACCCATGAAGTTTGATATCCCATTAAACAAAACCAAACAAATTATTTACCAAGACCTTTTTCTTCTTTTTTCTTTCTTCTTTTTCTTTCTTCTTTTTTCTTTCTTCTTTTCTTTCTTTCTTTCTTTCTTTTTCTTTCTTTTTCTTTCTTTCTTTTTCTTTCTTCTTTCTTTCTTTTTTCTTTCTTCTTCTTTTTCTTTCTTCTTTTCTTTCTTTTTTTTCTTTCTTTTCTTCTTTTTCTTTCTTCTTTCTTTCTTTTTCTTTTTTCTTTCTTTCTTCTTTTTCTTTCTTCTTTTTTCTTTTCTTTCTCTTTCTTTTCTTTCTTTTTTCTTCTTTCTTTTTTCTTTCTTTTTTCTTTTCTTTTTCTTCTTTTTTTCTTTTCTTTCTTTTTTCTTTTTTCTTTTTTCTTTTTTCTTTTTTTTTCTTTTTCTTTTTTCTTCTTTCTTTTTCTTTCTTCTTTTCTTTTCTTTTCTTTCTTTCTTTTTTCTTTCTTTTTCTTTCTTTCTTTTTCTTTCTTTTCTCTTTCTTTTTCTTTTTTTTCTTTCTTTTTCTTCTTCTTTTTCTTTCTTTCTTTCTTTTTCTTTTTCTTTCTTTTTTTCTTTTTCTTTCTTTCTTTTTCTTTCTTTCTTTTTCTTCTTTTTCTTCTTTTTCTTTTTCTTTCTTTTTCTTCTTTCTTTTTCTTTCTTTTTCTTTCTTCTTTCTTTCTTTTTTTTTTTCTTTTTTTTTCTTTTTTTCTTTTTTCTTTCTTTTTTTCTTTTCTTCTTTTTTTCTTTTTCTTTTTTTTCTTTTTTCTTTCTTTTTTTCTTTTTTCTTTTTTCTTCTTTCTTTTTCTTTTTCATCCCCTTTTTTCTTTTCTCTTGTTCTTACCATAGTAATGATTGACACTAATTTTCTAAGTGCAATTCCCAAACAATTGCAAACAAAAGACAGAAAATATTGTCAGACTTTAGCATTGCCAAGTCTGTAAGAATTTTTAATATTAGAATAATTTATAGAATTTTCCTTTTGTATAAAACTCAAGTGAAAGAAAAGAAAACTTTTGACAACAAACAAGATTTTCTAACTTAGCTATGTTAAAATTAAACAATTTGTAGCAAAACTCTGGGGTTTGTTTTTAGTATTTGTTAATTTTAGGGTGTTCTGCTTTCATCTAAGGTTGTCCAGTCGACTGGGGCTTTAGAATACACTGACTGCACCTCTGCAGAGGGGCAAGACACCCCAAATGGGGCCACCTGTTGGCCGTGGGTGGTGACCAGTGATGCTTAAGGATGGGATCCTAGTGGATGAGTAGTTCATGACATGCAACACTCCACTTAGACCCTTTCTTAGGCTAGACAGGTGGTTGGAGAGGCCCCCTCCAATCAATAGGCTAGTACCTATATGATTGCCCCAACCCGATTGCCTTTATGGCAAGTCCCAACCCTTTTTATCATGTGTGCTAGAAGGCGGTGACTGGGGGTCTTCATGTCCTGCGAATGGTGTTAAATTATCTGATGGTGAGGTTCCAGTTCTGGAGGTTTGGGGAATGTGGAGCACTCCTTCATCACCATTGCTCCCTGGTCTACTCTGACCTGGAGTGGTAGTACCTGTAAGGGTCCCATCTATGGGTTAAATAGAAAAACACGAGTTTTCAAAAAATTGAGTATCCATTAAATAACCCACTGAGGTTGATATGAGAAAAAAACAAATGGAGGTTGGAAATGAAATGGAATCTTTATAACATTAACAAAATACAATATTCACCAGCGGCATGGAAGAAGGTAAACCACTGTTCCTGGTATAAGACTACTCAGTCAGCACAATACTCCCGTATTTATGAGGATTGATGTTCATAGGTAGGGTATAAAACACTCCCCCACACTCATCTCTTCTCTATTTAGTCCCATCCTTGTCTGTCAAGGTCATTGCCCCCTTAAGACTCGTATGTCGAAACCTGCCTTGCAATAGAGTAGCATTCCCAGTTGATTTTTTATTTGAGGTTATTGTTATTTAATGATGTTAGTTATATATGAGATTTGTAAATGGAGTTAAGAACTGTTTGAATTAAGCAAATATCCCCAGTAGTTCAAAAGTTAAGAGAATTCCCCTAAATTGGGGTACAAAAGTTACGAGAATTTAAAGCCCTGGGGTACAAAAGTTAAAAGCCCTAAAATTGGGGTACAAAAGTGAGAATTTAAAGCCCTAAAATTGGGGGTACAAATACAAAAGTTATGAGAATTTAAAGCCCTTGGGGGTACAAAAGTTATATGAGAATTTAAAAATTATGAGAATTTAAAGCCCTGAAATTACAAAAGTTATGAGAATTTATGAAATTACAAAAGTTTGAGAATTTAAAGCCCTGAAATTGGGGGTACAAAAATTATGAGAATTTAAAGCCCGAAATTGGGGGTACTAAAGTAGATATGATTTTGTTTCAAAAGTAGGTCAAATTAGAGACCAATTCAAAACAATAAATTTACTTATTTCTTCACCATTTCTTTATATATGTGTATTTCATGTCGTTTATTGCAAAAGATTTATACACACACGTGCAACCACACACAATACACCTAAAAAATGCACAATGCTTTTTTTCGATACACACATTCTCATACTCAAACCATAAAAGAGAATATTTGACGTCATATTTCAAACCATCCACTTTTTTCAGAGTCCTTTCTTCAGATTTCAAATTTTGAACAGACTGATAAACAAGGACTATCACTTGTGTGTGTGTGTGTATGGAATCGTGATTCTATGTAGTTTTCAATAATGAATAACAAATTGATAATTTTAATTTTTCTTTTTTCTTTTTCAAATTAAAAAAAAAATCATAACTTTATAAGTAAGTATCTTCATGATTTTATTAGAAAATTTAAATAAACATACGAACATAATATAGTCTAGTGGATTGCCTACTATTATATTATATAATATCAACACCATAACAGACCCTGGTTATCACGGACTTTACAGTGATGATGGTCTACTTATAATAGACAATAGTACTGCCAGAAAAGGGGATATATGTCATGTCAAAAATTACATTGGCTATTTAACACGTTTGGTTTTGATTACCAAAAATATTTTGCCATTTCTACAAATAAATTTTTTTTTTCCTTCCAGGTAACAGCCGCCATTTCTCAGTTGACATCTTTGATGACAACTTTCCGACCAGCTTTACACAACATTTTGGTATCTCGACATTACAAAAGTTGGAGGTCCAATAAAGCCACATCTGCTGCAAAGCTTGATCAGATTGGTGAAGAACCATCAAGTTCATTCTCAACAGAACTGGTAAGCTATAACTTAGGTGAAATCATTTGAAAATATTGCTTATATATATATATGTGTGTGTGTGTGAAAATGGAAAAGGAATTGAATCCGACAATATGAGGAAAAATGAGTAAAGAAAAGAAATGTAGATGGATAAAATGAATTTAATCGATATCACTTACACATGTGTTTCGGTCAGTTTATGTGTGTGAAAATATTTCGCACACATAGAAGAATCAACCTTCATCAGAGTGAACATTTATTTTGAATTATTTCAAAATAAATGTTCACTCTGATGAAGGTCGATTCATCTATGTGTGCGAAATATTTTCACACATAAACTGACTGAAACACATGTGTAAGTGATATCGATTAAATTCATTTTATCCATTTACATTTCTTTTCTTTACTCATTTTTCCTCATATATATATATATATATATATATATATTTCATTTCAACCGCATTACTGCAGCATCTTCAGGTAAGAGCAAAATCATGGATATTACTGAAAATGTACCCAAGAAATGATGGTTTAAATCTATCAGTTTGGGGGGCAGGTGTCTTATTTTGGGAGGGTAGTAGGGGCGGGGCTAGGATATTTGAATGAGTTGAGGGGGGCTGGGAGAGGGATAAGGTATATTTTAGTTAGGTGAATAATTCTCTGGGTTGATTGACAAAATTAGGTTGGGATAGAAATATAATTTTGTCAATCAGCCACCTAACTAAAATATACCCGATCTCCAACCATTGTTCCTTGGGAAAATTTTCAGTAATATCCATGATTTTGCTCTTACCTGAAGATGCTGCAGTAATGCGGTGGAAATAAATTATTGTAATGAAGCAAATTTAAAGTTTTTTCCTTCATTTATTATATATATATATATATATATATATATATAAACTATTGTAACTGGTATAAAAAAAGGTACAGTGAGAGAATTCAAACTGTCATGAACGTTTAATCTAATTGTTTTTAAAAATACTCTTAAAATATAAAATAATCAACTTATTGTAAAATATATACATTATATAAAAGAAAGATTTGATATGTTTGTCTGTATATTTTTGTATAACGATCAAGTTCATGTCATTTTATAACGTAACATTGGTGGAGACTGACAAAGATCAAAGTTTAATAAAATCTACAGCCTATGTTTGTCGGAGAGATGGTTAAAAAATTTTTTTATCCCTCATATTCCATAAGAAAAGCTAAATAAAAGATATATTATGGGTCTAAATCAATATGTTTAGAATATGTCCGTAATTTATGAGGAAGTGCGTCCCGGTCTCCTGCCTCAGAAATTGCTACCTGGTGACTATTAAAATAACGTCCCCAGCTATGTCGTCTTGGTTGTGTTACTTGAAAGAAAACAACCAACTTAGGGCGTTAAATGTATTTTAGAGGGGAGGGGCTTCTCTTTTTTTGTCGTAATTCAAATTTATTTATCATAATTTGTTTAGAAATTTATTTATAGAAATTTGTCATAATTCTTGTTTATTTATAGAAATTTGTTGTAATTCTTGTTTAGATATGAAGATGGATATATATCTATCTATCTACCTCAATTTGTTCATTTTTTACTTTATATATATCCACCTATCTCCATTTGTTCATATCAAAAAAGAGAAACCCCCCTCTAAAATACATTTAACGCCCTAAGTTGGTTGTTTTCTTTCAAGTAACACCGCCGAGACGACATAGCTGGGGACGTTATTTTAATAGTCACCGGGTAGCAATTTCTTAGGCAGGAGACCGGGACGCACTTCCTCATAAATTACCAATATGTTATGCAACACCCCACTTTGGCCCTTAGGCTAGACGGGCAGTTGGAGAGGAGTTTTCACTTCCATATTCACGAGATATAGCACCATATCATTATCATCATAATCATCATCATGAAATTCATTGTGTACAGTGCTCAGGTCTCATGTCAAGTACACAGAATAATGTATTAGTGTCAGGAACATGAAACAGTTTACAGTAGTAATATGCATGTATGTGTGCGCGTGGCATCAGGTATAGTGTCGGCGGACCACAGGAAGCATGAAGGCTTTGAAAGACTCAGTGCTTCGGCAGCCTACAACAGACGCGGACAGTTTATTCCATGTCTCCGCAATTCTGAGCGTGAAAAAATGTCACGTGAGCAGTGCTGTTTTCTGACTTTGTAGGCATGCCCACATGTGTTGGAAAGATGGAGATCAAAAAGGTGCTCAAGATTGCTGTTGTTAAGATGATTAATGGTGCGCTGACAGCATGAATTCCTTTGACACTCGCTCTCTATTACCATTTGGTCATTGCTTGTGGTAAGTCGTCTAGACTGCACTTGGTGTCCACACAGAGCTAATGAATATTTTTTTAAAAATGGACTCTCTCATCAATTACACCGCATGAGGGTTCATCCAATAAACAACCTAGACAATGTTTTGGGTTAAATCGAACTTAATGGACCTAAATTCCACCATATGTCACCCTGCCAAAAAAAATCAGAGAATTAACCGAATTTAATGAAATTTTCACTGTTGATATATAAATGAATAAAGATATAATGCACTAGTTATTTTATTTAAAAACTTTAACATTTTTTCAGGTCAGTTAACTTTGAACGACATATCTTTGCAGATTCTAAAAGATACGTGGTTCAAAGTTAACTGACTTGAAAAATGTTTTTAAATAAAAAAAAGTTTTAAATAAAATAACTGGTTCATTATATCTATTATTCATTTATATATCAACGGTGAAAATTTCATTAAATTCTGTTAATTCTGTTTTTTTTTTTTTTCTCCTTCCTCTTTCGGTGGGGTGGCATACGATGGTGGAAATTAGGTCCGTTAAGTTGGATTTAACTGTGTTTGTGTTGCATAGCGCTTCTTCGTTACTCTGAATCGTATACGTTGCTGGTATACAGCTTAATGAAATCACAAGGCATGCTGTATGTAGTAGGAGATTTGACTCTTTATTTAATTCCCTCGTGGCGAGTGTGCGGGTGATGGCGTTGACAATGGGTACTACTACTACTACTACTGTTGGGATCTCGGGCACAGAGGGGTGAATGAACCTCACTGCCCGCTGGCAGCGATGGTGCGTGACCACGGTCAAGTACGTTCTCGTCGGCTGTCTCTCTCCGGACTGACCCTGGGCTGACTCTGATGACCACTTAAGTATTGACGACCGCCCACGCATTTTAATCTTTCTCTTTGTCCCTCAACCGGAAGTCCTTACTTCCCTTTTCAGTCTCTTTGTTCAATTTTCCGTTTGTACAGAGGAAGTCTTTTGTTATACTAGACTTTCTGTCTACCTTATCCATTGTCTTCCCAGTTCAATTTTTCCTTGTCTTTTCATACTTCCCGCGCAAAACAAATGCGACTATCACCAAACCATAACATTTGGCTTATAGTGGGAAGGCTTGTGTTGGACCATCCGCACTTTTAGGCACAGTCGATAGGAATGAATTGGTGCACAAGGAATGCCACAAACCCAATCAATGACTGACCTCAGGTTTTTCAAATTCAGAGTTTCCATTCCAGTTATCTATCCAAGGTTAAAGAACCCAGTCTGTCCTACCATTTTACCCATAGCTGGAAGGAAAATATATGGATTCATACCTTTCCCAAGAGTATTAGCACTGTGAAATGTAAACAGGCTTGTCTAGGATTTGAACTTGGGTTGATGAGTCCATTTTTTATGACTCTAACCATTATGGCACACGCCTCCAAGGAATATAAGTTTTTGCTGATCGACCAACACTGGTGTGTCCATGTTGAGGAGTCCATAGGAGAATCCTGCTTATAAGTTTTACTTTACTTCTCCATGTCTTGCTCATCTTACTTGGATGGTTTGTGAGATGGGAGGTAGGTGGCTGTACAGCTGATATTTTGGGTAATCTGAACATTAGCTACATAAATGAGAGTAACCTCCCCTTGTTGCTTTCACTTTGAGGAAGCCTTATGATTTGGTCAGCCATTTTCATTTTACCGTAAATCTACACTGAAAATACGAATTTATTTGAATCAATACAACTGCATGTTTTAACATGAAAATATCATAAAATGTGTTCTTAATAACAATTACAATTAAGAACACATTTTATGATATTTTTGTGTTAAAACATGCAGTTGTATTGATTTGAACAAATTCGTATTTTTGGTGTAGATTTACAATGAAATGAAAATGGCTGACTAAAAAACATAAGGCTTCCTCAAAGTGAAATAAACAAGGGGAGGTTATTCTCATTTATGTAGCTAATGTTCAGATTACCCAAAATATCAGCTGTACAGCCACCTACCTCCCATCTCACAAATCATCCAAGTAAAATGGCTGACTAAAACATAAGGCTTCCTCAAAGTGAAATAAACAAGGATGGTTAGTTTCATTTTTACTATTAGTCATGACATAACCCCAGATGGGTTGATATGCTGTTAAAATCAATAAACCAACCAACCAATCTCATTTATGTAGCTAATGTTCAGATTACCATATTTTGTATGGTGCTGTTTCCATGATTTGTTCAAAACAGCCTGCAGCCTCCTTGTGTAGGCTGTTAGTCAAAGTGTGCAGGGGAGTCTCTGGTGTTAGTCAAAAGTGGTGCGGGGAGTCTCTGGTGTTAGTCAAAGTCTCAGTCAAAGTGGTGCGGGGGAGTCTCTGGTGTTAGTCAAAGTGGTGCGGGGAGTCTCTGTGTTAGTCAAAGTGGTCGGGGGAGTCTCTGCTGTTAGTCAAAGTGGTGCGGGGGAGTCTCTGTGTTAGTCACAAAAGTGGTGCGGGGAGTCTCTGGTGTTAGTCAAAGTGGTGCGGGGGAGTCTCTGGTGTTAGTCAAAGGGTGGGGGGAGTCTCTGGTGGTTAGTCAAAGTGGTGCGGGGGAGTCTCTGGTGTTAGTCAAAGTGGTGCGGGGGAGTCTCTGCTGTAGTCAAAGTGGTGCAGTCTAGTCAAAGTGGTGCGGGGAGTCTCTGCTGTTAGTCAAAGTGGTGCGGGGGAGTCTCTGCTGTTAGTCAAAGTGGTGCGGGGAGCTCTGCTGCAGTAGTGGCTAACATACTGGACTGCGACATTGTAGTAAACAAGTTTAAACTCAAGTCATACTATTACCTTCACTTTTGTTCTAAATACCCTTGGAAAATGCGCTGAAAAATCCTTGTTAGGATTTAGGCGGCTCCAGTCGTTTTCCCAGGAACTTTAATTGGGATCCATAAATTTTCCGAGGGACACATTTACAGCAAATATGTGCATCCCGGCAAGGCATATCAAAGGGCGCAAAAGAATCAAGTGCGTAAAACGCTTCTCAGAAATAACAGAAAACAGTTCAATGTGGTTATGGAAAAAAAAAGAAATGTCCCGTGGAACAATTTGAAGTAAAAGCGTCATCTCACCACCCGCTTGCGAAAGCGTAACGCAATTCACACAACATTTCCATAACATCCGCTGTTTAAAAACAACTTTTCACTGTTATTCATTTGTATATTTGATTGTACAATGCCCTGGATATATTTTGTGGGGCCTCAACGTCAGTAACGTGTGCAAATAAGACCGTTGAGAGGAAGGCCCCAAAACGGTACACATTCTCTCCTGATGACCCCAAAACTTATAACAAATCAAAAACAAACATAACAATCATGGAGTTAAACTTCTTGTCGATTTTGCTATTGGATCGAGAAGCATTCTACAGTCCGCTCGTTTTCTGGTGAGTTTCAGTTACTTATCAAGTAACATTCTTCTCCCTGAGAGAAGAAATTTAAAAAAATATTCTATATAAACAAATATTTTAACTTGAGTAAATTGTAAAGCAATTTCAAAGAAAAAACATTTCTGTAATGTATCGTATCCATACTGATTTGATATCATTTGTCTGAATTTTTGAGATGAGGCTTGATGTGTATCAAAATAATAATCCCCTAATGGCCGTGTGTGGCGACCCGTGATGCTTAAGGATAGAAACCTGGTGGATGAGCAGTTCATGACTTGCAAAACTCCACTTTGGCTCTTTCTTGGGCTAGACGGGCGGTTGAAGAGGCCCTCTCCGATCAATCAGCTGGTCACATCAATCTCTAGCACCTATATGATTACCCCAACCCTATTGCCCTTATGGCAAGCTCAACCCGTTTTTATCATACAGGTGCTAGAAGATGATGGCTAAGGGTCTACATGTCCTGGGAATGACGTTAAACTCTATCTGATGGTGAGGTTCCAGTTCGGGAGGTTTGGAGAATGTGGATCACCTCTTCATCACCATTGCTCCTTGGTCCACTCTGACCTGGAGTGGTAGTACCTGTTAGGGTCCCATCTATGGGTTAAATAGAAAAACATGAGTTTATAAACAAAATGTGATCATATCCACTAAGAATGAATTTATTTCAAAACTTTGTCAGCATTAAATGACCCACTGAGGTTGATATACCACAAAACAAAACAAACCAAACCAAAATACTACATATCAAGCCTTTGTAGTTATATCAGTTCTACTGTATGGCTGCACCACTTGGACCCTAATGAAGTGCCTAGAAAATAAGCTAGATGGGAGTTGCACAAGAATGCGGCACATGATCTTAAAAATAAATTGTGGAAACAGCATCCTACAAGAAATTAGCTATATGGTCACCTGCCACCTATCACACAAACCATCTGAGTGAGATGAACAAGACATGCTGGAGAAGCGGAAATGAACTCATAAGTGACGTCCTATGGAAATCAGCAAAGACATACATTTATCAGCTCTGTGTGGATACTGGGTAAATGACCTCCAGAGTGCCATGAATGATAGGGACGGTTTGTGAGAGATTGTCATGGATATCTGTGCTGCTGACATGACATGATGATGAGAACTTGGATTGATTATAAGAAGATTCTTTATTTGAACAAATGAAAAAAAAAAGTTCCTTTTGTTAATTTCATTGTTAATGAATATCTAAAATGAACTTTACAAACATTTTTTTAATTTTTTTTTTAATTTCCAACTTTCATAATGAAAGAATTTTAAATTCTCTTTTCTTTAAGGAAAAACCCTTGCCAGCTACAGTGTCTAAAAACAGTGGATTTCTTGATATCCCCACAGATGTATGTGTTACTGAATTATCCCCAGTTTTGGCTCTTTTAAACACATCGTGTTATAAAGGTAACCAGTCAAAATGGCTGGAATCCCATATTTCTGCTGAGACCTTCTTTGAAAACAGATCAGGTGAGAAAATGATTCAATTTTCATTACAAGGACATTTTTTTTTTCTTTTCCTTTTCCTTTTCCTTTTTTTTTTTTTTTGTGGTGGTGGTGGGGGCACTTCTTTTTTCATTTTTTGTTTGGGGGGTCTTTTTTCTTTTTCTTTTTTTTCTTTTTTTTTTTTTCTTTTTTTTTTTTTTTTCTTTTCTTTTTCTTTTTTTTTCTTTTTCTTTTTCTTTTTTTCCTTTTTCTTTTTCTTTTCTTTTCTTTTTTTTTTCAATATATAAATACACATTGTGAAAGTATTTTGATTTTGTTCTCACTGTATATTACATGTACACATGTTCACTGACATGTTTAAATGTACTAATCCTATTTAAGATAATTCTATATAAAAAGATGTTGATTTTGGTTTATTAAGTGAGGCGCTCATGGCGTAATGGTTATTGTTGTAGGAAGTGGACTCAGCTAACAGTTCAAATCCTGAATGTATTTTTTTTTTTTAAATTGTGTTCAAAAAAAAAAAAATTGAGAACACATAAACAATGAATAAAACAATGTCTTTGGCATAAAATAACCCAACAAGGGTTGACATGCCATAAAATCAAACCGTCTGAAAGATAAAAAGTTCAGGAAGATGGAATTATGAAAATTACATTTCGAGCCATTCTTCAAATGAAAGAATATTTTTGCCAAATTTTTATTTAAATATTTTTAAAAAAGACAAAACTTTGAAGTTGGGTTTCTTCCTTCCAACATTCTGATGAGTCAAAAAAGAAATCATAAAATCCAAATCTACAAAGTTTAAACTTTAAAATGATTTACTACAAGTTGTTTAACTAATTATTTTATTTTTGAATTAATTTTGAGATGTTTATGGATTTGTCGGGCCAACTCTATGGCAGACAAAACTGATTTCATGTTTCTCTAATTGCTACCTCAAAGCCTGTTGTATATACCCTACCTATGAACATTAATGGGTATGTCCCAATCCTCATATATACCCTACCTATGAACATTGATGGGTATGTCCCAATTCTCATAACTATGGAAGTATTATACTGATTGAATAGTCTGATATCACTAACAGTCGTTTACCTTTTTTCACACCATTGGTGAGTATTGTATTTTGTTAATGTTATAAAGATTCCATTTCATTTTAAACCTCTGTTTAGTTATTCCTCATTTGGTGAACTTTGTTAGGTTACAACAGTATGTATGTGTTATATACCCTACCTATGAACATTAATGGGTATGTCCCAATCCTCAAATAAGAAAGTATTATACTGATTGAATAATATGATACCACTAGAAGTGGTTTACCTTTTTTCACATTGTATTTTAGGTTACAACAAAGCCTTAATTGATTCATCATTATTTTATTACTGACTTTGTGATTGGATTCTAAAATTTTTCTTTCTCTTAACAATTATAATCATTCATTATTTTTTTTAAATTTTTTTTTTTTTCCCCAGGATTTCCAGAACAACACTTGAACCTAAAACTTGGATGTAGAACATCATCTTTATTTAGTAATCATAATCTCAACTATTTACTTAAAAATGGATTTGCAAATGTATGTAAGTAATTATTTATTTTTCTTGTTTGCCTTAAAAATTGAATATAGACACAATTTTTGTTTTACTGTTCACTTTGGTCAAAACAAAATCCAGCCAAATAAATTTCTAAAACTTTTAAGTTTTAGAAATTTATTTGGCTGGATTTTGTTTTTGACCAAAGTGAACAGTAAAACAAAAATTGTGTCCTATATTCAATTTTTATTTAGTTTTCCATTATTCTGTCGTTAAAATATCTTTAGTCTCACTTAGGGCAACTATTTTTCTCCTACCCAAGCCATCAATATGCAAATTTAAAAACTTTCTTTTACACTATTATGAATTACTAGCAAAAGTACCTGTTCATGACCGAACTTTAAAAAAAAAATGAATCTATGAATTTCCCTTTTTTTATCATACACAGGATATCTGTGCTACTGACATGGCATAAAATAACCCAACAAGGGTTGACATGCCATAAAATCCCCCCGGAATGTCATTGCCAAATGTGAGGTGTGCATATTACACAAAAGATGTTTTCCCCGAATTTAATAGCTGAAATTTAGGGGGTTGATTACAAATGATTACAGTATAAAGTTTGCCAGAAATTTACGTTTCTGTTTGGTAGAATCTATGAATTTCTATTTATTTTCTTTCTTCATTTTAAATGTTTTATATCTATATCATCTGATTAAAAACAAAGTTCCCATTAATGAAGCTTAGCTTAGTTTGGCACAATACGAGAACCGCCCTGTCGGTGGGGCGTTAGAATGCACCGACTGCACTTCTGCAGAGGGGTAAGACTCCCCCAATGGGGCCACCTGTTGGCAGTGGATGGCGACCCGTGATGCTTAAGGATAGAACTCAGGTGGATGAGAAGTTCATGACTTGCAATACTCCACTTTGGCCCTATCTTGGGCTAGACGGGCGGTCAGAGAGGCCCTCTCCGATCAATCGGCCCTAGCACCTATATGATTTTCCCAACCCTATTGCCCTTATGGCAAGCTCCAACCTCTTTTTATCATATGGGTGCTAGAAGGCGGTGACTAAGGGTCTACATGACCTGGGAATGACGTTAAACTCTATCTGATGGTGCGGTTCCAGTTTTGGAGGTTTGGGGAATGTGGAGCACCCCTTTATCACCATTGCTCCCTGGTCCACTCTGACCCAGAGTGGTAGTACCTGTTAGGGTCCCATCTATAGGTTGAATAGAAAAACATGAGTTTATAAAGAAAATTGTATAATGCATTAAGAATGAATTTATTTCACAACTTTGTCGGCATTAAATTGACCCACTGAGGTTGATATGCTGTAAACCAAAACAAAACCAAACAAAACCATCAATACCAGAAGTATGGTGCATCCACTTAGGACAGAACACTCTAACAATATCCTAGCTCAATAATCATTACACAATGCCATGTGAATTGGGGGTTAGTAGATTGAAAAGAAAATTATTTTTCTTTCTCTCTTTCTCTTTCCTTTTTTTTTCTTTCTCTTTGTCTCTGTCTCTCTATTTCTCTTTCTTTTACTTTCTTTTTCAGTTGCACAGCAGCAAACTAGAATGTTCAAAACTCATCGAAGTGTTGGGAAAACGGGAATTGGAAAAGGATCCCTGCACAGTTCTTCATTGGAAGATCTCCGTCGATCAGTCAGTATTCATTTCTATAAATGAATTTCCGAGTTTTCTCACACGTTAATTGTTGCATAAACAAAGGGGAACCACTCTTGACTGATAAATTATTTATTTTCCGATTAAATTAACCCTAACACCTAATCCTAAACCCTAACTCTGTCTTTTTCCGGGTTAGCTCAGATCGGTAGAGCGTTCGGCTAGAAACCACAAGATTCCTAGTTCGATACCGGTCCTTGCCAACTCAGCGTATGAGTAGCACAGGGATCTGTGTGGTAAAGTAAGGAGCCGATGGTAGGTGTGGTGCTCCACCTCAGATGCTAAAACAATCTCCTTGGTCTGGCGCTATTGAAAGTGATAGACTCCCTTGCTGACTGGCTGATACTGACTTTAGGCCGCCCCGTTGACTTTACTTTTACTAGATCAATAAATAGATAAATAATTTATCAGTCAAGAGTAGTTCCCCTTTGTTTATGTTGGAGTTATAGGAAATGACCATAAATTCTCTATCATTTATGGAACATATTGATTTTTATTCAAACTTTGAATAATAATAAAATTATTTTTTGGAAGCAAAATGCATTAGAAAACAAAACAAAAACAACTGTTATGTGTATTCATGAGTCTTAATATGAATAATTATGATATATTGGACTGTTGTCCTCATCTTTATGTATAAACACAACGTTCAATCGGCAGTAACCTCGGTCTCTGTTTTAGTTGTTTTTTATTTATTATTTTATTTCATTTCATTTTTTCCATATCTAATCACAAATTTCTCATAAGTCTAGTGGCATTTATGCTGCTTGGAGTGCCCTTGAGTAAGCACTAATGACTGAGCTCCGAAACTGCAATTGAATTGATGGATAATCGTTTGATAATAACTTAAGATAATAATAATGAAATTTATTGCGTACAGTGCTCAGGTGCACCACAACTCATCAAAATCTCATGTATAGTACATAGAATAAAGTACTAATGTCAGGAACATGAATAGTGTACAGTAATAATATACATGTATGTATGTGTGTGCGTGCATATGTGTGTGGAGGGGGGTATCAGGTATAGTGTTGGTGAATTACAGGAAGCATGGAGGCAGCCTACAATGGCAGTTTATTCCATGCCTTGGCAACTTTGAGTGTGAAAAATGTTTCTGAAAGTCATGTGAGCTATGCTGTTTTCTGACTTTGTAGGCATGCCCATGTGTGTTAGAAACATGGAGATATAAAAGGTGTTCAAGGTTGCTGTTGGTAAGATTATTAATGACCTTTTTAAGGTAATTAAAATAATAAATAAAAACACCTAAAACAGAGCCTGAGGTTACAGTGGCCTTAATGTTCTGTTTATACACAATAAAGATGAGGACAACTGTCTGATATATCATAATTATTCATAAAAACAACTGTGTTGATTACAACTCTTAAAAAAATAAACCTTTCTGCCTTGAAAAGAGCAAAATAGACATTTTTGAAAACTGCAACTTAGAATTTCTTTTTTCTTTTTTAAATTCTTTTGCAGGTTTATGAAAGACTATTTCCAGAATCTATGAAAGTTTCCAAAAAGACAGACCAGTTTAAGTCCCTGGTTGATGATTATGACACAAACCCTGAATTCCAAGAAAAACTCAAGGTTGCATTTGCTGAAGGCTATACTGCTCGTGAACGTAGAGAACCCGACCTCAAAAACACAATGGTCAATCGAATTTTCCGAGTGTTCTTTTACTTATTTCTACTTTGGATCTTTCTACAGGTGATCCAAGTTTTGGGAAGTGTTGGTGGTAGTAAGTAGATCTTTCCTCTTACATTTAGAAAGATTGAAACTATTTTTATTTTAAATAAGATTGCTTTTGAGTAGGTTTTTTTAATATTTTTTTTAATCATAATCCAATCATGATTTAAAAAAATATTTTAGGTTCTTCGTAATTTAGTAGTTTTTCTTTTTTTTTTTTCATTTTAATTTTAGTGGTTGTTTTTTTTTTTTTTTGTCTTAATTTTATTTTTTTATTTTTTTTCGTTTAATTTTATTTATATTTTTTTTTTTGTCTAATTTTATTTATTTATTTTTTTTCGTCTTAATTTTATTTTTATTCTATTTTTTTCGTCTTATTTTTATTTATTTTTTTTTCGTCTAATTTTATTTTTATTTGTCTTAATTTTATTTTATTTATTTTTTTTTCGTCTTATTTTATTTATTTTTTTTTTTCGTCTTAATTTTATTTTTATTTTTTTTTTTTTTCGTCTTAATTTTATTTTTATTATTTTTTTTTCGTCTTAATTTTATTTTTATTATTTTTTTTCGTCTTAATTTTACTATTTTTTTTTATTTTTTAATTTTACTTTTTTTTTTTCTCCCCCTCCCCGTTTTAATTTTGATTTTTAAAAATCTTAATCATTGTAAATATTCATACTGTCAGTCTACAGCCATCAGTAAAACTACACTGATTAAAATAAAACTGGAATTCTTCCATGCAGTAGCCATGTCAGTGCTACTGTATGGTTGCACCACTTGGAGAAAAAAACTACATGGGAACTACACAAGAATTCTGCGTGTTGTTTTGAATAAATTGGGGAAGCAGCACCCAACAAAACAGCAGTTGTACGGTAACTTGTGCAGTTGTTGGTGGAACAGGGGGCACTTAAATCTGTCATCAGCTGGCAAGAAGTTCTCTTAAGTCAGCTGCTAGAATAAACTACAAATCTGACTGACTTTTCTATCATGTGGGACTTTACTTATTTTCTATCTATCAACTGCCCACTGCACGAGGCTTTCACTCCAACGGCTAGTCTGGATCTGCTGAAGGGGCTTGAGCCGGCTAATTATATATGCAGAATTCTCCCAACACAGATTATTTGACCACACAGAAACTGGTACTAACTTTTTGGGCCAGACTTCATGGCTACAATTTGCCCTAAAATTGCTTACATTAATTTATTTCTTAACTGCTGGTCACCAATTTTCCAATCATTAAGTTTTTGAGACCCATTTTCTCTTTAAACTAGCCGCCTAAAGATATTATCTTTAAGTGGCTTCACCTCAAGGTGGTCGTACACCTTTTATGGCTCTCCTGAACCTTATGGACCTAATATATTTATTTTTACTCTGACCGTAAAGTCACAAGGTTGCATCATTTACCTTACATATATAAAGGGCAGTTTGTGTGTATGTATGTCCAGAAGAAACTATGAAAATAAAACAATTAATGACAAAATAAATATATATATACACATTCACTATCACCAGATCTTGCTTTTTGAGCAAAAATAGTGAAGATTTGATTTATATTCGTGAAGATAATTAAAAAATAAAATTTAAATGATAACAGCATGAAATTTTTTTGCATTTAGTATTTTAAATAGGAGACATTAATTTTTCTTTTCAGAATGTCTAGATCAATGCAAATTTTTTATATAGGGATTTTAATAGGGCATCTACGAGGATCTAATTGCGATTCAACAATAATGGATCTGCGAGACTACCTTTTTTTTTTTTTTTTTTTTAACCACCTCTACCCAGGTGATGCTGGGTAGCTGTTTCTAGTAGTAAATAAAGGGTAAAAATTAAATTTGGAAGAAAAATATCATTTTCAGCTGTATATCAATTTTGAACAAAATAACTATTTAAAAATTGTTTTTCTTTATTTCATAGCTGGAATCCGTGGCTTTGGTGTTTTGAATAGAGATCAGTATGAAGTTAATCCAGAAGATATTACAGTATCTTTTGACGATGTCAAAGGCGTAAGTAGACATTTATTTAGTCATTAAACAATTCTTGAGTTTTTATAGAATAGTTAATATTTAAAAACTTTTTTTCAAATATAGTGTTGGACAAAAGACAGGCATAAAAATTTTTCGGTTAAATCCTACTTAACAAATTCCACCATTGTATGTCACCCCGCCGAAAGAAAAAAAAAATACTAAAAATCAAGGAATAAACAGAATTTAATGAAATTTTCAGTGTTGATATATTAATGAATAAACAATATATAATATAAAACCAGTTATTTTATTTGAAAACTCTTACATTTTTCAGAGCAGTTAACTTTGAACCACGTATCTTTGAGGCGTAACACAGATTCATAAACATACGTGGTTCAAAGTTAACTGACCTGGAAAAATGTAAAAGTTTTTAAGTTTTTAAATAAAATAACTGGTGCATTATATCTTTTATTCATTAATGTATCAACAGTGAAAATTTCATTAAATTCGGTTAATTCCTTGATTTTTAGTTGTTTTTTTTTCTTTCGGCGGGGTGACATACAATGGTGGAATTTATGTCTGTTAAGTAGGATTTAACCAAATTTTCTCATGACAATTGCTGGCATTGTAAATTCTTACCTGTTATCTTGAACTGACTGCACCTCTGCAGAGGGGTAAGACTCCCCCAATGGGGCCACCTGTTGGCGACTCGTGATGCTTAAGGATAGAGCCCAGGTGCATGAGAAGTTCATGGCATGCAATACTCCATTTGGCCCTATCTTGTGCTAGACGGGCGGTCGGAGAGGCCCCCTCTGATCAATCGGCTGGTCACGTCAAGCCCTAGCACCTATATGATTTTCCCAACCCTATTGCTCTTATGGCAAGCCCCAACCTCTTTTTAGCATATGGGTGCTAGAAGGCGGTGGCTGCGGGTCTACATGTCCTGGGAATGATGTTAAACTCTATCTGATGGTGAGGTTCCAGATTTGGAGGTTTGGGGAATGTGGAGCTCCCCTTCATCACCATTGCTCCCTGGTCCACTCTGACCCGGAGTGGTAATACCTGTTAGAGTCCCATCTATGGGTTAAATAGAAAAATGTATTTATAAAAAAAATTGTATTATCCATTAAGAATTGATTTATTTCAAAACTTTATCGGCATTAAATGACCCACTGAGGTTGATATGCCACAAAACAAACCAAACCAATGATCCAGAAGGAAAAGATGAGTGATCGGTTGTTTCCTTTTTATCTCGTTACAACTGAGATGGAAGTGACGTACGTCGTAACATCGTTTCTCATTGGTCACTTTCAGCTTAAAAGATAGATATCATTTTGTCCTTGTTTCAAGAAATAAAAATATATATCAAATTATGAAACTGATATTAAATACGTCCACAATACCACTTATGGGAACGCACCTGAAAGGTAAAATAAATTACTGTAATCTCTCACCCTGACAATTTGTTTTTAGAAGAAGAAAAAACTTTTGCCACAAAATAATTTCTTACAAAACATGTATCTATGTATATGTTGTATATATTATGTTGTACATATTATGTTAATCATTGTTATATTATTCATTGTTATATTACTTGTTGTTGTATTATATTATGTTTATTTTATAAATATTATAGAACTGGCATTAAACAACCCACAGGGTTGATATGCCATTAAACCAAGCAGTAGCAGTGGTAGCTTAATTTTTTTTGTTTGTGTGCTTCGGTAGGGTCACTTAGAAGAACTAGTATGATGTTGTGATGTATGCACACCCTGCCCTTGGACGGGGTTTGCTGTAATTAACAGCATTGATTTCAGGGGTCAGTCCCCCCAGGTAATATCTGCCCCCCTTAATTTAAAGGGTCAGGGCTCGGTTTATTGCCCAGTGCCTGAGGTGCCCCCCTTGAGGGAGAATGTCGACAGGATCAACGCATTTTTTTCACCCGCCACCCATGAGTCTCGGCTTGTGGATGGTCCCACATTAATAGGGCCTTGTACCTAACTCGTACATGTGGGGTATGTGGTAAATATAGTATGATGTTGGAAGACTGAAAAGTTGTTATGACCCCAGTTACATCTCTGATGAGGCAATCTTGTGCACTCTTTCTGGCCGCAACTGATCTAAAAAATAAAACTTCTCTCTTATGTCTCTACTGGCACATTTTTTAAGGGGTCAAACAGAATGTCACCACAAATCGATCAGAACCCTAATGGTTAGGTAATTTTCCACTTGACCCCTGTTATTTTGAATTTAACAAACTGATTCCCAATTTATCTAACTATAGTACATACATAATTCATAAGCTACCTATGAATTATGTAACATATGATTAGAATGTAGTTTGTTTTAAGAATATTTGAAATATAAGTGATATATCTGGGTTAAGGGATATATTCTGAAGTTGGTATTTGGTATATTATCGCAGTAGTAATTGGTACGTCGAATAGCAATCCGTCTGTCGTGGTGTTGTCTAGCGAGTAAGTTTAGCTTGTAGGCTTAGGTGCCTGTACCAACACAGTGTCGACTATTTATACATGACACTGTCCAATCAGATTATAGTGAGGGGCTACCAAGGTATTTACATATTCATTATATTAATAAGTTAATCTTTTATTTTCTATCTTGTTATGTTTGTTTTTAGGTTGAGGAAGCCAAGCAAGAACTCAAAGATATTGTCGAATATTTGAAGAATCCAGAAAAATTCACAGCTCTTGGTGCAAAACTACCCAAAGGTCAGTAATACAATATCTATAAGTAACTTTAGATAACCATCTTTTTATAGATTTTACTTATATAATATCTAAATGTGTATATTTAACCCTTTTGCAAGTAAACAATCAAGGGTTTAATATACCATTAAAAAAAATAAACAACATTTATTTTTTGTTTCTTTTTTCTCAAACACACACACACACATACATACACACATACATACATACATACATACATACATACACATACATATACATATATATATATATATATATATATATATAATATATATATATATATGTGGGAGAAATAAGAGGAAATTTAAGGTTGTTTTGGTAGGGTCACTCAGAACCTTACTGCTCCACACCCCATCTGGGGCGGGGGGGAAGAACTCCCACTACCAACTCCTTCTAACACCAACAATTGACCACTCCTCCCTATTCTCAACCTTTTAATTCACCAGTATGAAAATGTACACTGTTGAAGCAAGAATATCCAACGTCCTGAAGAAGGTCTAACAGACCGAAACGTTATAACGTCGACATCACTACCCACAATAAACATCCATTTTGTACAACATCTCATGTTTGTCTACCTTTCTCCAACACACACACACACACAACATACACACACATATATAATATATATATATTTTTTTAATTTTATTTTTTTTTTTAATTTATATATTTATTTTTTTAATTTTATTTTTTTTTTTTTTATTTATATATTTATTTTTTTAATTTTTTTTTTTTTTTATTTATATATTTATTTTTTTAATTTTATTTTTTTTTTATTTTATATATTTTTTTTAATTTAATTTTTTTTTTATTTATTATTTATTTAATTTTATTTTTTATTTATATTTTATTTAATTTTATTTTTTATTTTTTTATTTTTAAAAATTTTTTTAATAAAAAAACAAACTTTTTTTCTTTTCTTTCTCAGGTGTCTTACTAGTTGGCCCTCCAGGTATTGGGAAAACTCTCCTAGCACGTGCTGTTGCCGGTAAGTATCTAGTGAAAAAATTTAAAGACTAAAAGATTCTTTGGTAACAAATTCTGGAATATCTTAATTGAGAAACAAAGCCAATTTTGTTTTTGCAATTTGCTGTAATGTATATGTGAATAAACAAGTTGGTTGATAAAACATTTTTTCAAAAATTCAAAAGTGCTCAACACTGCCCAGTAAAGCAGAAATAAACCTGAAATAATTTGATGTTCACTCACTTCTTTGTGTCTAAATGCAAACAATATGATAGATTTATTTGAAAATGTCAACATGGAGGATATTCTGTCCTTTTTTAGGGAAATAAAATTATACCATAGAATATAGACATGAACTTAATCAATACCATACAACATGATCCCCAATGGTGTTAACACATTCTTAAAACCAATTACTATAAAGTATAAATATAAATACACAACATGTACTACTTCCTAACCGTTAGCCATGACATAACCCCAGACAGGTTGATATGCTGTTAAAATCAGTTAACAAACCAACCAGCCACAAAGAACAAAGATTAAATTGGCTGTGTACCAACTCTTACATCACTATTGGATGAATCATCTATACATATATAAAGGGCTGTTGGTGTGTGTGTATGTATGTATGTATGAGGAAAAAATGAGTAAAGAAAAGAAATGTAGATGGATAAAAATGAATTTTATCGATATCATTTTTAATCGATATCACTTACACATGTGTTTCGGTCCGTTTATCAAGATGTATACGGATTTACGCTATTATTATTATTAAAATAATCAGATGAAGTTGAAATGATGATAATAACAATAATAGGAAAAATGTAAAAATATTCTGTACACAGAGATTTTTTACGACCTTCATCAGAGTGAATTTTTTATTTTTTTGAGTAGAGACAAAATCCGTTGGAGACAAAACAGAATTTTAAAATGTTTGAAAAAAGAATATTTTTTGAATCATTTGGAACGCAGAGACCGTTAAAAATGTTGAAAGTTTTGGTGGATGGATACAATTTATATTGCAAAGAATAAATATTATTAATATTCTTAAACTTGTTGATGATTGAATGAAGCGTGTTTTCATTGTTATTATTTGGGAAAAAAGAAAGAAATTGGTGAAAACCAAAAAGAGTTATCCACTCAAAAAAATGAGCGAAAGTATGTTTTATTGTTTATGGAATATTGTGTTATATAATAAATTGAAATTAATTAATGAATTGTATGTATGTATGTCCAGATGAAACTATGAAAATATAACAATTAATGACAAAGTAAATATATATACACATGAAATATCACCAGTTCTTGCTTTTTGTGCAAAAATTAGGAAGATTTTATTTATATTCAAAGATATTTAAAAATTAAAATAAACATAGAAATAGCATTGAAATTCTACTTAAAAATGTTCAGTATTTGTAAATCTCAAAAGTAAACAAATCAATACACCAGGTTTTTTTTGCCCATCACCCTCTACAACTGACAGTTATGAGGTAGACAGAAGTGAGTAAATATCAGTTCATTTGAAGTTATATATATTCATATTCACACACACACACACACACACATATATATATATATATATATATAATATATAATATATATATATAGCCTACCCTAAAAATAAGCATCATACAGCCATTAATATAAACATCATACACCAGCTCAAACTACTTATAAATTTAGCTGGGTCTGGCAAAAATCTTTCCTTACATTGCCATTACTCCCAGGTCCACTTTGACCTGGTGTGACCTGTTAATGTCCCATCTATGACTCAAATAGATCTGTTTTAAATTATTTGTATCCCTCTTACATTCTAGACATAAAATAACCCTAAACAGATTGACATGCCATTAAAATCAGTCAACCTCAAATGACAAATTGAACTTTACACTTAAAGACTAGAAAAATAAAATTGTATAACTTAAGTGCAATACCTTTTTTATAACAATAAGATTTAAACATTTTCTTTTCTTAGGTGAAGCTGGTGTTCCGTTTTTCCATGCCTCAGGATCAGAGTTTGATGAAATTTTTGTTGGAACAGGTGCAAAAAGAGTTCGACAGTTATTTGGTAAGAAAATTAGACATTTCTATCCTTTTTAAACTTATTTGTTTTATAGTCTATAAAACAGGAGAATTTTTATAAATTAAGTCTGCCAAAATAGCGCATTTTTGATAGTGTTTTTTTTTTTTTTTTTTTTTTTTTTCCCCCCCCCAATTTCTTTCTCTTTCTTTTAAAGATACGCTCTTTTTTTAATGTGATTTATTTCATTGTTATGATTAAGAAATTTATAGAAAAAAATGTTTATGTTTAGCTTCCGTTCTTAAGGAAAAAACTAAAATAGGTGACAATTTACAAATTAAAATTTTTTATAAAAGTTTAAAGAATTTAATTTTTAAAAAAAATTTAATTTTGATGTATGATACAAGTTCCTGTGTTGGTAATTATACCTGTCCTAAACAAAATGGCATTACTTTTTGACAAACCCTCGTTCGAAGGTGGAACATTGTTATTGAGAGAAACGGTGACTATGTGGAGAAGTAGGGATGTGATCCACAGAGGACCAGTTTCATTTTGATGTATGATACATGTCCCTGTATTGGTAATTATACCTGTGCTAAACAAAATGGCATTACTTTTTGACTTACCTATATGGAGAAGTAGGGATGTGATCCACAGAAGACCAGCTTCATTTTGATGTATGATACAAGTTTCTGTGTTGATAATTATACCTGTCCTAAACAAAATGCCATCACTTTTTGACTCACCTTCGTAATTCATTACACGGGAAGGATAATTAGCAGTTAATTAAGGCAGTAAATGAACAAAATAAAAAAAGTGGGACTAATTATAAAAATGTGTTCCTAAAAAGACATTAAATAAGTTTTTGAAAAGCCTTTATTACTTATTTTTTTCATTATGTAATCATTTCTTGTTCAGCTGCTGGTAAAATGAGAGCACCCTGTGTGATTTTTATTGATGAAATTGATACAGTTGGGGCCAAACGAACAAGTTCCCAGATTCATCCCTATGCAAACCAAACAATCAATCAGCTTCTCTCTGAGATGGATGGGTGAGTATGTCTTTTCTTTTTCTAATCGATCAATCGGCTGGTCACATCAAGCCCTAGCACCTATATGATTTTCCAACCCTATTGCCCTTATGGCAATCCCCAACCCCTCTTTATCATATGGGTGCTAGAAGGCGGTGGCTGCGGGTCTACATGTCCTGGGAATGACGTTAAACTCTATCTGATGGTGAGGTTCCAGTTTTGGAGGTTTGGGGAATGTGGAGCACCCCTTCATCACCATTGCTCCCTAGTCCACTCTGACCCGGAGTGGTAGTACCTGTTAGGGTCCCATCTATGGGTTAAATAGAAAAATGTATTTATAAAAAAATTGTATTATCCATTAAGAATTGATTTATTTCAAAAGTTTATCGGCATTAAATGACCCACTGAGGTTGATATGCCGTAAAACAAAACAAACCAAATCTTTTTCTAATATTGTAGCATAAAATGTTTATAGTGTAGAATAATCATACTAAGTTCCAATTACCATCGAATTGGTAAGACAATGCAACAAGTAGCTGTAACTCAGTACAGATCTAACCTTGTTGCAATCCTACTGCAGAATGCCAGAGTATTTATGGAGCCTCATAACATCATAGAAACTAAGCAGCCAATCAGGACTCAAGGAATAGAATCACCCAAATACATGAATGGATTATTCTTCAGTTCCATAAGTACCGGATATCTTGCCCACTAGTTCAGTGGTACTTAGCCAGTTATTGTCCAAACCAACAGTATACTGACTGACTGATCTCAATATATAGATTCTGCGGTTATTTCCTATAAGTCCAACATAAACAAAGGGGAACCACTCTTGGCTGATAAATTATTTATTTATTTATTAATCTACTAGGAAAAAAGAAGACTGGTTTGGGGTTAGGGTTAGTTTAATGGGAAAATAAATAATTTATCAGTCAAGAGTTGTTCCCCTTTGTTTATGTTGGACTTATAGGAAATAACCAATTCTGCCCCTTTACTGTGAAGCTTTTCTTTATGTAACACCTTATAATACAAACACAGAATGAAGGACATATGTACACAGTGACATGCATGCAAAAATACACATACAAATATAAAATTTAACATTTTGAAAAAACAAATGATGTTTGTTATGTAATTGCTGACAGAAATCTGTTTCGACCAAATCGATAAACTGGTCTTCATCACGAGCAACATAGACGGGAAAAGAAAGATATCCGTTAAAAGACTGTTTACAAAAACGAACACTATATTCAACGTTTTTGTAAACAGTCTTTTAACGGATATCTTTCTTTTCCCGTCTATGTTGCTCGTGATGAAGACCAGTTTATCGATTTGGTCGAAACAGATTTCTGTCAGCAATTACATAATATCATTTGTTTTTTCAAAATGTTAAATTTCATACTGTCGGATTAATTTCCATCTATTTTTCACATACAAATATATATATCATACCTACATTCACATATTTACGCAAATATAGAATTACCAACATATTTATTAGAGAGGCCCCCTCCGATCAATTGACTGGTCACATCAAGCTCTAGCACATATGATTGTCCTGACTGTATTGCTCTTATGGCAAAGCTGCAACTCTTTTTATCATATGTGCTAGAAGGCAGTGGCTGAAGGTCTTGGTGTTCTGGGTATGACATTAAACTGCATCTAGTGGAAGTTCCAATTCTGGTGCTCTGGGGAATGTGGAGTATTCCTTCATCAGCATTATTCCCAGGTCCACTCTGACCTGGAGTGGTAGTACCTGTTAGAGTCCCGTCTATAGGTTAAATAGATCAAAGAATGAGTTTTAAAAAATGTCTTTAAAAAATTGAATACCCAACAAAAAGGAATAAAAAAACGTCTTTAGCATAGAATATCCCAACAAAGGTTGACATGCCATAAAATCCAACCAACCAAAGTTCTCTAACCTCTAGGCATAAAATAACCCAACAAGGGTTGACATGCTGTAAAATCCAACCAACCCAAATTTAAAAATCTTGTTCTTGTGAAATTAAGTGTAATATACTAACGAATTATCTGCAAAGATTTTTTTCAAATCTATATATTAATATGCTTGTTGCTAAATATTCTGTCTTATCATCCTATAAACCCCTCTGGTTAAAAATGAGATAGTCCAAGATGAAATGGAAAAATGTAGGGTATCTGCAGAATTCTTTTTTCTTATGAGTGTTGTCACCTCAGCCAAATAATGGACCATTCCGTTTTTATTATAAAGAAAGCAAGGTTCATGCTACACAGAAAAAATGAGAGAGAGAGTAGAAGAAAGATAGAGGGGGGGGTGATAATACTTATCTGTTTCTATCAGACATAATGAAAATAGACACATATATATATATATATATATATAGACATAAAAAGACATAATGAAAAAGAAAAAAGTATCAGGGAGTTACCATATTTGACGGCATATAAGACCCCCCCCCCCTTTTCAGCAGGTCAGATTCGGGAAAAAAAAGTTTTTTTGTGTATTTAAGCATATATTGTTGAAAACAGTCTAGCTGTGCATTACACAAGCAGAAGCATAGCTGTATAAAAGCAATTTGGCAGTACAGGCAAGCAATAAGCATACACAAGACATCTCAATAGCAGGAAATAATAATAATAATAATAATAATAATAATAAGGCCTACAGGAGGTCTCAAACTTCACCTACAATGTATAAGACGCACAGCAATTTTTTGAGCCAAAATTTTGGAGAAAAAAAAGTGCATCCTATATGCCATCAATATGGTAAATCAAGATTATATTTTTTACATACTGAACTATTTAGCAATAGCTCTTAAGTAAACATTAAATGTTGTTGTGATTGAATGATCATACTGTGATATATCCACAGGTACTGTTCATGATTAATAGAAATGACAGAAAATTCAGGTGATATCTTATTATAATGGAGATTGTGTGTTTTCCTGTCTGTAACCGAAACTATATTACTACTCAAGTCACAATTCCCTTAATTATTTACGTCAAATTCTCCATGATTTCATTCTTTTAAACCTTCAGTTATTAATAAAAATTGTTTTACATTAATACTGTTGACCATATCTACGTACTAATAACATGCAATTGTATTTATATATACAACAAAATAGCGGTTTACAGTTTGAACGAGAAGGCTAATTTGCATATTGATATTTAAAATTTTATTTTAATAAATATGTGCTTGGTATTATTGATTTCTAATTGTTTGGTTTTATCTTAAGAAATATAAACAAAAATCTCGTGGATAAATCTTAAAAGAAATTTATTTACAAGAAGAAATAACTGTAATATTATCCTTTACTTCCTATTTTAACTAAATAGTTAAATTAGGAAAATTTACCAATGAAAGAGGGGAGTAATGGAAAATGATGGAATAGTTAGTTTCAAAGTTGTTCTATTTTTCGATTATACCCCCTCTGTTGCAGATCTTTTTATCTGCATTCTTAGTCAGTTTCATTAGCCTTTCTAATTTAATATATTTTATTATATTTAAACTTAAATACTTGCACCCGGAGGGTGCATATATTTGCTAGTAATAATAATAATAAAAAGGCCTACAGGAGGTCTCAAACTTCACCTACAATGTATAAGATGCACAGCAATTTTTGAGCCAAAATTTTGGGAAAAAAGTGCATCCTATATGCCATCAATATGGTAAATCAAGATTATATTTTTTACATACTGAACTATTTAGCAATAGCTCTTAAGTAAACATTAAATGTTGTGATAATTGAATGATCATACTATGGTATATCCACAGGTACTGTTCATGATTAATAGAAATGACAGAAAATTCAGGTGATATTGTAATAATCAATTTTCATAATATTTGTTCCTATAAGAGGTTCACAGAGTATTAACTCTGGTTCTTATAAAACATTGGGTTACTTAAAGGATAAGTACCCAATGCGGAACACTTCAGTTAGGAAAACGACAAACATGTTAGTTACGTTTATATGACTTTATTACAACATGTATAGGGGAACGAAGTTCCCCAGACTATAGAATGTCACAAGTGTCCAAACATACACAGTAGTATTCATAGACAAAATAGGTGGAAACCACTTACTGTGAGCAGTGTCGTGTCTGTGGCGTCTAGCATGCACCATAGGTGTCTGCTGGAGAGAGGTGACAAGCACGTCCAGGCTTGTTCAGTGGCATCAGAAGGAGAGGGTTCCCTCCTTGGGTTCCTGTGTCACGTGACCAAAATAGGGTCTCCAGACACAGGAGATTTACCAAAACCCTCAGACAAGGGAGACTGCCCTTACATTCCTATGAAAAGGATATTTGTAAGAAAAGACTAAAAAGTAATGTTGCTTTTGAAGCTTCAACATTATGGGATTGTTTTGCCATTAGTTTTCTTAATATCATTCTTGTTTTTTATATAATTTTATTTCATGGTTTTTCTCTTTTTCAAATAAATTCATCAGAAAATGTAAACATCTTTTGCTGCTGCTGATGATGACTTTGATTCAGAAGCAAAGAGTAACCAAAATAATGGATTGTATTTTTTTTAGTATTATTTGTATTAATCGGACTATTGTCCTCATCTTCATTGTTATCTGTACAACGCTTCGGCCAATGTGCCCTCCAGCCTTTGGGCATTTCTTGTAGGAGTCGGGAACCTTCTCAAACTCTGGAACCTTCTCGTCAAAAACTCTTAAGGAAAACTCTAAAGTCAAAGAGCTTTCATGCACATTGGTAGAAACGTTATGTAAATAGCATAAAGAAGAAAACAATAGTCTAAATAATATAATTTATCAAGCTTCATCGAAAAAATTCAGAGAAATAGTGTAGATAAAAATAAAGATGAGGACAATAGTCCGAATAATACTAATTATCAAGCATCATCTCAAAAATTCTGAGAAATTGTATTTTTTTATTTTTTAAAAAATTTTTTCAAATTGTCATGGCTTGTCTGAAATCTTTTTCAGATTTCATCAAAATGAAGGAGTTATTGTTTTAGGTGCCACAAACAGAAGAGACAACCTTGACAAGTGAGTTCTGGCTTCCATTTTACTTTTTATAAAACCATCTTGTCAGTTTGTTTTTGACATCTTACAAAGGAAATTAAAAGATGTTTATTCAGCAAAATCAGAAATTCCAAATTTTATATTAACTTTAAATTCTCAAAGACAAACCTTGAGGAAAAATAATTTTTGAATGAAAAAGTGCCTGCAAAATGTAAGTAAAAAAAAAAAAAAAAAAAAAAAAATTATAAAATTGAAAATTAAAAATCCATATCCCAATTTTTAATAAATTACATTTCTGGTCACAATTCTTGGCACCCATGAAATTTCAGTAGATGATGTAGAATATCTCCTGAAAAAATAAATAAATAAAAAGAATGAATCTAGTGAAAAAGTTTTGGTTTATTGATAACTGATGGTTGATAAAGAAAAAATATATGATAAACAAAAAAGTTTATATAAATTTGGTTATTTTCTGTTTATTTCTGAAAATATTGAAAAAAAAAACAAAACAAAAACAAAAAAATGGTGATCAGGGCTGTATATAATTGAAAAAAAGAAATGTTCATTTTAGATACTCAAAATATTATTCTTTGTGTGGAAGGTTCTTTTTTTTTTTTTTTTTTTTTTTTTTTTTTTCCTGTTTTAAAACTATAATAAAATTACTGGCGGACCTGAACTGTCAGACCCCCCCATCTAAAATTTTTGTTTTTAATCTTTCTTTTTTTTTTTTCAAACGGATTATTATTGATTGCACACCAATCTATACGATTGTAAAAAAAAATTTTTTAAAGTTATTTATTTTTCGAGTTTTCAGGGTGGTCAGTTATCGTAAACCGATCCCCATATCGGAACCGCTGAAAAAATTTTTTCTTGTAATTTTTCTTTTTCTTCAATGGATTATTATCGTTTACACACCAATCTATCAGATTGTAAAAAAAGAAAATTCTAAAGTTTTTTATTTTTGAGTTTTCAGGGGTGCTCATTTCCCCGTATAAGTTTATAGTAAATCGATCCCCATATTGGAACCACTCGATAATAATAATTGGGTTCTGTTTTCTGGTCCACCCTAACTTTGACACTTTGCACCAGTTTCCTTTCGTGTGGTATATCGATTTACTATAAACTTATACGGGAACTGAGCACCCCTGAAAACTCGAAAAAATAAATAACTTTTTGAATTTTTTTTTCACAGTCTGATAGATGGCAATCGATAATAATCCATGAAAGAAGAAAAAAATTAAAACACAAAAATTAGATGTTCTGAAAGTTCAGGTTCGCCAAATTACCAAATATTATGACTGAAGAAAAAAAAAAAAACAAAAAAAAAAAAGAAAGGGTAGGAGATGTACTTTGTGTTAAATAATCTTTGAAAGATCCAGATACATGATGAAATATGTGAATCAAATTTTTAATTTTTAAAATCAAAAATTGATTTGTCACTAATATTTTCATATTCTTTGAATCATTTTTAACTGTTAATTTAAAAATATATAAAAAAAAGAGAATTTGTTTTTATTTAACAAGGATGTTTTTTTTTTCTGTCTTAAGACAGAAAAAAAAAATCCTTGTTAAAATAACAAACTGGTCTACAAATAAATTAACAAATATTGTGACTGAAGAAGAAAAATAAAAAGAGGTGGAAGATGAACTTTGTTAAATAAATTTTGAAAGATCCAAATACGTGATGAAATATGTGAATCAATATTTTTTTTTTTTTAATAATGAGTGAAATCAAAAACAATTTGTCTCCAATATTTTCATATTCTCTGAATTCTTTCACTGTTAATTTTTAAAAAGATATTTGTTTTTATTTAACAAGGATGAATAATTTGTTCTTTTTTAAACATTTCTTTTTAAAGAGCACTTTTACGTCCCGGTCGTTTTGATGTTGAAGTAAGAGTCTTTCCACCAGATTTGAAACGAAAGGAAATTCTTGAATATTACATGTGCAAGATCAAAATAGAAAATGATGTTGATGTTGATCTTTTAGCAAAAGGGACCCACAGGTAAATGATAAATACAATTTTTTTCACCTCAGAATCAATCGACATGCTAATGTATCATTTACAATGTCCTATACCGCCTCATTCCGCCGTCCGGAAGTCACATTCATTTTCCTAACCCAACTCAAATGATAGCCTTTATTTAAATGTAATAATAGATATATTTACAAGTCTTTGATTTAAGGGAAATAACAGGTAACTCATTAATGCAAAGCCATTTTTAGCCATTTTTTGATAAATCCATAGGAATGGGCTCTGACTTGGAAAATCTCAACAGGAATGTTAAGAGTTAAGCAATAATATATATTATATATCGCATAAACTTTTCACTATCTTTATACTTATAGAAATAAACTTGACAAGTGTAATCCCGCAAAGATCGCTCCTGGGTAGAATATTGTACAGACTGTTTCGAAACAGTCTGTGATTATTCTACACACGACCGATCTTTGCCGGGTTACACTTGTCAAGTTTATTTTCTATAAGAAAAAAGTATCAAATTTATGCGATACATGCGTTTGTAAAGTGCCTTCAAGTAAAAATTTAATATATACTTATTCAGCAACGTTTCTAAAATAAACAACATATCCAAAAATCTTAAATGTATATATATATTTTTTTTATTTTTTATTTTTTTAATGCTTCCTTGAGATTTATCCCCTTTTTTTCTAACTTCTCACATCAACCTTTAAAATAAAATAAAAATACCTTTTGTTTGATCTATTGGAAAATTAAAGTGTTTTTTTTCTTCTTCTTTCTTCCCCTCCATTTTCATGCGAAAACAAATTTTAGAATAATTTCCTTCATCATTCTCTAATTCATCAGCCTTTAATAACTCTTAACATCCTGTTGAGAATTTCCAAGTCAGAGCCCATTCTTATAAGGATTTATCAAGAAATGGATTAAAAATGGCCTTTTCATTTAAAGAGCCTACCCAAGATATTTATTTCAAAGACTTCTAAATATGTTTAATATTACATTTAAACAAAAGCTATTCAGTATGGACGGATTAGCGAAATGTGATTTCTGGCCAGATGGAATGAGGTGGTACCAGGATGTTAAGAGTTAAACTTTAAAAAAAAAAAAATACTTTTGTTTTTTTAAATTTTATTTCTTCATCCCTCCATTTTTAATTAAAACACTTGTCTCGCCATGTCCATTTACAATAACCATTATAGCTGCCAAAAACAATATTTTAAAATTGGAAGTATAAGGCACAAAAAAGATATGGACAATTCTAGCAACAGCTCCAGTCTTTCAGAAATTTCTGAGGAAGAGATCTTTAATTTGTAATATTAAGAATAAATCAAAGGTTAACAAACAACTCCATAGTACCTTATTTTCTTACACTTGCATTGTATAAGCCTTCAAAAACCAACCACCAAACCAAATATAAAATTAATGTCCTTCAAGCAAATTATAAAATTCACTTTTTTTTTTCTTTGTTATTTTTCAGGTGCAGATTCTTGAGACTGGTGAACCAAGCAGCCTTAACAAGCAGCGATGGATTGGAGCCGGCTAATGTTAGCATGGAACATATGAATATGCTAAGAGACAAAGTTCTCATGGGTAAGCTATAATTCTTTATTCAAAAATTGAAGTTTTATCTTTATAAACATGCTAAACACATTTTTTATTATTGTTTCTATTTCATCTATCACCTAGCGCTCCGGTAACAATTTATGTAGCCTGTGTTGGCGATTGCCAAGGCTCGTAAAATTTATGTGCCTGTGGTTGGCGATTGCCAAGGCTCGTATTCCGTCTACGCGAATTTATCGTGTAAAGCCCTGTGTTGGCGATTGCCAAGCGCTCGTAATTTATGTTAGCCTGATGTTGGCGATTGCCAAGGCTCGAAATTTATGTAGCCTGTGTTGCGATTGCCAAGGGCTCGTAAATTTATTGTAGCTGTGTTGGCGCATTGCCAAGGCTTCGTAAAATTATGTAGCCTGTGTTTGGATGGCCAGGCTCGTAATTTATGCTAGCCATGTGTTGGAGATTTGCTAGGCTCGTAAATTATAGCCTGTGTTGGAGATGCTAGGCTTCGTAAATTGATGTAGCCCTGCTGTGCGAGCTGCCTAGGCCTCGTAAATTTATGTAGCCTGTATTGCGAGATTGCCAAGGCTCCTAAAGGAAAGTCATAAACCCTCTTATCAGACGGGCTGTGGATTAATGAATTACTATGACTTTTGTTTTTTTTTCCCTATAAGAATGGCTTGGCATTAGATAAACCCATGATAGTGTATGCCACTGTGCTGTTAGATGTGTTTAGCAGTAAGCTAATACCCCTTCTTACACTTTACCAGATGGACTGGGCTCATAGCCTTTACGATAGCCTCGGTTAAAGTGGTTAACTACGCTGAAAATATTCAGAACTGACTTTGCTGGTGTGGCGTATACCGAATTACCCTCCTCTGATTTAAAAATTGTTTTTTTTTGGTGTAAAAAGGTTTGGGTTCCTTGTTAATAGATTGTGCTTATTTTTTCTGTGTTGTATGTATCGTTTGCCGGACCAGATGCTGTGCTAATAAATTATGAAGCACACCATTCTTCTGTGTATCTTTCCACCTCGACGTACAACACCGATTAAACAAAATCAAACCAAGAGATTCACATTTAAAGAAGGAAACGCAGAAATTACCTACAAAGGTTTGTTGATGAATCAACAATAACGTTTGAAATAAGAGTTTCTCTAATGAAAAAATCTCTGGTTTTACTGATCAATTTTGGCTTGTAATAAGGACCCAGGGTGGGGGGTGGTGTGCTAGTATACAAGTTGTGGACGGAGAGGGGACTCAACTACATTACACAAAGATTTTAACTCTAATATTGTTTTTTTTATTATCTATTTATTTTTTTAGTTTTGATGCTTCATTTTAAAATGTTATCTTGAAGGCCCGGGTGTTAGCCTCACGCCCCAACCCACGGCCTCACGACCTGCTCACACGCCATCAGTCACTACCGCCACCACCCGACTTCACGAACCACAACTCCTGGTCCGGGTTGCAAAAAGCCTTCAGCCACTCAAGGCGTATGAGTAGCATAGATGTGCGGGAAGTCGAGTATCTGCTCCCTCCCTCTATATATATAT
>CM042171.1:11166651-11222011 GCA_023376005.1 Doryteuthis pealeii | reverse complement strand
TATCTTAAGAAATATAAACAAAAATCTCGTGGATAAATCTTAAAAGAAATTTATTTACAAGAAGAAATAACTGTAAATTATCCTTTACTTCCTATTTTAACTAAATAGTTAAATTAGGAAAAATTTACCAATGAAAGAGGGGAGTAATGGAAAATGATGGAATAGTTAGTTCAAAGTTGTTCTTTTTTTCGATTATACCCCCTCTGTTGCAGATCTTTTTATCTGCATTCTTAGTCAGTTTCATTAGCCTTTCTAATTTAATATATTTTATTATATTTAAACTTAAATACTTGCACCCGGAGGGTGCATATATTTGCTAGTAATATAATAATAAAAAGGCCTACAGGAGGTCTCAAACTTCACCTACAATGTATAAGATGCACAGCAATTTTTGAGCCAAAATTTTGGGAAAAAAGTGCATCCTATATGCCATCAATATGGTAAATCAAGATTATATTTTTTACATACTGAACTATTTAGCAATAGCTCTAAGTAAACATTAAATGTTGTGATAATTGAATGATCATACTATGGTATATCCACAGGTACTGTTCATGATTAATAGAAATGACAGAAAATTCAGGTGATATTGTAATAATCAATTTTCATAATATTTGTTCCTATAAGAGGTTCACAGAGTATTAACTCTGGTTCTTATAAAACATTGGGTTACTTAAAGGATAAGTACCCAATGCGGAACACTTCAGTTAGGAAAACGACAAACATGTTAGTTACGTTTATATGACTTTATTACAACATGTATAGGGGAACGAAGTTCCCCAGACTATAGAATGTCACAAGTGTCCAAACATACACAGTAGTATTCATAGACAAAATAGGTGGAAACCACTTACTGTGAGCAGTGTCGTGTCTGTGGCGTCTAGCATGCACCATAGGTGTCTGCTGGAGAGAGGTGACAAGCACGTCCAGGCTTGTTCAGTGGCATCAGAAGGAGAGGGTTCCCTCCTTGGGTTCCTGTGTCACGTGACCAAAATAGGGTCTCCAGACACAGGAGATTTACCAAAACCCTCAGACAAGGGAGACTGCCTTACATTCCTATGAAAAGGATATTTGTAAGAAAAGACTAAAAAGTAATGTTGCTTTTGAAGCTTCAACATTATGGGATTGTTTTGCCATTAGTTTTCTTAATATCATTCTTGTTTTTTATATAATTTTATTTCATGGTTTTTCTCTTTTTCAAATAAATTCATCAGAAAATGTAAACATCTTTTGCTGCTGCTGATGATGACTTTGATTCAGAAGCAAAGAGTAACCAAAATAATGGATTGTATTTTTTTTTAGTATTATTTGTATTAATCGGACTATTGTCCTCATCTTCATTGTTATCTGTACAACGCTTCGGCCAATGTGCCCTCCAGCCTTTGGGCATTTCTTGTAGGAGTCGGGAACCTTCTCAAACTCTGGAACCTTCTCGTCAAAAACTCTTAAGGAAAACTCTAAAGTCAAAGAGCTTTCATGCACATTGGTAGAAACGTTATGTAAATAGCATAAAGAAGAAAACAATAGTCTAAATAATATAATTTATCAAGCTTCATCGAAAAAATTCAGAGAAATAGTGTAGATAAAAATAAAGATGAGGACAATAGTCCGAATAATACTAATTATCAAGCATCATCTCAAAAATTCTGAGAAATTGTATTTTTTTATTTTTTAAAAAATTTTTTTCAAATTGTCATGCTTGTCTGAAATCTTTTTCAGATTTCATCAAAATGAAGGAGTTATTGTTTTAGGTGCCACAAACAGAAGAGACAACCTTGACAAGTGAGTTCTGGCTTCCATTTTACTTTTTATAAAACCATCTTGTCAGTTTGTTTTTGACATCTTACAAAGGAAATTAAAAGATGTTTATTCAGCAAAATCAGAAATTCCAAATTTTATATTAACTTTAAATTCTCAAAGACAAACCTTGAGGAAAAATAATTTTTGAATGAAAAAGTGCCTGCAAATGTTAAGTAAAAAAAAAAAAAAAAAAAAAAAAAAAATTATAAAATTGAAAATTAAAATCCATATCCCAATTTTTAATAAATTACATTTCTGGTCACAATTCTTGGCACCCATGAAATTTCAGTAGATGATGTAGAATATCTCCTGAAAAAATAAATAAATAAAAAGAATGAATCTAGTGAAAAAGTTTTGGTTTATTGATAACTGATGGTTGATAAAGAAAAATATATGATAAAACAAAAAGTTTATATAAATTTGGTTATTTTCTGTTTATTTCTGAAAATATTGAAAAAAAAAAAAAAAAACAAAACAAAAAAAATGGTGATCAGGGCTGTATATAATTGAAAAAAAGAAATGTTCATTTTAATACTCAAAATATTATTCTTTGTGTGGAAGGTTCTTTTTTTTTTTTTTTTTTTTTTTTTTGTTTTAAAACTATAATAAAATTACTTGAACTGTCAGAATTTTTGTTTTTAATCTTTCTTTTTTTTTTTTCAAACGGATTATTATTGATTGCACACCAATCTATACGATTGTAAAAAAAAAATTTTTAAAGTTATTTATTTTTCGAGTTTTCAGGGGTGGTCAGTTTATCGTAAACGATCCCCCCATATCGGAACCGCTGAAAAAAAATTTTTTCTTTGTAATTTTTCTTTTTCTTCAATGGATTATTATCGTTTACACACCAATCTATCAGATTGTAAAAAAGAAAATTCTAAAGTTTTTTATTTTTTGAGTTTTCAGGGGTGCTCATTTCCCCGTATAAGTTTATAGTAAATCGATCCCCCATATTGGAACCACTCGATAATAAATAATTTGGGTTCTGTTTTTTCTGGTCCACCCTAACTTTGACACTTTTGCACCAGTTTCCTTTCGTGTGGTTCCGATATGGGGGATCGATTTACTATAAACTTATACGGGGAACTGAGCACCCCTGAAAACTCGAAAAAATAAATAACTTTTTTGAATTTTTTTTTTCACAGTCTGATAGATTGGTGTGCAATCGATAATAATCCATTGAAAGAAGAAAAAAAATTAAAAACAAAAATTTTAGGGGGGTTCTGAAAGTTCAGGTTCGCCAAATTACCAAATATTATGACTGAAGAAAAAAAAAAAAAAAAAAAAAAAAAAAAGAAGGGTAGGAGATGTACTTTGTGTTAAATAATCTTTGAAAGATCCAGATACATGATGAAATATGTGAATCAAATTTTTTAATTTTTAAAATCAAAAATTGATTTGTCACTAATATTTTCATATTCTTTGAATCATTTTAACTGTTAATTTAAAAATATATAAAAAAAAGAGAATTTGTTTTTATTTAACAAGGATGTTTTTTTTTTCTGTCTTAAGACAGAAAAAAAAATCATCCTTGTTAAATAACAAACTGGTCTACAAATAAATTAACAAATATTGTGACTGAAGAAGAAAAATAAAAAAGAGGGTGGAAGATGAACTTTGTTAAATAAATTTTGAAAGATCCAAATACGTGATGAAATATGTGAATCAAATTTATTTTTTTTTTTTTTTTAATAATGAGTGAAATCAAAAACAATTTGTCTCCAATATTTTCATATTCTCTGAATTCTTTTCACTGTTAATTTTTTAAAAAGATATTTGTTTTTATTTAACAAGGATGAATAATTTGTTCTTTTTTAACATTTCTTTTTAAAGAGCACTTTTACGTCCCGGTCGTTTTGATGTTGAAGTAAGAGTCTTTCCACCAGATTTGAAAGGTCGAAAGGAAATTCTTGAATATTACATGTGCAAGATCAAAATAGAAAATGATGTTGATGTTGATCTTTTAGCAAAAGGGACCCCTGGTTTTACAGGTAAATTGATTAATACAATTTTTTTTTCACCTCAGAATCAATCGACATGCTAATGTATCATTTAACTCTTAATGTCCTATACCGCCTCATTCCGCCCGTCCGGAAGTCACATTCATTTTCCTAACCCAACTCAAATGATAGCCTTTATTTAAATGTAATAATAGATATATTTACAAGTCTTTGATTTAAGGGAAATAACAGGTAACTTTAGATGCAAAGGCCATTTTTAGCCATTTTTTGATAAATCCTTATAGGAATGGGGCTCTTGACTTGGAAAATTCTCAACAGGATGTTAAGAGTTAAGCAAATATATATATATCGCATAAAATTTGATACTTTTTCTTATAGAAAATAAACTTGACAAGTGTAATCCCGGCAAAGGATCGCTCGGTGTGTAGAATATTGTACAGACTGTTTCGAAACAGTCTGTATGATATTCTACACACCGAGCGATCCTTTGCCGGGATTACACTTGTCAAGTTTATTTTCTATAAGAAAAAGTATCAAATTTTATGCGATACATGCGTTGTAAGTGCCTTCAAGTAAAAATTTAATATATACTTTATTCAGCAACGTTTCTAAAATAAACAAACATCCAAAAATCTTAAATGTATATATATATTTTTTTATTTTTATTTTTTTAATGCTTCCTTGAGATTTATCCCCTTTTTTTCTAACTTCTCACATCAACCTTTAAAATAAAATAAAAATACCTTTTGTTTGATCTATTGGAAAATTAAAGTGTTTTTTTTTTTCTTCTTTCTTTCTTCCCCTCCATTTTCATGGAAAACAAATTTTAGAAATAATTTTCCTTCATCATTCTCTAATTCATCAGCCTTTAATAACTCTTAACATCCTGTTGAGAATTTTCCAAGTCCAGAGCCCCATTCTTATAAGGATTTATCAAGAAATGGATAAAAATGGCCTTTTCATTTAAAGCTACCCAAGATATTTATTTCAAAGACTTCTAAATATGTTTAATATTACATTTAAACAAAGGCTATCATATGGGACGGATTAGGAAATGTGATTTCTGGCCAGATGGAATGAGGTGGTACAGGATGTTAAGAGTTAAATTTAAAAAAAAAAAAAAATACTTTTGTTTTTTAAATTTTATTTCTTCATCCCCTCCATTTTTAAATAAAAACTTGTCTCGCCATGTCCATTTACAATAACCATTATAGCTGCCAAAAACAATATTTAAAAAATTTGGAAGATATAAGGCACAAAAAAGAATGGACAATTCCTAGCAACAGCTCCAGTCTTTCAGAAATCTTCTGAGGAAGAGATCTTTAATTTGTAATATTAAGAATAAATCAAAGGTTAACAAACAACACCATAGTTACCTTATTTTTCTTTACACTTGCATTGTGATAGCCTTCAAAACCAACCACCAAACCAATATAAAAATAATGCTTCAAGCAAATTATAAATCACTTTTTTTTTTCTTTGTGTATTTCAGGTGCAGATCTTGAGAATCTGGTGAACCAAGCAGCCTTAAAAGCAGCGATGGATGGAGCGGCTAATGTTAGCATGGAACATATGGAATATGCTAGAGACAAAGTTCTCATGGGTAAGTATAAATTCTTTATTCAAAAATTGAAGTTTTATTTTATAGAACATGTGAAACAATTTTTTTTTGTTTTCTATTTATTTTACTAGGCTCGTAAATTTATGTAGCCTGTGTTGGCGATTGCCAAGGCTCGTAAATTTATGTAGCCTGTGTTGGCGATTGCCAAGGCTCTAAATTTATGTAGCCTGTGTTGGCGATTGCCAAGGCTCGTAAATTTATGTAGCCTGTGTTGGCGATTGCCAAGGCTCGTAAATTTATGTAGCCTGTGTTGGCGATTGCCAAGGCTCGTAAATTTATGTAGCCTGTGTTGGAGATTGCCTAGGCTCGTAAATTTATGTAGCCTGTGTTGGAGATTGCCTAGGCTCGTAAATTTATGTAGCCTGTGTTGGAGATTGCCTAGGCTCTAAATTTATGTAGCCTGTGTTGGAGATTGCCTAGGCTCGTAAATTTATGTAGCCTGTATTGGAGATTGCCAAGGCTCCTAAAAGGAAAGTCATAAACCCTCTTATCAACGGGCTGTGGATTAAATAATACTATGACTTTTGTTTTTTTTTCCCTATAAGAATGGCTTTGGCATTAGATAACCCATGATAGTTGATATGCCACTTGCTGTAGAGTAGCTAATACCCCTTCTACACTTTACCAGATGGACTGGCTCATAGCCTTAAGATAGCCTTCGGTTAAAGTGGATTAACTACCTGAATAATATTCAGACTGACTTTGCTGTGTTGGCTATACCGAATTGACCCTCCTCTATTTAATGTAAGTTTTGTCTTGTTAATAGATTGTGCTTATTTGTTCTGTGTTTGTATGTATCCGTTTGGGACCAGATGCTGGTGCTTAATAAATGTATTAAGCACACCATTCTTCTGTGTATCTTTTCCACCTCACGATACAACACCATTAAACAAATAAACCAAGATTCACTTTAAAGAAAAACCAGAAATTACCACAAAGGTTTGTTGATTAATCAACAATAACGTTTTGAAATAAGAGTTTCTCTAATGAAAAAATCTCTGGTTTACTGATCAATTTTGGCTGTAATAAGACCCAGGGTGGGGTGGTGGTGCTAGTATACAGTTTGTGGAGGAGAGGGGGATCTCACTACATTACACAAAGATTTTAATCTAATATTGTTTTTTTTTTAATTTATTTTTTTTATTATGCTTCATTTTAAAATGTTATCTTTGAAGGCCGGTTTAGCTCAGTCAGTAGAGCCTCCGACTAGGAACCACAAGGTTCCGGGTTTGATACCAGCCTTCGCCAACTCAGTGTATGAGTAGCATGGGGATGTGTGCGGAAAGTGGGGAGCTGATGGTAGGTGTGGTGCACCACCTCAGACGCCAAAATGATCTATTTTGTCTAGTGCTAGTGGATAAGGGATAGACTCCCTTGCTGTCTGTCTGATACCGACATTAGGCCACCCCGATGACTTTACTTTTTTTTTTTTCACTTATGTTTCATTTTAAAATGTTTTCTTTGATTGAATTTTTTTTCTTTTTTTTCAGGTCCAGCCAAAAAAGCACGTCCTCCTGATGATGTCAGCTGGTTAACTGCCTATCATGAAGCAGGACATACAATTGTTGCATATTTTACTCAGGAAGCTACTCCCCTCCATAAAGTTACCATCATGCATCGTGGATTGAGTCTTGGCCATGTAAGAAAGAGATTTTCTTTTTTTAAAGATTTTCTTTTTTTTTTCTTTTTTCTTTTTTTGAATTAAATACAAAATTGGGCAATTCTATTTCAGAACAATTGTTATTACTGAGAATTAAATTTCTACAGTAATCTACGTCTTATTAGAATACTAAAAGTAGAACTATTTATGTAGTTATGAATTTTTTATGGTAATAAAGTAGAAAAAAAAAAATTGACATTTGACAGTTGAATATAAAATTAAAAAAAAAAACGCACAGCAGTATTAACCACAGGGATCTCATTGAATAAATCTGTATTTTTTTTTTTCTGAATTATTCACTTAGGTGTAAAATCTTAAAATGGTTTATTATGAATTATTTACTAGTATCCATTAGGAGCTTTTGATAAGTGAACTCAACATTGTGAAAAAAGGGGGGAATCTTTGACTATCATTGACCTCAATGGAGCCAAATATTTAAAAAATAAACCAACAAAAAAACCCCACCTTGCTGGGCCCCATCAACTAAAAGGATCTCATTGAATGAACTGAATTCTTTTCTTAATCACTCACTTAGGTGTAAAATCTTAAAATGGTTTATTATGAATTATTTACTAGTGTTCATTAGTTAAAATCATTTATTAAAAGTTTTTTTTTGTTTTTTTTTTTTTTTAATTAAATACAAAATTTGGCCAACAGAAAAACAAACATTATTTAAATGTCAAAAACAGTATAAAAAAAGATTTTGTATTGATTTAAAAAAAAATTTTTTTTTAAAATTTTTTTTTTAAAAAAAATTTTTTTAAAAAAATTTTTTTAAAAAGATTTTTAAATCTTTTTAAAAAAATTTTTTTCTTAACATTAAAACAAGAAAAATAATTTTAGAAATTGGGGAAAAAAGAAATATATTTTTGGCCATTTTAAAAAACAAAAACAAAAAAATTACAGATTAACCTACATCAGGTGAATGTTGTCATGCGCACACACACACATGCATGCACATACACACTATAAATGAATAATTTTCAATTCCTCAATCTTTACAATTTGTAGAAAAACTTTTTCAATGTTTCATGATGTCAAATGATTTCTTTGATTTTTGTTGTAGACGTCTTTCATCGCAGAGAAAGAGACCTTTAACAAAACAAAAGCCCAGCTTCTAGCAGAAATAGATGTGTGTATGGGTGGCCGTGTTGCGGAAGAATTTATCTATGGAAATGATAAAATTACAACAGGTAACAAAAAAAACAAACTTTTACCAATATTTTTTTTCATTGTCCCTTTTTATGTCTTAATGTCCTATACCGCCTCATTCTGCCCACCCGGAAGTCTCATTCATTTTTCCAATCCACCCCAAATGATAACCTTTGTTTAAATTTAATATTAAACATATTTAGAAGTCTTTATTTTAAGGGAAATAACAGGTAACTTTAAATGAAAAGACCATTTTTAGCCATTTTTTGATAAATCCTTATAGGAATGGGGCTCTAAACTTAGAAAATTCTCAACAGGTTGTTAAAAATTAAAAGTTTTTAAAAAAAATTTTTTTTTTAATTTAAAAAATTTTTTTTTTAAACAAATGCAATTTGTCCTTCATTTAAATTCTGCAAGGTTCTAAGAAAGATTAAATTTAGTGGAAAAAAAAAAAAAATTCTGAAATAAAATTCAGAAATTTTGAAAATTGTGTCACATGCTGGAGGGGTTAGTAAATATATACGAGTATCATCCTAAAGGTAAGGTCTCTAAAATATTTAGAAATCACAGAAATGTTTGTTTATTGTCTCATTGACTTTACCTCATTTTAAAGTTTGAACATGTTATATAGCCATACTTGTGTATTTCTAGAGTAGCTATCTTGTAAAATTCTTACGGGTGCACCGAGGGCATTCACTGCACATCTGGTTATAATGTGTCCTCTGCAAATCCTTAGGACTTCCACCTACTGTGTCCCTAAACCACGCCCGGTGGGGGCAAATCCATCATAAGAGAACAATTAATTAAACAAAGAGAGAGGACACAAAGTAAGGTGAACATTCAAATCTGGACAGAAAGAGGTGTAAGACTTTGCTCTTTATTCTCATTAATTCCTTATCTACCTGCTATGTTCCTTCTGCTGCTATGAGAAGGGAGGGGGGTATTCCTTTTTACTTGTAAATATGACAGTTAATACTGTTGTAGCGTTAGTTTCGTATTTGCCTGGGAGAGTTGTTTGCCCGGTTTAGTTTGCTGGTGCCCGCTAGGGGGCTATAGTATTTAAGCGCCAGGTTCAAACCCTTTCGGCCTCTTTTCCTGTTCCAGTAACCACGAGACACATGGGCTAGACACTGTCTATCCCTTCTCGTAGGGGCTTTTGGCCCCACTTACATTACTGTAAGTTCTTCACAGCATGGACTATCCCTAGTCTCATGCCTGTACTTTTGTATATCTTGTACCATTCATGAATGTGTATTTATCTGTCTACATGTAACTTGTTTTTACTTGTACTTTGTATCTCGTCATATCCATGTGCTGTACTATATTAAATGTCTTGTCTGTTAACCTTCGTCGGAGTCATGTATCCAATATATATAACTTTGAACCCTTTCTTACACTGTCTTTTTCTTTGCCGTTTCTCTGGTTCCGCTTATTCGTAACTGGTGTGTTAAGATGCTGGTGAGTTTCATTCAAGTTTCATTTAAATCTCCTGTGCTTTGGAGACATTATTACTTGCAGAGATACTGATAAGTATGCGTACTGCGTCCTTGATGAAAAAATCAAAAAAGGATGCAGTAAAGTCGTATCCATGCGTCCCAGTGTTTTTCTTTTTTCTTCCATCATCATTTCAAGCTAACTGTAAATACATTTCAATAGTTTCTTAGAAATCTAATTACACAGGATAGGTTAAAAGGTAGGAGTTAGGCGGCTTTAGTTGGGACCCATAAAATTTCCCGGGGACTCCTTCAAAGCAAGTATGCGTGTACCAGGATGCACTAAATTAAAAATCTATCAGCATCACTGTGTAATATATATATATATATATATATAGGCGCGTGGGCTAGTGGTTAGTCGTGGGAAATGGACTCGTCAATTCGAGTTCAATTCCAAGACGAAGCTGTTGGCATTTCACATAGCGCTAATACCCTTGGGAAAGGTATGAATCCATATATTCTCCCTCCAGCTATGGGTTAAATAGTAGGGCAGACTGGGCCTTTCAACCTTGGGTAGGTAACCAGTCTAGGAGAGGGATAACTCTGAATTCAAAATTCCTGAGGTCGGTCGTTGATTGGGTTTGTGGCAACCCTTGATGCACCAATTCTTTCCTATCGACTGTACCAAAAAGTGTGGATGGTCCAACACAAGCCTTCACCACTATAAACAAATCACTGTGTGGGTGTTCATTGTGTGTGTGAACCCTCGTGCGTCGAAAATCGACGAGAGAGTCCATAATATATATATATATATATATATTAGTTGTAGAAAAGTTTTTTTCTCTCTACCATGGTTTCGGTGTTCAAGGTACACCTTCCTCAGAACTAAAAAAATTTAGGTAGCTAATATATACTTGCCTGGTTTAGGATTATTTTTATAGAAATGATAAATTTTTGTCCCTAAAACTAAACTTTTTTTCCTTTGAAATTAATGATTAGTTTACCACATGTTCACCGGCTAAAGTAATTTGTGATTCTATCTATCAGCTGTGTTAACCCTGTAACTGCCCACTGGTTTTCGAATAAAAAGGGGACGCTTCTGTACTGATATCATTAACTTTATTTAACAAACACAGTGAAACTACAACAAAATAAATAACATTTAATGACAGCGAATACTTTGCCAAATGAGAAGTAATGTATAACAGCAAATACATTTCTAAGAATCAAAAAGACTTGAAGAATGTCGGAGTACTCACCGTGTCATCCGTCTTGGCCAGTGGCAGAATCTAAAGGGACCTTGTATAAGTCTTCCTCTTACCACTGTAAGATTCAAAGTGATAATACTTGAGGATAAAACTCCGACAACGGTTGATAGACAAAACATTTTATATACAGCACATGGATATGACGAGATACATAAAGTAGATAAAGTGTACATGAACATACATACAAAAGTAGAGATAATGACACATTCATGAATGGAAAAACATAAAAGCAACAGACAGACTAGGAATAGTCCATGCTGTATGAATCACTTACAGTAATGTAAGGGGGGGCCCAAAGCCCCAACAAGAAGTGGGTAGACCAGAGTCTAACCCATAGTGGTGTCTCGTAGGTCGAGCAACAGGAAAAAGAGAAAGAGATGTTCAAACCAGCCGCTTAAATATCAGCGGGAACCAGCGAAACTAAACGGGCAGACAACTCCCCAGGCGAATACGAAAATAACGCCTACACCACTTTCCGGGTTAGGGAATAACAACCCACAGAAAATGGGATTGATGAACCCATCAAACTATTAAAATGGGAAACTATGGTTTAATTAATGTTACAAACAAAAATTATGTATTTAAAAATTAAGATAGGATTAATTGTCCAATTTAGCGGCAGTTACAAATCCCTATCCTCTTTTTTATTATTTCTTTTTATTTACATTTTGTTTGTACTTCTGAAATTCAAGTCTTCTGATAAATCTATTAAGCTATTTTTTTTTGTTTTTTTTGTAATAATTAGTGCATGTATTATATTATATCTATATTAATGTTAATATTACAATGAATAGAGAATAAATGAGAAAAGTATTGGCATAAAAAGGTGCTCAATGCTAATAAAGCAGACCAGATTTATAATCAATAGTAATGATATTATGGATGATTTAAACTCATAACTTTAAGTTTCATGCTTACGCAATCTTCAGATAAGTCAAATGGTTGAGATTTTAAAAACCAGTAGTTTTTTTAGCGTTTATATAAATGTGAAGCGTTTTCACGCGATGGGATATTATAACATCGATGGGATGTTATAAGTTACGAGTTTAAATCATCCATAATATCATTACTATTGATTATTAATGTTAATATTATATAGATTAATCTTATATATATACATATATATATATGTGTGTGAAAATGGAAAAGGAATTGAATCCGACAATATGAGGAAAAATGAGTAAAGAAAAGAAATGTAGATGGATAAAATGAATTTAATCGATATCACATTAATCGATATCACTTACACATTTTTTTATTTTATTTATTTTTTGTAATAAAAAACTATTTTGTACCATAACTCCTAGAAAAAAACAAATATCCAAATCATAACGGTCTATCTTAACGCTCTATTTTCAGCGTTCCAAATTAAAAAAAAAAAAAATTCGATTTTCAAATATTTCCAAAAATCTCTGTTGTTTTTTCCCAACAAATTTTTTCATTCAAAATAGATGTTCACTCTGATGAAGGTCGATTCTTCTATGTGTGCGAAATATTTTCACACACATAAACTGACTGAAACACTTGTGTAAGTGATATCGATTAATGTGATATCGATTAAATTCATTTTATCCATCTACATTTCTTTTCTTTACTCATTTTTCTCATATATATATATATATATATATATATATATATATATATATATATATTTATTTCATGAGTTCTGTATTTATAATGGTTATAAATCACTGTAGTGATACTGACAATTTGGATATGACAAAGAGAAAGGAAAGAAAAAAAAACCACTGTGTTTGATATGCTATGAATAAATCTTGTGTCAATTCTATAATTTTTCTTACTGTGCCTCACACATATTTATTTATTTGTCTTTTTACTTCCAGTTGATAAAATTGACCATTTTTTAAATTTTCTCTCTTTACTTGCAGGGGCTGAATCTGATTTCCAAAAGGCGACAATGATTGCAGAAGCCATGGTCAAAAAGTTTGGAATGTCTGATAAGGTAAAAAATAGAATTACCCCTCTCCCCCCCACACACAAAAAAAAGATGGCTGTTAAGATCTATGGTACAAAAAGCTCAGGGGAATTTTTTTTAAACAAATCTTTTAGTGAAAATTTCTTGATCTGTGGTTCTCAACAGGGGTTCACATAACATTAATAGGGGGTCTACACACACACAACAAAAATATTGAAGGATTATAGCAATATTTAAGAGGCTTAAATAATGGAGGCTTTTTTTAGTAAGGCAAAAATAACGGAGGCTTTTTTTTAGTAAGGCAAATATAACGGAGGCTTTTTTTTTAGTAAGGCAAAAATAACGGAGGCTTTTTTTTTTTTTTTAGTAACGCAAAAATAACGGAGGCTTTTTTTTTTTAGTAAGGCAAAAATAACGGAGGCTTTTTTTTTTAGTAAGGCAAAAATAACGGAGCTTTTTTTTTAGTAAGGCAAAAATAACGGAGGCTTTTTTTTAGTAAGGCAAAAATAACGGAAGCTTTTTTTTTTAGTAAGGCAAAAATAACGGAGGCTTTTTTTTTAGTAAGGCAAAATAACGAGGCTTTTTTTAAGGCCAGAAGTACATAATACTGATTATTTACAAAAGCCAAAGTTTTAATATAAAAAGAAATGATCAAATCACCTGAATATAAAATTATTTCTTTATAGAAAGAGAATAAAACATCAACCATCGATCTGTCTTTGTTGACTGAATACAAATCTAATGAATGAAAAAAGGTGTGGCTGGATTTTGAAGAAAGAAAAAAAAACTTTATCACCTCCCACTACTCCCCACAGGTGTCAAGAAAAGTAGCCAGCAATGTAGGTAGTCAAAAAATCAGAGAAATTGGTGGTAAAAATATTTTTAAAAAATCAATGACTTTCCTTAGCGCGTGTGTGGGTGGGTGGGGGTTCTAAACCTTGCTTAGTTTAGCACAAAACCAGAAGTATGGATCTCACTAACAATGACCTACTTCACTAGCTCATTAAATATGGTACCATATGTGTCAGCATGTAGTGAGATCTGTTTTTCTTTTATTTATAGCAAAGTTCTCAACCTGGGTCCACATGGCCTATGTAACATTACTAGGGGTCCATACAAAAAAAACAAAAAAAACAAATTACACTGAAATTGAGGCAAGCACAAAAATAGCTGTTTTAACCTAATTTGGGGGTGCTGAATTCAGATTTGAAATCCGTTTTTACTCATCACCTAGTTTTTTAGATATGCATACTGTACATTTTGTACACATACTGTACATAAAGGTGTATATGCATTCAGGGTTAATTTCTAATATTGTGTGACTTATGTCTTCTTTTTTAGTTATTATGCAATAAATGTAAGTGATAGCATTACATTATATATATATATATAGCTATATATCAAGACAGATTTTGGCAGTTAAGCGCAGCCAACACATCTCAATCAACAGCCAGTCGTGCGCTGGCCAGTCAGCAGATCATCTAAGAAAACACATTTCTAACTGTCTGTGGTATGATGAATTGTGTCCATTGTGTCATCCAAGTATATTTATTACGTCAATGTTCTTTATCTATCCAGTTTTATCTGTAATAAGCTGCTGCACCTGTTGAAATAAGCACGTATATTCTCTGTATATACTAAAATGAGACTATTTTTAAACAGAAAACTAGAGGTGATAGAGCAAAACTGTTTATAAATTTGAATTCAGCACACCCAAATTAGTAAAAAAAAACACCTATTCACATTCTTGCCTCAGACAAAAAATATTTTTTTGTAAACCACTGTGATATTTTAGTGATCCATAAAGCAATTCTATTTCAGAACAATTGTTATTACTGAGAATTAAATTTCTACAGTAATCTACTCCTTATTAGAATACTAAAAGTAGAACTATTTATGTAGTTTTTTAAATTTTTTTTTAAAACGCAGAGCAGTATTAACCACAGGGATCTCATTGAATAAATCTGTATTTTTTTTTTCTGAATTACTCACTGTAAAATCTTAAGATGGTTTATTATGAATTATTTACTAGTGTTCATTAGGAGCTTTTGATAAGTAAACTCAACATTGTGAAAAAAGGGGGGAATCTTTGACTATCATTGACCTCAATGGAGCCAAATATTTAACAGTAACATAGAAAAATAATTAACACAACTCCTACCCCAGGTATGGTTAGCGGAATGAGAACAGGATACCCCCGTGGATTGAATAAAGGCTTAAGTTTAAAGTTCTGTGATGGTTCCCGATTACGACAAGAAAGTTCCCGAGTTCGAAAAGAAGGTTCCCGAGTCTGACAAGAAATACCTGAAGAAGGCCAGAGGGTATTTCGGCCGAAACGTTGTACAAATAACAAGAAAGATGAGGACAATAGTCCGAATAATGCAGATAATACTAATCATCAAGCCTCATCTCAAACATTCAGAGAAATAGTATAGCCATTAATGTTCAAAGGTTATATGATGATTGGGACATACATAGCCATTAATGTTCATAGGTAAGGGTATATGACAGCTACTCCTGCTGATTTGGCAAGGGCCAATATTGAACCTGAAACCTTATTGTTCCTTGGTGAATGCGCTATCAACTGAGCTAAACTGACTAGTTAAAATTAGTATTATCTGCGTTATTCGGACTATTGTCCTCATCTTTATTGTTATCTGTAAAAAAAACCCAAAAAAAACACCCAATATGAGTCTAGATAAAAAAAAATTATACATAAGTGAATAGGTAGATATTCTAGCCAAAACCAGATAAGGTTTATAAGTTCCCAGAATTCACACTGGATTGTCCAATTGGTCACATGGCCTAGTGGATAAGGTAGTTAGGTTGAGACAGTTCTAAGTGACAGTTATCTGTCAGTTATATTGACTGCAGGTTCAATCCTGGTAAAGGGCAGCAATAACATAGAATAATAATTAACACAGCTTAACACCTCTACCCCAGCTATGGTTAGAGGAATAATAAGAACAGGATACCCCCGTGAACTGAATAAAAGATTAGGTTCAAAGTTCTGGGATGGCTCCCGATTACGACAAGAAGGTTCCCGAGTCCGACAAGAAATACCTGAAGAAAGCTGGAGGGCACATCGTCCAAAACGTTGTACAGATAACAATGAAAATGAGGACAATAGTTCGAATAACACAAATAATACTAGTCATCAAGACTCATCTCAAACATTCAGAGAAATAGTTAAAATTAATAGCAACAACTGTTAAGTTATTAAATTAAAAAAAAAAATTGATAAGATTTTATTTTGTTTGATTTTGTCTTTGACTGTTTAATTCTCTTTGATTTTGTTCTTCCCAGATTGGAGTACGGGTCTTTGATGATAATGATCCTTTTGACAGTGGACTCTCAATGTTGAAGGTGAATGAATTGAGCCCAGCTGTACAAGAACAAGTAGATACAGAAATTAAACGAATTTTACAGGTAAGAAAAAAAACCAACTTGTTTCTGATTTATACAGATTTACAAGATGGTCTGAAAGTTCTATTATTCCTACGTATTGTTTTAACTTGATATTTTCTTTTTTAATCTAAAGGAGAATTGGTGAAAGAAGGGATCCATAGGGTCTAGATTATATGGCGAGAAAAATCTGGAAAATTAAAACTAATTATTTGAAAAACTTTAACCTTTATTTTTCAAAAAATATTTTTCTGATTCCATTCTCTACATACATTAGTAAAAAAAAAATGGAAAATCTAAAATGATTGGAAGAAAGTTGGTCGGGGGTGGGTGTAATTTGTGTATCACAATTCAGTTTTTTTTCTTCCTATAATTAGTTTGATCCAAAGATAATTTCTGACTAGAAAGTTGGGACCATATGACCTTTAGGCACCCCTTTTGCGATCTCAATTCATAAGGACATTTTTGTCATTTACACCGTCAAAATCCAGTTGTTTGTTAACAGGCGATTTTTAGTTTTTTTAAATTTATAAAACTAAACCCTAATCCTAACACCAACCCCTAACAAACAACCGGATTTTGACGGTGTAAATGAAAAAAATGTCCTTATGAATCAAGATCGTAAAAGGGGTGCCTAAAGGTCATATGGTCCGAAAGTTGCAATAAAAAAAAAAAATTAATATCTATCTTTATCAAAGATTGACACTATATTCTAAAAAAATCTTTGGTGGGGTGGGGTTAAATAAAAAAATTGACAGTATTTTTAGTATCAAATTAAAAAGAAAAATTTATTATATAATAATGATTTTATAAATGTACAGTGTGGTCTGAAAGTCTTGTCACCCTTTTAACTTATTATTTTTTGTTTTAACTCTTAACGTCCTGTTAAGAATTTTAAGTCCAGAGCCCCATTCCTATAGAGATTTATCAAAAAATGGCCTTTTCATTTAAAGTTACCTGTTATTTCCCTTAGATCAAAGATTTCTAACAATAAATTAACTAACATTTAAATTAACTAACATTAATAATTTAAATTAACTAACATTTCTAAATATGCTTAACTCTTAACATCCTATACCTCCTCATTCTGCCCAGCCGGAAGTCACGTTTGTTTTCCTAATCTGCTCCAAATGATAGCCTTTGTTTAAATGTAATATTAAACATATTTAGAAGTCTTTGCTTTAAGGGAAATAACAGGTAACTTTAGATGAAAAGGCCATTTTTTGATAAATCCTTATAGATGGAATGGGGCTCTGGACTTAGAAAATTCTCAACAGGATGTTAAGAGTTAATATTACATTTAAACAAAGACTATCATTTGTGGTAGATTAGGAAAATGAATGTGACTTCTGGCCAGGTGGAATGAGGCGGTATAGGATGTTAACAGTTAATAAAATAATGTATAAGTTATGTAATTATTTTTTATCTAAAAAAAAAAAAAGAATTTAAAAAAAGTAATTTTTAAAATTTTCTGTTCTTTTATGTAATTATCTTACTTGTAAATAAATTATGTAGGGGGTGACAAGATTTTCGGACCATCTTGTACAATACAATTCACCTGACCCTTGTCATTTTTCTAATTGTTTTTCTGTGTTTATTGTAATATTTTCTTTGCTAAAAAGATGTCTGCCCTGTTGTTAGGGCTTAGAATACTTTGACTGTAGTATATTAGGAAAAATGAAAAAACACAGGTTTAAATGGGTTAAGTGGCAAGTTTATTGGCTGACGCTGCAGTGTTTCGATCTATTAATTAGATCATCTTCAGGGCATTTGTTGGTATATGGAAGGTGATAATAAATTATTTATCACAGAATAACGAGAAAAGCGAGTGGTAGTTATGTGTTAAGTTTAAAAATTTTTGAAGTTTGAAAGAAGGACGGTTTTGAAATGTGACGTCGAGTATTCTATTTTACGGCGTTGGTATGGGATGGTGTATGTGTGTGTATCGAAAGGCAACATTGTGCATTTTTTTAGGTGTGCGGTTGTGTGTGTGTATAAATTTTTTTTTTTTTTTTTTGCAAGGATGACAGCGGAAATGAACCTTAAGGTTGTGTGTGTGTGTGTGTGTGTGTGTGTGTGTGTGTGTGTGTGTGTGTGTGAAATAGATAAAATAGAACATTTGACGTCACATTTCAAAACTGTTCTTCTTTCAAACTTCAAAAATTTTTAAACTGAATAACACATAACTACCACTCGCTTTTCTCGTTATTCTGTGATAAATAATTTATTATCACCTTCCATATACCAACAAATGCCCTGAAGATGATCTAATTAATAGATCAAAACACTGCAGCGTCGGCCAATAAACTCGCCACTTAACCCATTTAAACCTGTGTTTTTTTTTCATTTTTCCTAATATACTACATACCGTTGGATTCACTTCCTTTCTTCCCAATACTTTGACTATATTCCAGTCAGAATGCATAGCATGTCAAACACCCTTTACTGTTAAATGTATTTACTGTTAAACACATTCTAATAGAATGTGGTGATTTTGCTGTTATTAAGCAATGTTTTTATAGCACAAACAACATGAGAGAGATATATTTTAAAATGTCAGTATAGATAACATTTTGTCTTTCCTGAAAGCCGCCCTGTCATCTGGGGCATTAGAATGTACCGACTGCATCTCTGCAGAGGGGTAAGACTCCCCCAATGGAGCCACCTGTTGGCCGTGGGTGCCGACCCGTAATGCTTAAGGATAGAACCCAGGTGGTTGAGCAGTCCAAGACTTGCAATACTTCACTTTGGCTAGACGGGCGATCAGTGAGGCCCCCTCCAATCAGTTGGCTGGTCATTTCAAGCCCTAGCAGCTATATGATTGCCCCAACCTTATTGCCCTTATGGCAATCCCCAACCCTTTTTATCATATGGGTGCTAGAAGGCAGTGGCTGAGGGTCTACATGTCCTGGGAATGACGTTAAACTCTATCTGATGGTTAGGTTCCAGTTTTGGAGGTTTGGGGAATGTGGAGCACCCTTTCATCACCATTGCTCCCTGGTCTACTCTGAACTGTAGTGGTAGTACCTGTTAGGGTCCCATCTATGGGTTAAATAGAAAGGATGTGTTTATAAAAAACATTGAGTATCCATTAAGAATGACTTTATTTCAAAAAGTTTATCGGCATTAAATGACCCACTGAGATTGATATGCCCGTAAAACAAACCAAACCAAACCAATTTTCCTGAAAGAAATAAAATTATAACAAAAAATATAACAAAATTTATCCTATAAACTTGTCCCTTAAAGTGATTCCTAATCCATTTAGCAACAAACAAACTGTGAAAATCAAGTTAAATCCTTGGAAAAAACTTATTTAATCTGTTAATCCATCACAATTGACCTCTGACCTTGACTTCATTCTGTTCTTTTGTTGGACCCATCAAATTTACCTGGGACTCATTCAAATCAAATCCATGCATCCCAGGATGCACTAAATTAAAAAGCTATCAGCATCACTGCAAATACTACCTGTAGCATAATCTTTGTTATTTTCCCACTATTCTCCAACACAAAACCTATCCAAATGAATTCTTTGAAACTAGTTTATATACTTTTTTTTATTTCTTTTTTTCAGGAATCCTATGAAAGAGCTCGTCAGATTGTGAAAAATCACAGTACGGAACACAAAGCCCTTGCTCAGGCTTTGATGAAGTATGAAACATTAGACTCTGATGATATCAAAGCAATAGTTGATGGAAAAGTGCCCCCCAAGTTGGTTTCCTGACCCTAGTGCTGGGCGCTAGAGACTCTGGAATCAAAAAAATTGTATCTTGTTAGTCTCAATCTATTATTATGCAAAAAAAAAATTTAAAAGGCAGTTTTTTTTTTTTCTTAATATAAAAGTTATTAGCCATGACTATTTGTACTCTTGTTTATTTTTCTCTTGCATCTTCTCACTAAATTGCTTTTTAGTCATTCTATTGACTTTAGTATTATTTGGATTATTCGGACTATTGTCCTCATCTTTATTGTTATCTGTACAACGTTTCAGCCGATGTGCCCCTCTGGCCTTCTTCAGGTATTTCTTGTCGGACTCTGGGAACTTTCCATTCAAACTCGGGAACCTTTTTGTTGTAATCGGGAACCTTCTTGTCGTAATCGGGAAGGTTCTCGTTTCAGCCGATGTGCTCTCTGGCCTTCTTCAGGTATTTCTTGTCGGACTCTGGGAACCTTCCATTCAAACTCGGGAACCTTCTTGTTGTAATCGGGAATCTTCTTGTCATAATCAGGAAGGTTCCCGATTACAAAAGGAACCTTCCTTTCATAATTAGGAACCTTCCTTTCATAATTGGGAACCTTCCTTTCGTAATCAGGAGCCATCCCGATTACGACAAGGAAGTTCCCAATTACAAAAGGAAGGTTCCCAATTACGAAAGGAAGGTTCTTTTTGTAATCGGGAATCTTCCCAATTACGACAAAAATGTTCCTGAGTTTGAATGGAAGGTTCACCGAGTCCAACAAGAAATACCTAAAGAAAGCCAGAGGGGCACATCACAGCTGAAATGTACAGATAACAATGGAGATGAGGACAATAGTCTGAATAATCCAAATAATACTAATTATCAAGCCTCGTCTGAAAAATTCAGAGAAATAGTCTATTGACTTAGTGTGTATAAAATGACTTTTCTTAGTCATTTCACTCTAGCAAATGGTCAAATCAAGTTTCAGTTGAGAAGCACAAGAGAATTTCCTTTTTTTTTTTTTCTTTTTTTTTTCTTTGATGTTACTGTTAATCCTGAGTGAGCAGATAGTCATATGGTTATTACTTTTCGGTGGAGATTATCAAATTGGGGATCAAATTGACGTTAAGCCGTAAAACCTCAGCAAAATATTTTATTGGCCATAAAAAACATTTCAAATGATTTTCTTTGCAAAAATAAATTTTAAAATCATAACAATTTCAAGTGTCAACAATTGAATTATGTCCCAGATTTCATTAACCCGTTTCATTTTTACTCATATATATATATATATATATATATATATATATAAGATGTTTTTTGTTGAACTCGACAGACAATTCTTGTCTGACGAGTTTTTTTTTTTTTTTTTTTTTTTTTTTTCAATCCTTTCTAATTGTCTGGCCATCTTTTTAATATCCGGTTGGAATTGGTATATGAAACCACCAAAGGTTTTAACACGAGTACTTTCTGCACTTCTAATTGCCATTGTCTGTTCCACACCCGGATATTAAAAAGATGCCCAGACAATTAAGAAGGATTGAACAAAAACTCGTCAGACAAGAATTGTCCGTTGAGTTAAACAAAACCTGTTTAAAAGAAATGCTGCATATATATATATATATATATATATATATATTATATATATATATATATATATATATATGTGGGTTCTAAATAAGCTTTCACTTCACGACACTCCATTTTTAACTGTATTATCAAATACTATTGCATGTAATCTAATTTTTTTTTTGATCTCTTGCTTCTTTTTTTTTTTTTTTTTTTTAGATAAAATATAAGAATATTTCATATCTAAATGCATCATAAAAACAAAACTTTTTTTTCAAGCTAAGGTAAACTTATATATATATATATATATAGTAGAAAATATTTAGAAAAAAACGATGTTATTAGTTTGCTGACAGATCTGTTTCGACCTTTGATAAAGCGGTCTTTTTCAAAGCAACTATATTTATGAGGAAAGACGGGATAAAAAAAAACGTTAATCACAAGGTACAAACGCTCTCATTCAGGGTTGGAATTTTAAAAAAAATTTTTTGAAAATGTGATTAACGGTTTATTTATTCCGTCTTTCCTCATAAATATAGTTGCTTTGAAAAAGACCGCTTTATTAAAAGGTCGAAACAGATCTGTCAGCAAACTAATAACATCTTTTGTTTTTTCTAAATATTTTCTACTCATACTGTCGGATACACTTCCATTTACTTCATATATATATATATATATAAGTAATGATTGATTTCTAAATGTTTTCAATTCACCCCTACAATCAGATTATCAAATATTACATGTCATCCACTATTTTTTTTTTTTCTTATCTCACTAACCCCTCCCCCCATTTTTAAGCAAAAGGTGTAAATTTTTTTTTATGCATACTATTGATTGTTAAAAATAATAAAAAAAAAAAAACAAACAAACAAACTTACTAGCAAACGTTTTATATATAAGTGCACCATAAAAAAATTACAATTTTTCTCTTAAAGCTATTATATATATATATATATATATATATATATATATATATATATATATATATATATATATATATATATATATATATATCCATTTACTACATAGATTTGCCTTTTTTATGGGAAATATAATCGCATTAAACTCAAAATTTCTTGATTCAATAATTAAACACTTAAACACACAGACTAATCCTAAAATTATTTTTGCCATATATATATATATATATATATATTATATATATATATGTGTGTGTATATATATATGTGTATATATGTATGTATGGGTTTCTCAATGTTTTCAATCCCCTTCCCATTTTAATCATATTATCAAATATTACATGTAATCCAATTTTTTTTTCAATCTCTTACTTAACCCCCACCCCATTCTTTTTAGCCAAAAGATGTAAAATATTCTTTTTAATTTTATAACTTTTTGTTATTTAAAAAAAAAAAAGCAAAGAAAAAAAACTAGCCAAACTTCCTAGCAGACATATTATATATATATATATATATATATATATATATATAATATATATATATCTCATTTCAAATTCTTTCTAAAACTGAGCTAATTTTTTTTTTTATTCAACTTTTTTCTATCTAGCATCTGAAAGACTTTTCTCTGTTAACTTAAAATAAACTTTTACTCATAATCTAAAAAAAAAAAAAAAAAAAATGTTTTTCAAAACAAAAAAGTATAAAATAAAGCTGCAGATTTCTTTATAATCTATTTTTTTTTTTTTTTTTTTGTTTGTTTGGCACTGACTGCTTACTTTCCTCTTTGGAGAGAGAACAACAAAAAAAATCCGATGGAACCAAAATTTGATTATTGACTCTAACAAGAATTCTTTGCAGTTAATATTCATCTTCTTGAAAGTGCCCCCTACCTCCTCCAAGATAAATTCTTTAAAAATTACTCAATTTATTTTTTCTCTGTTAAATACAGAATTGGCTGACTAATAGCACATATTGTAAGCAACCGGATTCCTTTTTTTATCAAAATGACTTGATCCGGCATTAAATAACCCAAAAAGGGTTGATATGCTATAAACCAACCAATCAACAAACTATATTTACATACACCTTAACTAAACATATACCCCCCCCCCCATAAATACTTTAAAAATTACTCCATTTTTTTTCATTATTTTCAAAATGTTTTTTTTTTTTTTCTTTTTGTTTCCTGAGATGTAACTCAACAATCAAACACCGCATAAAAAAATGTTTTTATAATATCCTCCAACATCCAATAACCAAACTGCTAATTGCTTTTTCTTTTTCAATAAAAATTTCATTCACAACAAAAACTGCTCCACATCAAATACAATTACACTCAAATCCTGCTGAAAGCACCGGTTCCCACTAAATCACCAAAGTTAAGCAGTGATGAGCCTGTTCAATACTCAGATGGGTGACCAACAGCAGATACTGTAAGCAACCTGAGTCCTTTGTTTATCAAAATGACTTGATTTGACATTAACTGACCCGAAAAGGGTTGAAATGTTGTAAAACAACCAAACAACCCGAGTCCTTTGTTTATCAAAATGACTTGATTTGGCATTAAATAACCCAAAAAGGGTTGATATGACATAAACCAACAAACCATATTTACATACACTTTACCTAAACATTTAAATTCAGTTTTTCACAATTTCTGTAAAGTAATGGTTAAATATGGAATTCAGATATTTACATACATTACAACAAACCATATTTACATACACTTTACCTAAACATTTAAATTCAGTTTTTCACAATTTCTGTAAAGTAATGGTTAAATATGGAATTCAGATATTTACATAAATTACGGTCAAGTCACACTGAAAGCACCTGCTAGATCACTGAAGTTGAACAACGATGAGCCAGTTGAATATTTGATTAGGTGACTACTTAAGCAATCGTAGGTACTGTAAGCGACCCAACTCCTTTATCAAAATGACTTGATTTGGTATTTGGTATTGGTATAAAATTGGTATTGAAAAGGGTTGATATGCTGTAAAAATAAAATAAATTCAAATATGAAGAAAATCATTTAATTCATCTTTCAACTTTTTATTTATTTATCTAATCTATAATTTCAGAAATCTTTTTTTTTTTTTTCTCTCTCTTCCAAATTTGATACCAAGTTCTGCTAGCAGCTTTTGTGTTGCCCTATTAACACTAACAGAATTCTTTTTTAACCAACATAAACTTAGGTTGGAATTTTTTGTTTTAAATTGAAAGATGGAAGGTAGATAACTGACAAACAATGGTCCAAAAAATCGGCTAAGTCTTTTTTTATTTTTTTTTTTTTGCATTAAAAGAGAGTGGACAATTTTTTTATTATAAATAAATTTTAACACTTGGAAAATTTTGGTCAAAAATGAAAACCTGTAATCATGTGTGCATGTTGCCTTTTAATTCTAAAACCTATGATTACAAGACATTCTTTTAAAGACTGTTCTTTCATCTTAATGCATAGGTCACTAAATTTAAGCTTGAAATTTCGCCTATTAGGTAATTTGTGTAAAAAAAACAAAAAAACTCCACCAACAAAAAAAAAAAAAAACAATAAAAAGTTCAAATGAATTCTGGTTATCTTTTAAAATAATAATCTTTAACTCTTAATATCCTGTTGAGAAACTTCTCATTACTCTATAGTGAGTCCAAGTTTTAAGACAAATTTCTATGTTACTACATTGTATATCATATAGATAGATACATGAATATGCATGTACCCATCTATATGAAAGTCCAGAGCCCCATTCCTATAAGGATTTATCAATAAATGGCTAAAAATTACCTTTTCATTTAAAGTTACCTGTTATTTCCCATAAATCAAAGACTTCTAAATATGTTTAATATTACATTTGAACAAAGTCCAGAGCCCCATTCCTATAAGGATTTATCAATAAATGGCTAAAAATTGCCTTTTCATTTAAAGTTACCTGTTATTTCCCATAAATCAAAGACTTCTAAATATGTTTAATATTACATTTGAACAAAGTCCAGAGCCCCATTCCTATAAGGATTTATCAATAAATGGCTAAAAATTGCCTTTTCATTTAAAGTTACCTGTTATTTCCCATAAATCAAAGACTTCTAAATATGTTAAATATTAAATTTAAATAAAGGCTATTAGTTAGGTGGATTAGGAAAACAAATGTGACTTAAGGTTGGGTGGAATGAAGTGGTATAGGACGTTAAGAGTTAATGAAAATAAATGAACCTACCCTCCTTTCTCTCTTTCTAATGTGCTTCAGGGAACAAAATTAGTCCTGGTTAAAAAAGCGGGGTAAGGGTAACCCGAAGCCAAACTTTTTTAGACCTTATTTTTTCGATGCGGGTATCATCGGGGATCGAGAAAAATAGAAATTTAATTTAAGAAATCAAACTGTAGTTTACCAAAACTTTTCTCACTCCCCAATGATACCTACATCAGAAAAAATAAGGTCTAAAAAAGTTTTGCTTTGGGTTACCCATATCACGCTTTTTTAACAAGGACTACATTAAATTTTTTAACCTTTTTACTTGTTTTTTCTTGATCCTGACTTGATAGTCGTGCTCCACATAAAGCTGTTAAATAAAACCTTTTTTTTTTCTTCTTATTTGTCAAACTTGTGAGCTCATTCATGCCAACTGAATTTACAATACAAAATTTGATTACTTATTTTTATTTGTCCTTTTAAAGAAGGTGAATATATTAGACTTTTGTCTAAGTTGATAAAATTTCTTTAAAAAATTTAGTAAGTATAAAAAAAAAAAAATAATAATAATTCCAGGCTTTAATATACAAAGTGGTCCGAAAGTCTTGTTGCCCTTGTATACTGTTTTTGTTTTTTTAATGATATACTGTTATGTAATTATTTTACCTCTAAAAAAAAATATGTAGGGGTGACACGACTTTTGGACCATCCTGTACAAGTCGGAAGGCATTCTTTAAAATGGGCTAATGTTCAAAACTTGTAATTAAAATTTACACCTGAATTAATCTCCATACAAAATGTAAGTTTGTAAGTATGTATGCATGCATATATATATATATATATATATATATATATATATATATATATATATATATATATATAATATGATCAAGTGAAGAAATCTTCCTTACGACGCAGTAGTTTTTCAGTTGTCGTAATTTGCAGAGCTCAATGTGTGCTCTTATTGTCAGTCACAGAGCAAAATTATATCAGGAAAAAATAACAAAGAAGATTTAGATTTTCAGCATTATAGACTATTTCAGGGAACCTAGAGGAATTATCTAGTCGTTCCCATCCTCAGATTTTCATTTTGTATCTTAAGATGGGAATGAATAGATAATTCCTCTAGTTTCCCTGAAATAGTCTATAATGCTATAAATCTAAACCCTCTTTGTTATGTTTTTCCTTATATATATGACTATGAACTGTAAGTAATTGAAAACCTGCATGTCAGACTTAAGCAAAATTTATTAAATTCTCTATTAGCTTAGTTCCCATTATAAATGGCAAGATCTTCATTTGATGTTTTGATTTTTGTCTTACTTTCACTTTCACTTTTGTGTCAATTTTCATGCTTCTCTTTTTTACTTTTACTTTCGTTTTCTTTTCTTTGTCCCTTTCATATTCATTCTTTTTGCTTTCAATTTTTTGTTTTTCTCTGTCTCCTGTTACCATAAAAATGAAACTTCTCATTACTCTATAGTGAGTCCAAGTTTTAAGACAAATCTCTGTTTAATACATTGTATATCATATAGATAGATAGATACATGAATATGCATGTACCCATCTATATGAAATACATTAGTGTACTTATATAAGTATATCAATAATGATGATGAAAAAAAAAAATTTCTTTTACACAACAAATATTTCTTTAAACATGATCTCCTTCTTTGTTTGATAAACTTAACCTAAAAAGTAGAATTTAAAAGTGTGGTTTGAGTAACTAATAGCTAAACCTTTTTTTTTAGATCTTATTTTTTTGCTGCAAGTATCATTGGGGAATGCAATTTTAAAAAAATAATCAAATTGGAGTTTACAAAAACTCATTTTCCAATTATGTCTGCATCAATAAATTAAAGTCTAAAAAGTTTGGCTTCAGTTTACCCATAATGCACTTTTAACCTGGGCTAGATAATGTTTTCATTAATCACACATATTGTACACTATACGGTGGTAATTTTAGATTAATATCCAACTATTAACTGTTTTCAAACAATTACCTACCTACCTATCTATCTATCTATATTATAATGATGGATGTTGGGAAACTTTTTTGGTTGTATTGGAAGCATGGAAACATATAAGATAAGGAATAAGATTAAAAACAACACAATATTCATCACGCTGAATTTTGGTTATTATTCCTTATATTTTTTTCATGCTTCCAATATAGCTAAAAAAGTTTTCCAACATCCATCCATAATTATATATCTATAAAGAACCATACATGGACTCCCTAGCAATATATATATATATATATATATATATATATATATATATATATGAGATTTAAGAGAGCTCAATGTATAATAAACTTTTTAGATTATATACAGAGCAATATTTATCAATAAAGGAAGGAAGAACTCAACACCGTAATTCCATAATAAATTTATTTCGACCAGAATTGGGGCCTATATAAATCTAAGTTGATTTAATACAGCTCCCCAAAATTCTGTCTCATCAGATGGGTCTCAATTCACTGAGACCCATCTGATGAGACGAAATTTTGGGGAGCTGTATTAAATCAACTTAGATTTATATAGGCCCCAATTCTGGTCGAAATAAATTTATTATGGAATTACGGTGTTGAGTTCTTCCTTCCTTTTATATATATATATATATATATATATATATATTAGTAACTAACAAACCCACATTAATGCATATATTTTGATGAAATATAAAGGAATGCAGCAGTTCTGAATTTTTCAACTGTCAAATTTTCCTCTCTATTTCCTGAAATTATATCTGACAAATTCATGTGACAGGTAACTTGAAAAATAATATCCTATATCTTGACTTAAAAATTGGGATTTCTTATAAAGTCAAGGTTAAAGTTGCAGTAAGGGTAACCTGAAACCGTACTTTTTTTACACCTTATTTTTCTGATGCAGGCATCATTGGGGAACAAGAAGTTTTGGTAAACTACGATTTGATTTCTTAAATTAAATTTCTATTTTCTTATTCTCCACTGATACCTACTTCGGAAAAATAAGGTCTAAAAAATTTTAGCTTAGGGTTACACTTGCTGCACTTTTAACCTGGACATCTACCTAATGATTGGCATCTTATCATGGTGTAATGGTTAGCAAACTAGTCTCGCAGATCCATTACTACTGAATAGTGAGTTTTATTCTCATGGGATGTTCCATACTTGTGACCTTGTGTCACATCATACCCATGGCGAATGGGTTGGGTAAGAACGTCCTTCCATCATGGTGTAATGGTTAGCAAACTAGTCTCGCAGATCCATTACTACTGAATAGAGTTTTATTCTTGCTGGATGCTCAATACTTGTGACCTTGTGTCACATCCTACCCATGGCGAATGGGTTGGGTAAATACCTCCTTAATAAACAATCTGAAAGAATTGAATATTTTTTTAATTCTGAAAATCTTGTTCAATAAGACAAACATCTCAAAAGTGAGAAATTTCCAAATTCTGGATTTGATGTATCATGATAATTAACTTTCTTCTAAAATCCACGTTGACACGAGCCAAATTAATTAAAAAAAAAAAAAAAAAAAAAAAAAAAGGATATTCTGTAAATGGTTATCAAATGGAGCCATTAAAAATATTTAATCTTTTTAAGGGAAATGAATTTTATACATTTTTTGATTAAAATAAAATTAAAATAATAATAATAATTTTTTTTTTTTTTTTTTTTTTTTTTTATCAACAAAAATTCTGCTATTCAAATGAAAAGTTTCCTCGTCTATTTTCAATGTGTTGGATTTCAATTCTGAAAAAATCCTGAAATTAATTCAAATTTTTGAATTGGGGGGGTAGGGGTGTGGTAAGTAAATTTGTCTACATGGAATAATATGACCTAAATATTTACACTGGTCAGTAATAAAGTCACAAGAAAGAAAAAAAAGTCACAATTAATTTATGATCGCCAGTTGGTTAATGTAATAATGAAATATTGGGATGGGAATTTAAAATATTACAAAAACAAATTTTTTGTATTGAAAACAAGGAGAAGTGAATTTACCTTAAATTCATCAATTTATGAATAAGGTCTTCAATAATTGTGGGTGGGAAAGGGGATTAAAATTAATTGAATACCAACTGAATTACTTTGATTCGTGCGGTAATGGTTAACAAGTTTTTCTCAGATTACTATTGAATAGTGAGTTCAATCCTTGCTAGATGTGTCACATCCTACCTATGGTGAATGGGTTGGTATACTAGGTAGTGGTGTAATGATTAGCAAGCTCATCTTGCAGATCCATTACTACTGAACAGCGAGTTTAATTCTCACTGGATGCCCCATACTTATGACCTTGTGTCACATCCTACCCGTGGTGAACAGGTAATATAAGGCGTCCCATAGTGGTGTAATGATTAGCAAGCTCATCTTGCAGATCCATTACTACTGAACAGCGAGTTTAATTCTCACTGGATGCCCCATACTTATGACCTTGTGTCACATCCTACCCGTGGTGAACAGGTTGGGTAATATAAGGCGTCCCATAGTGGTGTAATGATTAGCAAGCTCATCTTGCAGATCCATTACTACTGAACAGCGAGTTTAATTCTCACTGCGTAATATCCCATAGTGGTGTAATGATTAGCAAGCTCATCTTGCAGATCCATTACTACTGAACAGCGAGTTTAATTCTCACTGGATGCCCCATACTTATGACCTTGTGTCACATCCTACTCATAGCAAACAGATTAGGCAAGAGGGCGTCCCATCGTGGTGTAATAGTTAGCAAGCTCATGTCGCAGATCCATTACTACTGAATAGGGAGTTTGATCCTCACTGGATGCCCCCTATTTGCAATGTTGTGTTACATCCTACCAATGTTGAATGGGTTGGATAAATATCTAATTTGATTTTAAAACCCAGTGAGTTTAGTAATACAGATATTTTAATTTAAAGAAAATGAAAATTATCATCATTGCAGTTTAACTGTTAACATCCTGTTGAGAATTTTCTAAGTCAAGAGCCCCATTCCTATAAGGATTTATCAAAAAATGGCTAAAAATGGCCTTTGCATCTAAAGTTACCTGTTATTTCCCTTAAATCAAAGACTTCTAAATATATTTAATATTACATTTAAACAAAGGCTATCATTTGGGTCGGATTAGGAAAATGAATGTGACTTCCAGACGGGCGGAATGAGGCGGTATAGGACATTAAGAGTTAACTATGAAATATTAAGATGGGAATTTCCTTATTGAAAGAAATTATATATATATATCTTAATTATTGAATACAAGAAGAGATTTATCTTAAACTCATTAATTTAAGAATAAGGATTTCAATAAGTGTTTGTGGGGGGGGACTCTTCCCTCGGAAAACAAATTTGCTGATTTTTAAATCCTGCACAATCCATTTTAACTATTAACAAAATATCACCTGGGTAGATTCTCTAGGCAACCAATTTAGGAGAAGGGTAACACTGACTTTTAAACGTGAAGTGTCTAAATCAGTCTGATATCTTCAACCTTGGGGTAGATCTCTTTTTTTTTTTTTTATTAATCACACATATTGAACATTATACAATGGAAATTTTAGATTAAAATCCAACTATTAACTGTTTTCAAACAACAATGATCTATCTATCTATGACAATCCCATTGTTGTATAATGGTTAGCAAGCTAGTATCACAGATCAATTACTACTGAATAGCAAGTTCAATCCTCGCTTGGATGCCTTATACTTAGAACCTTGTGTTACATCCTATCCGGAGTTAATGGATTGAGCAAATACCTATCTTGTGTAGATAACCATCTACTAACGAGCTGGATTAGCCTTTCCTATAGAACATCAGTGTCAGAGAGAGAGATGGGAGATTTGCTGCAGAGGCAACTTTGCTCAAGCCTCTTAGATTCAACTAGAATCTGCTACCCGGTGTTGCTTGGGTAGAGGGGGGGGGTGGATAATAAAGAGTTAGTCTTGCAGATCCATTGATTTATGATTTAATAACAAACTCAACCAATGACTTTCTCTTCTCTTACTATTCAAATCCTAATTTTTAAATACCTTCCCAGGTATAAATCAAATCTTCATTATTTTTGCACAAAAAGCAAGCTCTGATGATAGTGAATGTGTGTGTATATATATATATATATATATATATATATATATTTACATTGTCGTTAGGGGCCGGGTTAGCTCAGTCGGTAGAGCGTTCGGCTAGAAACCATAAGGTTCCTAGTTCGATACCGGTCCCCGCCAACTTAGCGTGTGAGTAGCACAGGGATCTGTGCGGTAAAGTAAGGAGCTGATGGTAGGTGTGGCGCTCCACCTCAGATGCTAAAAAACAATCTCCTTGGTCTAGCGCTATTAAATAAAAGGGGATAGACTCCCTCGCTGACTGGCTGATAACGACTTTAGGCCGCCCCGTGGACTTCACTTACTTACTTACATTGTCATTAATTGTTTTATTTTCGTAGTTTCCTCCGGACATACACACACACGTACATACATACATATATAGATGGCCAATGCCACTATTTCTAAAACCTAATGACTTACACTCATTAAAAGTTTAATTTCCAAACTTTTTTCAATAATTCCCTTCAAAATTAGGTCCCCGCCTCCCGGAAATATGGGGACCGGTTCAGTAAAGTTTTAGGTTCAATACCTGTACTCTGCCAACTTGGAACATGAGTAGCACAGCTTGGGTAATCTGATCTGTGCAGTAAAGTGACCTTGTGTCACCTCCTCCTCCTCCTCATAGCAAATGGATTAGGTAAGAGAGCAAAGTTTTAGGTTCAATACCTGTACTCTGCCAACTTGGAACATGAGTAGCACAGCTTGGGTAATCTGATCTGTGCAGTAAAGTGACCTTGTGTCACCTCCTCCTCCTCCTCATAGCAAATGGATTAGGTAAGAGAGCATCCCATTGTGGTGTAATAGTTAGCAAGCTCTTCTCACAGATCTGTTTATTACTGAATAGTGAGTTTGACCCTTGCTGGATGCCCCATACTTGCGGTGTTGTGTCACATCCTACCGGTGTTGAATGGGTTGGGTAAATACCTAATTTTATTTTAAAACGATCTTTTCTGGTTAAGCACTAGCAAAAAGGAGATAGACTCCCTTGCTGTTAGGCTTATACCGACAATAGGTCAACTCTGCAGACTTTACTTTTACTATAGTAAAGAACATATTTAATAAAAATTTAAATCCTTTTATTAGTTTTATACTTTGATTCTCTTTACTATATTGTATCAGTCTGTCTTTTCTGGTAATAAAGACATAACTGACGACTTGGCAATTTTTGAGAACAAATAGATAAAAAAAAAACTTAAGAATTTTGAAATTGGAATTTGTCTAAATCTTTTTCTTGTCAAAGATGAACATTTTTTTTTTTCTTTTATGATGGAAAAATATAAAATTTATTGAAAGCCAATTTTAGATTTGATTTTTTTTTTTTTTCAAATCCTGTCTCCCAAATTCATGAAAATTTCACCCAATGATTAAATAAACATTTTTTTTTTTTTTTAATGGCAAAATATAAAATTTATTCAAAGCCTTAGATTTTGTCTAAAATTTTTTCTTTTCAAAGATGAACATTTTTTTTTTTTTTATGATGGGAAAAATTCATGAAATGAATAATCATAAAATTGATTCAAAGCCAATTTTAGATTAAAAAAATTTCTTTTTAAAAATCCTGTTTCCCAAATTCCTAAAAATTTTACCTGATGATTAAATAAACAATAGAACAAAAAAAGAAAACAAAAAACTGGGCAGATTCTCTAGGCAACCAGTCTAGGAGAAGGATAACGGTGACTTCAAAACCTGAATTGTCTAAAGCAGTCTGATATCTTTTAATCTTGTGTAGGCATCCTAAGGGAACTCACAGATCCATTATTGATTGAATAGCGAGTTTGATCCTTGCTGGATTGCCTCCTAATTGTAACCTTGTGTCACATCCTATGAACAGGTTGGGTAAATACCAAACTTTGTGCAGGCAACCAGCTTCTCTCCTTTTGAAGAAAATACAAAATTCATTTAAAAACAAATATAGATAAATAATTTCACTTTTTTTTTTTTCTTTTTTTTTTTTTTTAAGTGGGAAAGAGTCATAAATTTTTTTTTCATTTTTTTTAATAATTTTTTTTTTTTTTTCATTTATTTTACTAAATTTTTTTTTTTTTCATTCATTTTAATAATTTTTTTTTTTTTTTCATTTATTTTAATAAATTTTTTTTTTTTTTTTCATTTATTTTAATAAATTTTCTTTTTTTTTTCATTTATTTTAATAATTTTTTTTTTTTTTTTTCATTTATTTTAATAAATTTCTTTTCATTTTTTAAAATTTATCTTTTTTTTTTTTTTTTTTTTTTTTTTTTTTCTTCATTTTTAAAATCTTATCTGCTAAATTATTTGTAAAAGATTTTCACCTGATAATTAAAATTAATGGAAGAAACAAAATTAAAACTTTTTGCAAATCTGTCAAAAAAAAAATGTTTTTCACTCAGGTTTATTGAATCAACAATTGAAAGATGCAGCAATTAGAAGTGGAAATTCTTTCACATAACAAAAAAAAAAAAAAAGAATTTTATTTTCAACTTCTGCACTTTTTTCAGTTTCTGCTTTCACTGCCAAAATCCAAAAAATGCTGGCTTTTTTTAGAATCACAATATTATATATTTCAATATTCGTACGTTCATTGAATATTTTTATTTTATAAAAACATTAAGGAAGTCGAAAATTTCCCTCCATGTTTTTTTTTTCCTTTTTTTTTTTCTTTTAAATTTTGATTTTAAAATTTTATTTTATTTTTTTCATTTGCGATTAATATTTTTTACGATTGAATCAATTTTTGTTGATGATTTTGTAAAATGTTTATTGGTGCCTGTATAAAATTTTTTTTTTTTTTTTTTTTTTTCCATCCGACTGTCCCAACTCTTCTTCAAATTTTCAGCAATCTTCAAAAATCAGATGAAACTTTATTTGAATACGTCATGGTTAGCAAGTTAGTCTCGCAGATCCATTACTACTGAAAAGCAAGTTAAATCCTTGCTGGATGTCCCATACATGTGACCTTGTGTCAAATCCTACCCATAGGGTAAATAATTTATTTTCTTTTTTTTTTTTCCCCAAATTTTTGTAATTTTTAAATACTTTAGATGATGAGCCATGGTCCACTAATATATATACGGCCCCACATTTCACATAAATAGGTAGTATTCTAACAGGCCGATGCGTTTTACAGTCAATTTATGTCTGTTTTGAAGAATGTTAAAACTCTACAAAAATACACAAACTGATTGTCTTCTATTTTTCTTGAGAAATATAATAATAAAAGATTGTAAACAAACAAAAAAAAGAAAAAAGATAGTTATAAATATATATATATATATATATATATATATATATATATATATATAATAAAAAGTCCAGAGAAGAAATCTTCCTTACGACGCGAGTTTTATTTAAAAAACCTTTCGTAGTTTGAGAGCTCAATGTGTGCTCTTAATGTTAAATTGGTTGGTTGGTTGGTTGGTTGGTTTATTAATTTTAACGGCATATCAACCCGTCCAGGGTTATATCATGCCTAGCGGTTGGGGTGTTATACATATTGTGTATTCATATATATACTTCCAGTAATTGGCTCCAAGAACGTGCTAGCATTATTGGGAATTGTATTGTATTGTATTGTACAATACAATTAATGTTAGAGACACAAAGCAAATATATAAGTAAAGAAATAACAAAATACTTAGAGATTTAGCATTATAGTCTATTTCAGTATACAAAACAATGGTTTAAAAAAAAAAAAAGGCTAAGGCTAAATGAAATTTATAAAGATCAAAATATTACTGTATAATTTTTTAATGACTATATTTTGTTTGTTTACAATCTTTTATTATATTTAAAAAAAAACAACAAAACAGTTTGTGTATTTTTGTAGAGTTAACATAAATTGACTATAAAACGAATCGGCCTGTTAGAATTCTGCCTGCTTATGTAACATGTGAGGCCATATATATTAGTAGACCATCGATGAGTATGTTTATTTTTAGTGGTCCAAATAAGAAACAATAGAATGTCTTATTAGATTTAGTCAGCAAAAAATCTGGCACTGAAGAAATTGGTTCTGTTTTTGTTAGTAATTCCTTTTATTCTTTTAATTTTTAAGCAAAAGAGTAAAATAACATTTTGTCTACCAAATTGTCTTCCTGTCTTTTGATAATCACAATTTTCCCATTCAAAAATGTTTGTAATTGTGTCTGATGATTAGGTTAACTACCTTTTTGGCAGCAGAAAGTCCAACACAATAACATGGAAATTTTCTCTTTAAAAACTTTGTTGTCGAGAGAAAATTAACACCTGTCTTTTTTTCTTTTTTGTTGAATGTACCTTGATAATTGGTAGGAGTTAAATTACCCCCCCCCCTGCAAGAACATAGACTTTTTTTTTTTTTTTTGACAAAATTTAAAAAAAAAAAAAGTTTCATCACTGGTAGAAAAGGTGGGACTTTCATTGGCCAAAAAAAAAAAAAGAAACAATTAAAAAAAACAACTCATGTTCATTTCAGGTTTTGTTCATTCGTAAATAAACAAATACTTACCTATGCAAATTGATGCTTTCTTTTGTTTTGTTTTTTTTTTTTCTTCTTTTTTTTTTTTTTTTTTTTTTTTTCTTCTTTTAATTGCAAAGTCACTGAAGAAATAAAAATTATTCAATGTTCCAAGATGCTGATAGATTCTGTGTTCCTAATGTGTAAAAATCATATCCATGCATCCCGGTGTTTTTCTTTTTTCTTCCCTCACCATTTCAAGCTAACTGTAAATACATTCCAATAGTTTCTTAGAAACAAATTACACAGGATAGGTTACAAGGTAGGAGTTAGATGACTTTAATTGGGACCCATACATTTTCCCTGGGGACTCATTCAAAGCAAATATGTGTATCCCAAGATGCACTAAATCAAAAAGCTATCAGAATCACTGTGTATAGATAGATGAAAATAAACTAAGTCAATAATTTTGAATTAGTGTTTGGTCAAAATAAATTCTTGTAGTGATTATATTCCATAAGTACAGTAAAATTGACCAGGCAATTTATGATCAAAAGGGTCAGAGAAATATTTTGGGTATAAATCAAAAAAATATTTATAAAAAAAACAAATAGGCAGAAATGCTGATAGGTCCCTGCGTTCCTGATGCACAAAAATTTAAAAGGATGCAGTAAAATCATATCCATGCATCCCAGTGTTTTTCTTTTTTCTTCCCCACCATTTCAAGCTAACAACAAATACATTTCAATATTTTCTAAGAAATGAATTACACAGGATAGGTTACAATGTAGGAGTTAGATGGCTTTAGCGGTTTCCTCAGATCTTAAATAAAAACCCTACAATCTATTAAGAAACTTTAGTTGGGACCCATAAATTTTCCTGGGGACTCATTCAAAACAAATATGTGCGTCCCAGGACAATAAATCAAAAAGCTATCAGCTAGTATAAGTTAACATGGCTCCACATGTGTAGATATACTGATAGGGACATGTCCTATGTTCCTGACGCATAAAAATCTAAAAGGACACAGTAAAATCATATTCATGCATCCCAGTGTTTTTCTTTTTTCTTCCCTCACCATTTCAAGCTAATTGTTAATACATTTCAATAATTTCTTAGAAATGAATTAGACAGGATAGGTTACAATGTAGGAGTTAGATGGCTTTAGCGGTTTCCTCCTACTATCTATTAAGAAACTTTAGTTCAGACCTATCAAATTTTCCTGGGACTCATTCAAAGTAAATATTTGTGTCCCAGGATGCACTAAAATGAAAAGCTATCAGCATCACTGAACGTTGGAGGAAATTAATATTCCTTAAAATATGTTTATATTTTTTCCTAACAATAGGCAATAGGGTAGGTTGATTTTTAACTTTTAAAAAAAAAATCAAATTCCCTTAAACAGTGAAAGTTGTGTGTTGGTATAATGAATACTAATACTAAAAACTAGCTCTCTTACTTGCACCATTGCAAATAGCATCAAAGATCATTTATTAAAATGCACCAAAAATCCTTCCCCCCTGTCGGCTGGGGTGTTAGAATGCACCTCTGCAGAGGGGTAAGATTCCCCCAAATGGGGCCACCTTTTGGCCGTGGATGGCAACCCGTGATGCTTAAGCAGTCCATGACCTGCAACACTCCACTTAGAACCTTACTTAAGCTAGACTGGCGGTCGGAGAGGCCCCCTCCGATCAATCGGCTGGTCACGTTGAGCCCTAGCACCTATATGATTGCCCCCGACTCTATTGCTCTTATAGCAAGCCCCAACCCTTCTTATCATATGGGTGCTAGAAGGCGGTGGCTGCAGGTCTACATGTCCTGGGAATGATGTTAAACTCTATCTGATGGTGAGGTTCCAGTTTTGGAGGTTTGGGGAATGTGGAGCACCCCTTCATCATCATTGCTCCCTGGTCCACTCTGACCTGTTAGGGTCCCATCTATGGGATAGAAAAACATGAGTTTATAAACAAAATTGTATTATACATTAAGAGTGACTTTATTTCACAACTTTGTCGGCATTAAATGACCCACCGAGGTTGATATGCCGTAAAACAAAACAAACCAAACCAAAAATCCTCGTTTTTGCAACTTTTAGTCTAGAAATTGGTTAGAAAATTTAGCAATTTCAATATTTAAAACAGAAAAGCTTGTCAGTTTAAACGAAACAAATGAAATATAACTAGAATTCAAATTGAAAATATCACTTAACATATCCGATATTTTGCTTTTTATCTAATAATTAAGCTGTAACAGTGATAACATTTTAAACGAAGGCAAAATTTTAAAAGCTGTAACAGTAATAACATTTCAAACGAAGGCAAAATTTTGAAGAAAAATATTTCGTGGTAATTCTTTGTTAATTTACAACTTTAACCTCATGGGAGAGGTTACAGTTCCAAAATCAACCTACCCTACTCACTTGTTTTTGGTCCCCTCTCAGCAGGAACTTCTTGATTCGAATATCTATTTTCCCCCCATATTTTTTTCTTCAGTTCAACTTTTATTCTACAAATCTACATTAAAAAAATGGGAAGGGTTTGTTTGGTTTCTCAAGCATATGTTTCTCAAACTATCTGATGTGGCATAATGGCAGGATATTTTTCCAAAGTGCCACAGATACCAGTAACATTATTTGATTTATGATTTAATGTCATACCCAGGACAAATTGTTTAGTTAAGACTAATGTACTATAATTAGATAGTCATAACTAAGCAATAATCTTAACGATTTGTATGAATTCAAAAAAAAAAGAAAAGATCTTTTTAGTGTCACTCATTCAGAGTAAAAGATATTTCTTTACAAAACTCCTGAAAATTTCACAAAACAATAGTTCTCTGAAATTTTTCAGGAATATATATTCGTTAGTGTGACGGAGAACGAGAAAGGAAAAAGAGCAAGACATTGTCTTGCCTGCTGGGATCGAACTCGCGTCCTCCCGCATGCAAAAACAAATGCGATTTGGGCACTGGACGGACGTGAGGTTCGACTGATATGCCCGGATGTTTGGGTGAATATGTCCATAAATGACAAGTGAGTCGAGCGCTGGGAATGAGCAGCAGCAGAACAAACGACCCAGTAAAGAAATGGATTTTAGTCCAACAGAAACAAAACTAAATAGGAAATGCGATTTTGAACTGTTAAAGATTATTTCGACTACAACAACGGATTTTCCAGCTGCTAGACGAAGACAAGGAATGTGTTGAACAAAGGAAGGTCTGGCTTGTGAGGGGACGGTGAACTCACTTGTTTTTGGTCCCCTCTCAGCAGGAACTTCTTGATTCGAATATCTATTTTCCCCCCATATATTTCCCCCCTTCTATAAAAAGCCATCCAATTGGGCAGCAATTAAGCTAGCTTTTGTGGAGAGCTTACATTTCCCAATTAATCTAAATTATTCCCCCAAAACTACTTTCCCATGAGGCAAAAGTTGTGAATTAACAAAGAATTACCACACAAAATATTTTTCTTCAAAATTTTGCCTTCATTTGAAGAAATAAATTTCATTCTTTTAAAATGTTATTTTTTTTTATTTCCAAATTATAAAAATTATTGTACAAAAAATCTGTTGCAAAAAATTATGTAAGAATTTGCCAAAAAAATTGAAGTAATTAAATTTTGGATTCGGCCTGGAATGTTTTTAATTTGCTTTTTTTTTCACCCTGATTTTAAAATGTTGAGTGAGTGGTGCAATGGTTATAGTTGTAGGAAAACCCAAGTTCAAATCCTGGATGAGGCTGTTTGCATTTCACATAATGCTAATACCCTTAGGAAAGGTTTGAATCCAACTACTCTCCCTCCAGCTATGGGTAAATTGTAGGGCAGACTGGACTCTTTAATCATGGCTAGGTAATGAGTCTAGTAGAAGGAAAACTCAGAATTCAAACCTGTTTTGGGTTGGTCACTACTAGAATAGGCTCAGTCCTAAGTTAGTGATCTATTTCACTAATTTTAATTTTTTTTTCCCTAAATTTTAACTTTTTGACTGAATTTATGGTCTAAAACTGTTTTAATCGTATTACTCACAAAAGCAGCCATTGTTATTAAAGATAAAAATTTGAAAAAATCTTGGGTAATTTATGAGGAAGTGCGTCCCGGTCCCCTGCCTCCGAAATTGCTGCCCGGTGAATTTTAAAATAACGACCCCAAGTCTCGGCGCCACATCGGTGTTACTTGAAAGAAAACAACCAACTTAGGGCGTTAAATGTATTTTTTTTTGGGGGGGGGGGTTCTTTTTAGTCTTAATTCTTGTTTATTTATAGAAATTTGTCGTAATTCTTGTTTATTTATCGTAATTTGTCGTAATTCTTGTTTACTTATCGTAATTTATTGTAATAAAAGAAAATCTTAGTATTTGATAGATAGATAGATATGAAGATGGATAGTTTTGAATAGACTGAGATAGATAGATAGAAATTTCTATAAATAAACAAGAATTAAGACTAAAAAGAGACCTTCCACCTAAAATACATTTAACATCCCAGTGTTTTTCTTTTTTCTTCCCTCACCATTTCATTTTATTGAGAACTCTTTACTTATGAATATAGCAAACTATATATATCCATGCATCCCAGTGTTTTTCTTTTATCTTCCCCCACCATTTCAAGCTAACTGTAAATACATTTCAATAGTTTCTTAGAAATGAATTACACAGAATAGCTTACAAGCTAGAAGTTAGATGGCTTTAGTTGTTTCACCAGATCATAAATAAAAACCCAACAATTTATTAAGAAACTTTAGTTGGATCCCATCATATTTCCTGGGGACTCATTCAAAGAAAATATGGGTGTCCCAGGATGCATTAAATCAAAAGGCTATCAGCATTGCTGAATCAATATGAATTAAAAAAATTTATTTTGTGATGAAACAAGAAAATCAATGAATATAGCAAACTATATTTATATATACAGAGATGCTGATAGGACACAGTAAAATTATATCCATGTATCTCTCTATTTTTCTTTTTTCTTCCCTCATCATTTCAAGTTAACTGTAAATACATTTCAATAGTTTCTTAGAAATGAATTACACAGGATAGGTAAGAGTTAGACGGATTTAGTTGTTTCCCCAGATTGTAAATAAAAACCCAACAATTTATTAAGAAACTTTAGTTGGGTCCCATCATGTTTCCTGGGGACTCATTCAAAGAAAATATGGGTGTCCCACTACGCACTAAATCAAAAGGCTGTCAGCATCGCTGAATCAATATGAAAAAAAAATTTATTTTGTGATGAAACAAGAAAATCAATGAATATAGCAAACTATATTTATATATACAGAGATGCTGATAGGACGCAGTAAAATTATATCCATGTTTTTCTTTTTTCTTCCCTCGCCATTTCAAGTTAACTGTAAATACATTTCAATAGTTTCTTAGAAATGAATTACACAGGATGGGTAAGAGTTAGACGGATTTAGTTGTTTCCCCAGATTGTAAATAAAAACCCTACAATTTATTAAGAAACTTTAGTTGGATCCCATCATGTTTCCTGGGGACTCATTCAAAGAAAATATGGGTGTCCCAGTACGCACTAAATCAAAAGGCTATCAGCATCGCTGAATTAATATGAAAATTTTTTTTATTTTGTAATGAAACAAGAAAATCAATGAATATAGCAAACTATATTTATATATACAGAGATGCTGATAGGACGCAGTAAAATTATATCCATGTATCTCTCTGTTTTTCTTTTTTCTTCCCTCGCCATTTCAAGTTAACTGTAAATACATTTCAATAGTTTCTTAGAAATGAATTACACAGGATAGGTAAGAGTTAGACGGATTTAGTTGTTTCCCCAGATTGTAAATAAAAACCCTACAATTTATTAAGAAACTTTAGTTGGATCCCATCATGTTTCCTGGGGACTCATTCAAAGAAAATATGGGTGTCTCAGGATGCACTAAATCAAAAGGCTATCAGTATCGCTGAATTAATATAAAAAAAAAAATTATTTTGTGATGAAACAAGAAAATCAACCTTTTTCCAAGTAAAAACAAAAATCAGATTTTTTTTCTGGCTCAAATTTATTTTGTTCACATTCAGCCTTGACTAAACATACAGAGGTGAGTCAAAAGTTTTGCAATATTTTGGTTTGTGCTAATTTACAGTGTGTATATCATGTGACCAAAGCAATTCAAGCTGTGAAAATTATCTAGCCGTCATTGGTAGTATTGTGGTAGTTAGTGTGCTGACATATTGTGCATTGCTTCACTCTGTGTGCGATTTTGAAAGCGGCACAAATGAATGTGCAACATAGTCTAATTCAAAGTGGGTCAGAATGCCACAAAAGCAGCCAAAAACATTTGTTGTGCAAAAGTTGAATGTGCAGTTGATTACAGTACAGTAACCAGATGGTTCAAGAAATTTTGATTGGGTTGCAAGAGAACCTTGATGATCAAGTAAGATCAGGTTGACCTAAAACCATGGATGCTAAGGTCATGCTCCAAGCCATAGAGGCTAACCAGATGGTTCAAGAAATTTTGATTGGGTTGCAAGAATCTCGATGATCAGGTAAGTTCGGGTTGGCCTAAAACCATGGATGCTAAGGCCATGCCCCAAGCCATAGAGGCTAACCAGATGGTTCAAGAAATTTTGATTGGGTTGCAAGAATCTCGATGATCAGGTAAGATCAGGTTGGCCTAAAACCATGGATGCTAAGGCCATGCCCCAAGCCATAGAGGCTAACCAGATGGTTCAAGAAATTTTGATTGGGTTGCAAGAATCTCGATGATCAGGTAAGATCAGGTTGGCCTAAAACCATGGATGCTAAGGTCATGCTCCAAGCCATAGAGGCTAACCAGATGGTTCAAGAAATTTTGATTGGGTTGCAAGAACCTTGATAATCAGGCAAGGTCAGGTAGGCAAGAAATTTTGATTGGGTTGCAAGAGAACCTGTACGACCAGGTAAGGTCAGATTGGCCTAAAACCATGGATTCCGAGGCCATGCTCCTAGCCATAGAGGCTAACTCAGTATCTCACAATCCAATGTAGTTTGTGTGCAAAAGGTGAAGGTGCAGCTGATTACAGTATAGTAACCAGATGGTCCAAGAAATTTTGCTCAGTCTACAAGAACCTCAACATTCAGATAAGATCATAACCAAGGATTCTGCTTTGTGCTCCAAGCCATAGAAGCAAATCTGGTAAGTTGTACTCAGAGAGTATCAGGTGTACTGAATGAAAAACAAGTTTAGATTTATTTTTTAAAAGATGAGTCATTTTTGTTTACTTCATATTTCCCTGGGGAAAAAAAATTAAAAGGGTGTATGGCTCCTACTCCTAATTTGAGGGGAGCATTCCTTAAAAAAAAAAAAAAGTTAAATTTAAAAAAAATTTTTTTTAAATCTGAAAACATAGAGAGTGCATAGCTTGAAGATAACCTATAAATGTGATATTTAACCTGCTAACATCTGATCAGAATCATAGGTTTATGACACAAATCACATTCATAGACAAAATATAAATAACTTTGAAACAAAGTTTCAAAGATTCATTAAAAATATACTTGTAATAATTAATTGGGTTTCCTCCTCTACTTTATGATTACCTCCCCTTTGGAGAACTTTCTAGGGAATACTAGACTATATAAACTCTTAATAAGTGTACCAATTATTCTAAGTAGAATAAAGCTTTCCAAAATCTATCAGTGTTATTGTTTGTCATTACAATCCTAAAGCAGATTTGTTGAAGGAAATGAAAATGATTATAAAAAAACAAAAACAAACAAACAAAAAAAACAATTTAAAAAAATCCAGACAGATGATCAAATATTTCAGTAAATAATCTGATTTCTTATTCATTTTATTTTTAACATTTTATAAACTATTAGTTGTCATTCTGGACGGAGACAAGAAAAAATCTATTTTTTATTTATTTAGCCGAGACATTCAATAAATAAAAATTCAACAAAATGGGCTGATCCATTAAAAAAAAAATCTGCAGTGGAAAAATAAAAATAAAAACTGAAATATTTCTTTGTTATTTTAGATTTTTCAGACAGTTGTCCTCATCTTTATTATACACAACGTTTCAGCTGATGTGCCCTTTGACCTTCTTCATTTGTTTCTTGCCAGGGGGCACATTGTCCGAAATGTTGTGTATATAACAATAAAGATGAGGACAACAGTTCGAAAAATTCAAATAATACAAAATACAAATAATCAAGCCTCATCTCAAAATTTTTGACATAGAATATTTCTACTTGACAAAAGATCCATGACCTTGTGCCAGACTAAGAAAAGTTTAGTAAATAAACTAATTAAACAACACATCCAAGGGCAATTAAAGAAAAAAAGTAGTTGGGAGTGAATTTAAAAATATTCAGAAAATAGATTTGAAGTTTGAAAAAAAAAAAAAAGAAAAAAAAAAAGAAATTACTAAATGCATTTTTGTAAGCAGAAATTGCAAATTGGACGGATTTAAATTTTAGTGTGTTGTTTACTGTCGTTTGTTGTTTAAAGTAAAAGATTTTTGAATAACATTGGAATGGACGGAGTTGCACAGAGCCAAATTTTGGGTGGACAAAATGTGGCCAACAAAATTGGGCTGTTGTATTGGTCATCATTCATCACCAGTTTCTTCATATCTACAAAAAAAAAAAAATAAAAATAAATAAATGAATTAGAAAAAAAGAAAATCCAAATGAATTTTGAAAAAAAAAAAAAAAGAAAAAAAAAAAGAAAATCCAAAATGAATTTTGAAAAAAAAAAAAATAAATAAAATCCAAAATGAATTTTGAAAAAAAAAAAAAAAAAAAAAAAAAAAGAAAATCCAAAATGAATTTGAAAAAAAAAAAAGAAAAAAAAAAAAAAGAAAATCGAAAATGAATTTTGAAAAAAAAAAAAAAGAAAATCGAAAATGAATTTTGAAAAAAAAAAAAGAAAATCCAAAATGAATTTTGAAAAAAAAAAAAAAAAAAAAAAATCCAAAATAAATTTTGAAAAAAAAAGAAAAGAAATCCAAAATAATTTTGAAAAATAAAATTATTTCTGCATAAATAATTTCTGTTAATTTCTAATTGAAATATTTTCATTTACTTTATTTTGATGTTGTTGTAGAGAAGAATTGATACTCCTCTAGAATAAAATGGACCATTCTATTCTCAATAAAGATGATTGTCAATTTATCCTCGGGGGCCTGTCTTTCTTAGCAAGACCAGCTATTTGACTGTTCACTCATTGTTGTACGTTACCAATTAATTCCTTTTCATTGAAAGTTACAATTCAAGTTATTAGTTAACATAACAACTCTCTGTAGCATTACAATAGATGTGAGAAAAAAAATTTGTTTGAAGCCCACTTAAAAGAAAAAGAAAATAATTCAAATAATTTTGAAAAATATTCTTTGAAATTTCCACATACTAAAAATGAAAGTAAATATTAACAGAGTCATGGAATTGTAAGCAATTAAGAATCACTGAATTAGAAGCAGAAAAAACTATACTGACTCCAGTTGAATTTACAATTTATATGGCCCTAGTTTAGTCTGTAAAGTTATACAGTGCACACTCCTTGTAGGTCACAATCTAAACTAATTAGAAAAAAACTATACTGACTCCAGTTGAATTTACACTTTATATGGCCCTAGTTTAGTCTGTAAAGTTATACAGTGCACACTACTTGTAGGCCACAATCTAAACGGATTAGAAAATATACTGACTCCAGTTGAATTTACACTTTATATGGCCCTAGTTTAGTCTGTAAAGTTATATAGTGCACACTCCTTGTAGGCCACAATCTAAACTGATTAGAAAAAAACTATACTGAATCCAGTTGAATTTACAATTTATATGGCCCTAGTTTAGTCTGTAAAGTTATACAGTGCACACTCCTTGTAGGCCACAATCTAAACTAATTAGAAAAAAACTATACTGACTCCAGTTGAATTTACAATTTATATGGCCCTAGTTTAGTCTGTAAAGTTATACAGTGCACACTCCTTGTAGGCCACAATCTAAACTAATTAGAAAAAAACTATACTGACTCCAGTTGAATTTACACTTTATATGGCCCTAGTTTAGTCTGTAAAGTTATACAGTGCACACTCCTTGTAGGCTACAATTACTTAATTATGTAAAAGGAATCAGAGGTGCCAAAAATGAAGGAAAGTGGAAAACATTAATGATAAAAGATTTTGGAAAATTAATTTTTGGGTTCAAAATTCCACTCACTTTGAAAGTCTTTGTCGAAGTTCTTTCATTTGTTCATTCTTTTTTTGCAGCATTAATTTTAGATTCTTAAAAGGAGTCGTTTGAGAAACTTTCTTCTCCAATTCCTAAGGAAAGAAAAAAATTGATTTCATTATTGATTTAAAAAAAAAATTTAATGGATGCGACGCATTGTCAATTTTTTAAGCAGAGTTTAACAGGTTTGAATTCAGAGATTTCCTTCTCCTAGACTGGTTACCTAGCCATAGTTAAAGAGCCCAGTCTGCACTGCTATTTACCCATAGATGGAGGGAGAATTGACTTTCTCAAAGGTATTAGCGCTTTGTGAAATGCAAACAGCTTTGTCCAGGAATTGAACTCGGGTCGACGAGTCCATTTCCTACAACTCTAACGCCTTCATAATAATTTCCTTATTAGTAGATAAAATAATGTCAATAAATAATTTATTTATCCATGTTACTGGGCTGTAAGAATAAGTACAAGATGTTTGGTTGATTGGTTGGTTGTTTTATTTTACGGCATATCAAAACTTTTTGGGTTATTTAATGCAGAATCAATTCATTTTGATAAATGTTATATACCCTACCTATGAAAATTAATGGGTATGCCCCAATCCTCATCTACCCTACCTATGAAAATTAATGGGTATGCCCCAATCCTCATCTACCCTACCTATGAAAATTAATGGGTATGTCCCAATCCTCATCTACCCTACCTATGAAAATTAATGGGTATGTCCCAATCCTCATCTACCCTACCTATGAACATTAATGGGTATGTCCCAATCCTAATAAATATGGTAGTATAATGCTGACTGGGTAGTCTTATACCACTAGCAGTGGTTTACCTTTCTAGTTGATTTTGGAACTGTAACGACTCCCATGTGGCAAAAGTTGCAAATTAACAAAGAATTACCCCACAAAATATTTTTCTTCAAAACTTTACCTTCGTTTAAGGATATAGATTTCAATCTTTTAAAATGTTATCATTGTTACAGCTTAATTATTAGATAAAAAGCAGCAGATCAGAGGTGTCATGGTGATGGGGAGGGGGGAATATTTTCAATTTGAATTCTAGTTATAACATTTTATTCGTTTTGTTTAAAATGACAACCTTTTCTGTTTTAAATAGTGAAATTGCTAAACTTTGTAAGCAATTTCTAGTAACCAAATGTTGCAAAAACGAGGATTTTTGGTGCTATTTCCTCAGACACTGGTGCAAGTAAGAGATCTAGTTTTTGGTATCAGTACTCATTATACTCCCCAACAACTTTTGCTGTTTGAGAGAATTTGATATTTTTAACTCTTAACATCCTGTTAAAAAAAATTTCTAAGTCCAGAGCCCCATTCCTATAAGAAACTATAAAAAAAAAATGGCCTTTTTCATTTAACAGTTACCTGTTATTTCCCTTAAATTAAAGACTTCTAATGGGTATGTCCCAATCCTAATAAATATGGTAGTATAATGCTGACTGGGTAGTCTTATACCACTAGCGGTTGTTTACCTTTCTAGTCGATTTTGGAACTGTAACGACTCCCATGTGGCGAAAGTTGCAAATTAACAAAATATTTTTCTTCAAAACTTTACCTTTGTTTAAGGATATAGATTTCAATCTTTTAAAATGTTATCATTGTTATTTCTAAATATGTTTGATATTACATTTAAACAAAGGCTATCATTTGGGGCGGATTAGGAAAATGAATATGACTTTTGGACGGGTGGAATGAAGTGGTATAGGGCGTTAAGAGTTAAAAAAGCAAAAATATCAACCTACCCAATTGCATCCCCCACCAAAAAAAAAAATAAAATAAATAAAATAAAACTACCCCACATTTGGAAGCACGTGGGACTACAGCCGTTGGTCCGAAGGAATTACTATTACTAGTAATAAGGAATTACTAGTTAAAAAGGAGTTAAAAAGGAATTAAAAAGGAATTACTAGTTAAAAAAGCAAAAATATCAACCTACCCTACCCCCAACTAAAAAAAAAAAACAACAAAAAAAACAAACTACCCCACATTTGGAAGCACGGGGACTACAGCCGTTGGTCTGAAGGAATTACTATCAGTTGGATTTGGTATTAGCTTGAAGACTAATCATTTTACTGCACATTGTGTTTTGTTTTGTTTTGTTTTTCCTCTTTTTAGTCAGCCCACCCAATGTTGTTACCCAGCCAATTCTTTATGTGGCTTTACTGAAATGAACAGGGATAATTACTCCACCCCACCCTACCCCAAGTGTCGCTTGTCTACTACCGGTTGGTACTTAGTGGTCTCTTCCAACAATTACTACTATTCTCTTGCTTGGTGTCTCCAACTGATACAACTGTGTGTTTAGGTAAGTTTATCATAATGGCTACAGGAAATAAGTGGCAACCAGGGATCAAATCCTGGAGGAGGCTGTTTGCATTTCACTTTGTGCTAATACCCTTGATAAAGGCATGATTGTATTTGTTTTGTTTTGTTTTACGGCATATCAACCTCAGTGGGTCATTTAATGCCGATAAAGTTTTGAAATAAATCAATTCTTAATGGATAATACAATTTTTTTATAAATACATTTTTATATTTAACCCATAGATGGGACCCTAACAGGTACTACCACTCCGGGTCAGAGTGGACCAGGGAGCAATGGTGATGAAGGGGTGCTCCACATTCTTCAAACCTCCAAAACTGGAACCTCACCTCATCAGATAGAGTTTAACGTCATTCCCAGGACATGTAGACCCGCAGCCACCGCCTTCTAGCACCCATATGACAAAAAGGGGTTGGGGCTTGCCATAAGAGCAATAGGGTTGGGAGGCACGATTGTATCTATTTTTGTTCCAGCTATGGGTAAATAAAAGAACAAAATGGTATTATTTGGACTATTATCCTCATCTTTATTGTTATCTGTACAACGTTTTAGCCGATGTGCCTTCCGATCTTCTTCAAGTATTTCTTCTCGAACTCGGGAACCTTCTTGTCATAATCGTAAGGCTCACAAGTCCGATAAGAAATACCTGAAGAAGGCTAGAGGGTACATCGGCCAAAACGTTGTACAGATAACAATAAAGATGAGGACAATAGTCCAAATTTGAACCACGTATCTTTGAGAATCTGTGTTACGACTCAAAGATACGTGGTTGAAAGTTAACTGACCTGAAAAAATGTAAAAGTTTTTAAATAAAATAACTGGTGCATTATATCTTTTATTCGTTGATATATCCACACTGAAAATTTCATTAAATTCAGTTAATTCCCTGATTTTTTTTTTTTTTTCGGTGGCGTGACATACGATGGTGGAATTTAGGTCAGTTAAGTTTGATTTAAGCGGTTTTGTTTTGTAAATACTGCTGACCTCTTATTTGTCATTATATTCGATTGCCTCAAAATATGATTTTTAAAAAAAATAATGTCTTTATCAAATGAGCTATGATATTTTCTCATCCATTTTGTTTTTTTTTAATCTCTGCATTACAAACTGACCAATGATAATCATCAAAAGAACTAAAAATTTGTTGGTTGTAACAATAAAAAAATAAATTGAAAATATTTAATAAATTTTCACTAACCAACATCAAAGGAAATTAATAAAATAATCATAAAATATTCGAACTATATGACCTTTAGGCACCCCTTTTTGATCACAATTAAGAAAGGACATTTTTTCATTTACACTGTCAATATCCGGTTGTTTTAACAGACGATTTTTAGATTAAAAAAAAAATATGATAAAACTAACCCCTAACCTTAATCCCTAACAGACAACTGGATATTGGCAGTGTAAATGAAAAACATGTCCTTTCTTTAAAAAAAAGGGGTGCCTAAAAGTAATATGGTCCAAATATTCTAACAAAGACCATCAATGTTAGTTTCAGACAGCTTTTTTTATATATATAGAAAATGAAAAAATTTGAGAAGGAGACAGAGAAATAGAGAAGGAAAGAAATTTTGTATGGGGAGAGTGAAAGAAATTTTGTATGGGGGGAGAGTGAAAGAAATTTTGTATGGGGGAGAGTGAAAGAAATTTTGTATGGGGGAGAGCGAGAGAAATTTTGTATGGGGGAGAGCGAAAGAAATTTTGTATGGGGGAGAGTGAAAGAAATTTTGTATGGGGGAGAGTGAAAGAAATTTTGTATGGGGGAGAGTGAAAGAAATTTTGTATGGGGAGAGTGAAAGAAATTTTGTATGGGGGAGAGTGAAAGAAATTTTGTATGGGGGAGAGCGAAAGAAATTTTGTATGGGGGAGAGTGAAAGAAATTTTGTATGGGGGAAAGTGAAAGAAATTTTGTATGGGGGAGAGTAAAAGAAATTTTGTATGGAGGAAAGTAAAAGAATTTTGTATGGAGGAGAGTGAAAGAAATTTTGTATGGGGAGAGTGAAAGAAATTTTGTATGGGGGAGTGTGAAAGAAAATTTTGTATGGGGGAGTGTGAAAGAAATTTTGTATGGGGGAGAGTGAAAGAAATTTTGTATGGGGGAGTGTGAAAGAATTTTGTATGGGGGAGTGTGAAAGAAATTTTGTATGAGGGAGAGTGAAAGAAATTTTGTATGGGGGAGAGTGAAAGAAATTTTGTATGGGGGAGAATGAAAGAAATTATGTATGAGGGAGAGTGAAAGAAATTTTGTATGGGGAGAGTGAAAGAAATTATGTATGGGGGAGAGTGAAAGAAATTTTGTATGGGGGAGTGTGAAAGAATTTTGTATGAGGGAGAGTGAAAGAAATTTTGTATGGGGGAGAATGAAAGAAATTTTGTATGGGGGAGAGCGAAAGAAATTTGTATGGGGGAGAATGAAAGAAATTTTGTATGGGGGGGAGCGAAAGAATTTTGTATGGGGGAGTGTGAAAGAAATTTTGTATGGGGGAGTGTGAAAGAAATTTTGTATGAGGGAGAGTGAAAGAAATTTTGTATGGGGGAGAGTGAAAGAAATTTTGTATGGGGAGAATGAAAGAATTTTGTATGGGGGAGTGTGAAAGAAATTTTGTATGAGGGAGAGTGAAAAAATTTTGTATGGGGAGTGTGAAAGAAATTTTGTATGGGGGGGAGTGGTGAAAGAAATTTTGTATGGGGGGAGAGTGAAAGAAATTTTGTATGGGGGAGAGCGAAAGAAATTTTGTATGGGGGAGAGAGAAAGAAATTTTGTATGGGGGAGAGTGAAAGAAATTTTGTATGGGGGAGAGCGAAAGAATAAAAGTGGGGGGGGATATCTTTACCTTTTCAGCCATTTCCATCATTTCATTGACTTTAAGAAGTTCAAGTTTGGTTTTGGAAAGATCAGATTGCACTAACTCAAAATTATCAGAACTTTTTTGGCTCTAAAAATAAAAACAAATGACAATAAACAATAAATGACTCAATTGTAGAAAATGGCTCAGCAAAATTAAAAATGACCAAATTGGATATTTACAAATTGACAAATGATGGCTGTCAAAAGAACAAAAAATGGTGGTGTAATGGTTAGTAAACTAAATTTGCAGGCCATTTTTAGTGATTTTGATTCTCACTGGGTACCCCATACTTCTGGCCTTGGGTCACATCTAAGCTAAACTTTGTAAATAACTATACCTAAGGCACCTCCTGTGGTGTAATGGTTAGTAAGCTAGATTTGCAGGCCATTGTTAGTGAGTTCGATTCTCATTGGGTGCCCCATACTTCTGGCCTTGTGCCACATCTAAGCTAAACTTTGTAAATAACTATACCTAAGGTACCTCCTGTGGTGTAATGGTTAGCAAGCTAGATTCGCAGACTATTGTTAGTGAGTTTGATTCTCACTGGGTGCCCCATACTTCTGGCCTTGGGTCACATCTAAGCTAAACTTTGTAAATAACTATACCAAAAGCACATCACGTGGTGTAATAGTTAGCAAGCTAGATTTGCAGACCATTGTTAGTGAGTTCGATTCTCACTGGGTGCCCCATACTTCTGGCCTTATGTCACATCTAAGCCTAACTTTGTAAATAACTATACCTAAGGCAGCTCCTGTGGTGTAATGGTTAGCAAGCTAGATTCACACACATCTAAGATTGCCACATTTAAATTAAGGTGAGTAAATGGCTATATGGGCACTTGATGTGGTGTAATGGTTAGCAAGCTAGATTCATAGGCCATTTAGAGGATAAAAACATATTTAAATATACCTAATATGTAATTCATTTCCATTATGAAATTAGACTTGAAGAAGCAAAAGTAGCCAAAAATAAATTTATTTCCGATAAATTAAGGATTTCAAATATATATATATATATATATATATATATATATATTTAAAAAATTTTTGGGATGAAACAAAGAAATCACAGTGCTCAACCACAAATTTGTAGGAGCTTAATTTGTGGTCCAAAAACATAACAGCAAGAAATATCTTCGCATAAACACCAGAAGAACTATTAGCAACCTGATGATGGTGAAATAACCTGAAACCTGGGTAGTTGCTTATGGAAAACAATTATATTTAAAAAAATTCAACAAATAATATATATATATATATATATATATATATATATAAAGTGTATTTAATATAATGGCCAAGTGTTTTGTATTGATAAAACATGAGCAAAAAAAAAAAAAAAAAAAGAATCCAGACATATTTCAGTAATTATTCCTTATTCAATTTAATTTTAACATTTTATAAACTATTAGTTGTCATTTTAGAGCTTTTTTTAAATGCCTCCTCTAATAAGATTTGAAGAGATTCAAATTGAATCAAATATTTCCTGTAGATACTTACTTGCTGCAATTCGCCTCTCAAATTTGCTATTTGTGCTTCCAAATGTTTTAATTCTTCATTATTTTCGGATTTCTACAGAAAGATAAAATTACACAGAAAATGAATTTTAAAAAATCTGTTGGATTACTCCAACAGGAAAAGTGAATAAGGACACAAACTATTAAATTCAATTAATTATTTCACCTCTGTTGTAATTGAATCGAATTGTTTTGTTATTCACTTTTCAAATACTTTTCCTCATAAACTGGATTACATAATCTTTATTGACTTGGGACTTGATAAAGCCTCCATGCTTCCTGTAATCCACCAACACTATATCTGATACCCCCCTCCACACATGCACGCACGCACACACATACATATATATTATTATTGTACGCTATTCATGTCCCTGACACTAATACATTATTCTATGTTCTAGACATGAGACTTTGATGAGTTGTGGTACACCTGAGCACTGTACACATACATTATATTATTACTGTAATGCTATTCATGTTCCTGACACTAATATATTATTCTATGTACTAGACATGAGACTTTTGATGAGTTGTGTACACCTGAGCACTGTACACATACATGTATATTTTACTGTATGCTATTCATGTTCCTGACACTAATACATTATTCTATGTACTAGACATGAGACTTTGATGAGTTTGTGGTACACCTGAGCACTGTACACATACATGTATATTATTACTGTCTAAAATACATACACATAAACAATGAGTATGTTTAAATATACTAGCAAGAAAATGCCTTTTGGGCAGTGTAAAAATTAATTTTTGAAAGATATTGCCTGAAGGAGGTGGAGTTAAAATTCAATATAAGTGAGTTTGTATTATGAGTAAGTAAAATCATCAAATTTATTAAAGGAGTAAAAAAAAAAAAAAAAAAAAGAAATGGAATCTTAGTCCTGTCCCCCTCAAATAAAAATGTTGCGTACATCTATTAATTATTAATTAAATAATTATTTTTGAATATTTTACACATAAATTTTACACAAAATCGTAGGTATTTATTTATTTGTAAACTTTTTAGTTAACTTCTCGGTACTAAAAAAAGGGCAAGAGTAAAACATAATATTAAAAACTGATTACAAATTTCGCAAATATTTTTTTCAATTTAAAGTAATAAAATTTTTTAATTAATTTCATAGTTTATATAGTTTATCTATTTAAATTATCATTATTACAATGGAAAGGATTCAAATGTTGAATTATAAGGAACAGCTTTTATTTACTTTAATCAGTATCAATTGTTCTTTATTCTATGTATTGACGACTTTGGTAATTGTGAATGTAAGCAGTGACATAGTTTTGGTTACAGACAAATAGGGACCGAATCTCCAATTATTAATAGAAAAGTTTAAAAATATTTTATTACCTATGTAAGTTGTAATCTTACAGAAAATCCATCAATTAAAACTGATTGGGTGAGAGTCCTATGGCGTAGTGGTTAACGGCTTTATGTGACATGGTGGTTACAGAGTTTCAAACTCCAGTCACACTATTACAGTCACTTTTGGATATCCATAGGAAAGACATGATCCCTCCCCCCCTCCAACCTCCCAGATATGGGTTAAATAGTAGCGCTGCTATTCTTCTACAGAGATGGCTTTGGCATTGAATAACCCATGAACGTTGATATGCCACTAAAGCGAAAAAAGATTTTTAAAAACAAAAAAAAACAAAAAAAACGAAACAAAGAAACATAACTAAAAACTGATTCAAATTGGACAAATTTTTAATATCGCAGTTATCGCCCTTGTTATACTTTAAAATAAAATTGAATTGTCAGTTTAAAAATAATCAGATGCAGTTTAGTGTTTTACTCTACGACAGGGCATAATCTGGTTTTATTTTAATACTTCTTCTAGAACCATAAATGTCACAAACATTGTTTTTATACTGTGAAATTAATCAATTTCGAGAAGATACGTTTTATATATAGACAAAGGTAGTAGCCGTCTGCCTTGCTACATTTGCATGGGATACTACAGTTTAATAGAACAATGATAAACAGAATGGTAATTTATGAGGAAGTGCGTCCGGTCTCCTGGCTCAGAAATTGCTTACCCGGTGACTTTAATAACGTCCCCAGCTATGTCATCTCGGTTTGTGTTACTGGAAAGAAAACAACAAACTTAGGGCGTTAATGTATTTTAAGGGGGGGTTCTCTTTTTTTGTCGTAATTTCTAATTTTTTATTGTAATTTGTTTAGAAATTTATTATAGAAATTTGTCGTAATTCTTGTTTATTTATAGAAACATTTGTCGTAAATTCTTGTTTAGATATGAAGATGGATATCTATCTATCTATCTATTCTATCTACTAATTTGTTCATTTTTTACTTTGTTTATATATAATCTATCCACCCATCTCTTTGTTCATATACAAG
>CM042171.1:11125743-11166551 GCA_023376005.1 Doryteuthis pealeii | reverse complement strand
AAAAAGAGAAGAGATGACAGGATAGGTTACAATGTGGAGTTAGATGCTTTAGCGGTTTCTCAGATCATAATAAAACCTACTATCTACTGGAGACGAGCAAACTTTAGTTGGACCCATCAAATTTTCCTGGGACCATTCAGAGCAAACATGTGCGTCCTAGGTACACTAAATCAAAAAGCTATAGCTAGTATAGTTAACATGCTCACATGTGTAGATAGTACTGATAGGGAAATTCCTGATGTTCCTGTGCATAAGATCTAAAAGGCGCGCAGTAAATCATATCATGCATCAGTGTTTGATTATCGTTTATTTCGTCCGCTACCTCAGGGGGTGTGGGCGCTATTCTTCAAGAGTAATTGTTAATACTTCAATAAATTATTAGAAATGATTAGACAGGATACGAGTTCAATGCTAGGAGTTAGATGGCTTTAGCGGTTTCCTCCTACTATCTATAAGAAACTTGTTCAGACCTATAAATTTCCTGGGACTATTCAAAGTAAATATTTGTTCCCAGGATGCATAAAATGAAGCATCAGCATCACTTGAACGTTGGAGAAGGATATTAAGGTTATTGCTAAAGGATGATTGTGTTGATGTATTTTTCTAAGCAATGTACGTGGCAATTTTTTGAGGTGTTGTGTTTTTGGTTGTATTTTTATAAGTATTGTGCTGAGAACAAAAAGAGATATTTCGAAGTTCCTCTGTAAAGTGAGACTGAGTGTTGGTGGTGTGGTGTTTGGTGTGGTATATTGTGTTTTGTGGATTATTTGATAGGTGGTTGTTTTTAGGGTAGATCTGTAGTATAGGTATTGGTTTATTAGTGATAAGTCTTTTAGGGTGTTGTTCTGTGGCTGAGTGCTGTGAGAGCGTGCATGTATTGTGGGAGTGATTATGTATGCGAGTCTAAGATGGTCATGTGATGTGTTTATTAAGTTTGCGGTAGTGCGGTTCAAGAGATCTCTCTTGAGGTCCTTCTTGCGGTTGTGGTTTCTGGGGGTGTTATTGTGTGTGTATGTTGTGACCTTGGTCTTCCATGGATGGGTTGTATATGTTCCTGCGTGGTCTTAAAGAGTGTAGGGTCACTTGCTTATGTGGTGTCTGCTGTGTGGTGATGGGTGGTGCTGTGGGATTCACGTCTTGGGGTTGAGAGTGTCTGTTGATGAGTGCGATGTGTGTGCTGCGTTTGTGAGTCGTCCGATTCGCAGTGAGTTTGTTGGTGTTGGGTGTTGCGTGCTCACTTTTGTAGTAAGTTTTAGTGGGGGGGTTAGATTGCGTGTACGTGGGTCGTGGCGTGAGTTGGGTGGGCGTGAGATAGTGAGGTGGCTTCGCTGGTGGCTGTGTTGCTGAGTTCAGTTTTGATGTTTATTGTGGTGATATTTGTGGGTTTGGTGTTGTTTGGTGCGTGTCGGTGGTTGTCTGTTGGTGGTGTGTGGGTTGGTAGGTGTATGTGATGGTTTGGGAGGGGTGGTTGGCTGTGCGTGTTATTGTGGTGGCTTGGTGTGCATCGTATTGTAAGGCCGACTGGTGGAACAGGTTCGTATCTTGTAAGTAGTATGATTGCTCAACTCTCTAGTGAGGTGGCCTTTCAACCAACCTTCTTATCATTATGCATATGGATGTGGCATGGAGGGGAGGGGCTGTTGAGCTTGTGAGGTGCTACATGTCTGGGAATTGGTGATTGATGTTGATTATACGCGCTGTGCTGATGTTGTGTCGGGATGGTAGGTGTGGTCGAGTTTCTGGAGGGTTGGGGAATATGGAGCACCCTTATCACATTGCTCCCTAGTCACTCTGCCAGATGGTAGTACCTGTTAGGGTCCCATCTATGGTTGAATGAAACTGATTTATAAACATAATGTATTATACTTAAGAATGACTTATTTCACAACTTTGTCGGCATTAAATGAATCCAACCAGAGGTTATAGGCCAGTAAAACAGAACCAAACCAAAAATCCTCGTTTTTGCAACTTTTAGTCAGAAATTAGTAGAAAATTTAGCAATTCAATATTTAAAAAGAAAAGCTTGTCAGTTTAACTAAACAATGAAATCTAACTAGAAATTCAAATTGAAAATATCACTTAACACATCGATATTTTGCTTTTTAGCTAATAATTAAGCTGTACAGTGATAACATTTTAAAAGATTGAAATTAATTTCTTCAAACGAAGGAAAATTTTGAAGAAAAATATTTGTGTGGTAATTCTTTGTTAATTTACAACTTCACTCATGGGAGAGGTTACAGTTCCAAAATCAACCTACCCCTAATGTGCAATAAGAATTTTTTTTTCTTCAGTTCAACTTTTATTCTACAAATCTACATTAAAAAAAATAGGAAGGGTTTGTTTGGTTTCTCAAGCATATGTTTCTCAAATACTCTATATCTAGGATTTTTTCCAAAGTGCCACAGATACCAATAACATTATTTGATTTATGATTTAATGTCATACCTAAATTGTTTAGTTAAGACTAATGTACTATAATTAGATAGTCATAACTAAGCAATAATCTTAACGGTTTGTATAAATTTAAAAAAAAAAAGAAAAGATATTTCTTTACAAAACTCCTGAAAATTTCACAAAACAATAGTTCTCTAAAATTTTTCAGGAATATATATTCATTAGTGTGACGGAAAAAGAGCAAGACATTGTCTTGCCTGCCGAGATCGAACTCGCGTCCTCCCACATGCAAAAACAAATGCAATTTGGGCACTGGACAGATGCGAGGTTCGACTAATGTGCCTGGATGTTTGGGTAAATATATCCATAAATAACAAGTGAGTCGAGCGCTGGGTGGTCAGCAGCAGCAGAAGCAGTCGATGAAGCGCTTTGTGAATGACCCAGTTAAGAAATGGATTTTAGTCAAACAGAAACAAAACTATATACGAAATGCGATTTTGAACTGTTATGTAGATTTATTTCGACTACAACAAGCGGATTTTCCAGCTGCTTAGACGAAGAGACGAAGATGTAGGATGTGTTGACAAAGGGTATGGGAGGTGGTGCTTGTGGAGGGGGACGGTGAACTCACTTGTTTTTGGTCCCTTCAGCAGGAACTTCTTGATTCGAATATCTATTTTACCCCCATATATCCCCCCCCTTCTTTATAAAAAGCCGCGTGTCCAATGGGCAGCAATTAAGCTTATGGTCTCTTGTAGAGAGTTACTTTCACCATTAATCTAAATTATCCAAAAAACTACTTTCCCATGAGCAAAAGTCGTAAATTAACAAAGATTACCACACAAATGTTTTCTTCAAAATTTTGCCTTCATTTGAAGAAATAAATTTCATTCTTTTAAAATGTTATATTTTTTATTCCAAGTTATAAAATTTATGTGCAAAAAATTTGTTGCAAAAGATTATGTAAAAATTTGCCAAAAAAAAATTGAAGTAATTAAATTTTGGATTGTGAGTTTGGATTCGGCCTGGAATGTTTTTTAATTTGCTTTTTATTCAGCCTGATTTTAAAATGTTGAGTAAGTGGTGCAATGGTTATAGTTGTAGGAAACCCAAGTCAAATCCTGGATGAGGCTGTTTGCATTTTCACATAATGCTAATACCCTTAGGAAAGGTTTAATCCAACTACTCTCCTCCAGCTATGGGTAAAATAGTAGGGCAGACTGGACTCTTTAAATGGCTAGGTAACGAGTTAGTAGAAGGAAAACTCAGAATTCAAACCTGTTTTGGGGGTGGTCACTACTAAATAGGCTCAGTCCTAAGTTAGTGATCTATTTCACTAATTTTAATTTTTTTTTCCTAAATTTTAACTTTTTGACTGAATTTATGGTCTAAAACTGTTTTTAATCGTATTACTCAAAAAGCAGCCATTGTTAATTAAAGATAAAAAATTTGAAAAAATCAGGGTAATTTTGAGGAAGTGCGTCCCAGTCCCCTGCCTCTGAAAATTGCCTGCCATGAATTTTAAAATAACAACCAATTTTCGGCGCCACATCGGTGTTACTTGAAAGAAAACATACTTAGGGCGTTAAATGTATTTTTTTGGGGGGAGGGTCTCTTTTAGTCTAATTCTTGTTTATTTATCGTAATTTGTCGTAATTCTTGTTTACTTATCGTAATTTATCGTAATAAAGAAATCTTAGTATTTAATAGATAGATAGATATGAAGATGGATAGTTTTGAATAGACTGGATAGATAGATAGAAATTTCTATAAATAAACAGAATTAAGACTAAAAGAGACCCACCTAAAATACATTTACGCCCTAAGTTGGTTGTTTTCTTTCAAGTAAACACAATGTGGCGCCGAGACTTGGGATCGTTATTTAAAATTCACCGGGCAGCAATTTCGGAGGCAGGGGACCGGGATGCACTTCCTCATAAATTACCAAATCTAGTTAAACTTTAAAAATTCTTCAGATGTTTTGTTTTGTTTGATGGCATATCAACCCTAAGGCCAGTTTAGCTCAGTCAGTAGAGCAATCCGACTAGGAACCACAAGGTTCTGGGTTCAATACGGCCCCGCCAACTCAGCATATGAGTAGCACAGGGATCAATGTGGTAAAGTAAGGAGCTGGTGGTAGGTGTAGCGCCCTACCTCAAACGCTAAAAACTCTCATTGGTCTTCACTAGTGAAACTCCCTTACTGTCTGGCTGATACTGACTTTAGGCCACCCCAACTTTTTATTTAGTGGTCTGCACAATATCAGTGATAGAACTATTTTTTATATATATATATATATATGTGTGTGTGTGTATGTATATTCTTTGGTGGGTTAGCAAGTAATTTGGCATTAGGATGATTCTAAGCAGGTCCTTTCATCCAACGGTAAGGTGTTGAAAGTTCAGGTACGATTTGAGAGCTCAATGCTTAAATTTTTATAAACAGGCAAAGTAATTAGTAATATATATATATTAACCATATATATATATATTAGTGCAGTAAAGTGAGAAGCTGATGGTAGGTTTGGCGCTTGCCTCAGAAACCAAAACAATCTCCTTTGGTGTAGCACTATTGAAATGGAGTTAGATTCTCTCCCTATCTGGTTGATACCGACTTTCGACCACCCTGATGACATTTTTTTAATGCTGATTCAAGTCATTTTGATTCAGTTGCTTACTGTATCTGCTGTTGCTTAAAGGGTCACCCACCTAAGTATTGAAACTCAGAGGTTTGATTCTCACTGTTGGCCATAACATTGTCAGTAGTTCATGTCAATAAAGTGTCTACTCATTTTTATCCAGTAAAAGAAAACGCATCTAATTTATAATAAATGATTTTTAGCTTTACTATAAAATTCATACCATTAAAATTCTTACCATTAAAATAACTATACTTATTCATGTCAATAAAGTGTCTACTCATTTTTATCCAGTAAAAGAAAACACATCTAATTTATAATAAATGATTTTTAGCTTTACTATAAAATTCATACCATTAAAATTCTTACCATTAAAATAATTATACTTATTCATGTCAATAAAGTGTCTACTCATTTTTATCCAGTAAAAGAAAACACATCTAATTTATAATAAATGATTTTTAGCTTTACTATAAATTCATACCATTAAAATTCTTACCATTAAAATAATTATACTTATTCATGTCAATAAAGTGTCTACTCATTTTTATCCAGTAAAAGAAAACACATCTAATTTATAATAAATGATTTTTAGCTTTACTATAAAATTCATACCATTAAAATTCTTACCATTAAAATAACTATACTTATTCATGTCAATAAAGTGTCTACTCATTTTTATCCAGTAAAAGAAAACACATCTAATTTATAATAAATGATTTTTAGCTTTACTATAAAATTCATACCATTAAAATTCTTACCATTAAAATAACTATACTTATTCATGTCAATAAAGTGTCTACTCATTTTTATCCAGTAAAAGAAAACACATCTAATTTATAATAAATGATTTTTAGCTTTACTATAAAATTCATACCATTAAAATTCTTACCATTAAAATAACTATACTTATTCATGTCAATAAAGTGTCTACTCATTTTTATCCAGTAAAAGAAAACATCTAATTTATAATAAATGGTTTTTCAACTGAAGTTGTGTAAAGTAATTATTAGGGTCTACCGAAATTTGGGATTAAAAATAAAACTGTATTCGGATTTCTAGAGAAAGAGAGGAAAAAGAAATAAGAACAAAGAAAGGTTAAAATCGGGAAGAGTAAACACTAAGCGGGGTGCAAGTAATTTAACCGAAGAATGACCCTGGAAATAAGAGTTAAAAATAAAAACGGAAGTTCCGAGTGTTGACCGGAAACGGATGTGACGCAGCGACAAGAAACGGAGGAAGAAGAAAAATCTGTCTCTTCCTTTCGGCTCTGGTGGGAGTCAGACCTGGCTCATGGATCCCCGGATGGGTCTGACATAGTAGTAGTGAATATGATTTACGACAGAGTATTTTGACCGTGCCCTCTCTTTCTTTCTCTCTTTCTGAAAAAGAGCCCACCCTTGTGACTATACAACTTGCGTGTATGTTGTTTCTGACGTATCGGCTACTACTAACGACGACTACTACTACAACTTGAGCTGGCCTATGCAATAAACACCATTCTTGTACTGTGACCATCGTTATGCTCCAGTTGTATAGATTCCAATAAACTCAAATTTCTAATATTTACTGTGCTGTGAGGAGTGAAAGATTGAATAAATCCGACAAAATGTGGTTGAGAGTAGAGGAAAATGTGGATATAACAACACAAAACAACTGTTCAATTGATATTTGCCTCATTATTGGTTGAGGGTTCTGTGTTTCTTGCGTTTTATTGGCAAATATATATAGATATTTAACTGAAAATTTCATTAAAATTGGACAATTCCCTGATATTTTGTAGTTGTTTTGAATGTTTTGAAATTTAAAAAAAATTAATTACCTCCCTTGAATAAAATTGGATATACCTAAATAAATGCATTGGGCAATGATTTTTACTATAAAAATGCATTAGAAATGTTTTTTTAAAAGAAAAAAGAGAATTTGGAAGATATAAGACAACAAAATAAAATGGACGGTTGCTAGCAACAGCTTCAGTTTCAGAAATCTTCTGAAAAAAATCAAATTTTATTATAATGGAGATTGTGTGTTTTTCTGTCTGTAGCTGAAACTCTATTACTACTCAAGTCACAATTCCCTTAGTTATTTACACTACATTCTTCATGATTTTATTTTTATTTAAACCTCAATTATTAATAAAATTGTTTTACATTATTAATACTGTTAACCTTATCTACATACTAACAACATGCAATTATATTATATATACAACAAAATAGCGGTTTACAATGTGAATGGGAAGGCTAATTTGCATATTGATATTAAAAATGTGATTTTAATAAATATGTGATTAGTATTATTGATTTCTAACTGTTTGGTTTTATTTTAATGAATATAAGCAAAAATCTCTTCAATGAATCTTAAATGAAATCCATTAACAAGAACAAATAACTGTCATTTTATTTTTACTTCCTCTTTTAACTAAATACTTAAATCAGAAAAAATAACAATGAAAGACGAGATTAATGGAAGAGTAAGTTTCAGTTCTATTTTTCGATTATACTACCTCTGTTTCAAAACTTTTTATCTGCATTCTTATTTAGTTTCATTAGCCTTTCTAATTTAATACAATATTTTATGGCATTAAAACTTAAATACTTGCACCCGGAGGGTGCATATATTTGCTAGTATTAAGAATAAATCAAGGTTAACAACATGATAGTTACCTTATTTTTCTTTACACTTGCATTGTGATAGCCTTCAAAACCAACCACCAAAAATAATTCAAGTTAAAACAATATGTAGAGGTGACAAGACTTTTGGGCCACACTGTAGAATAACATTGTTTCATTATTTTTTGTTTTAATGATATATCATTAATTATAGTATATAATAATAACAATATTTATTATATATTAAAATTAATATTATATATCATTAAAACAAAATAATTTAAGAGATTTTATATTGAAATATTAAGAATAAATCACAGGTTAACAAACGATACCACAGTTACCTTCTTTCTTTACACTTGCATTGTGATAGCCTTCAAAACCAACCATCAAACCAATATAAACACAAATGCTTCAAGCAAATTATAAAACACTTTTAAAAAAAATGTTTCTATGGCAGTTTCTTTGTAACTTTAAAGTCTCCACCGCTCCACCATTCCTATCAACCCACTATTGGAATATTCCCCAGGTGATCTCTGTAATATGAATTCTGCTCTTTCTATTAAAGATACTCCCATAGAAATTTTTTTTAATCCCCTGTGGGAGATTCCAAGAATGAATTGACAGGAATGGTAAACATGTGGAGAATGTTTAAAATTATGTCATAAAGGTGCTCCCATAAGGGCGTTAACTCTTTTTTCTTCTAATCACCCTGGTATAAGTATTTACCAACTCCTCTGCACAAGGCAGGATGTGACACAAGGTCAAAACACATGTCATGTTTTAGACCACAAATTCAGTCAAAAAAGTTAAAATTTAGAAAAGAAATTAAAATTAGTGAAATAGATCACTAATTAGAACTGAGCCTATTCTAGTAGTGACCACCCCAAGCGGTGTTTAACAGGTTTGAATTATTGAATGGAACGCTATTTTTTTTTTCAGAATACAAGGTGTGTCAAAAAGTACAAAAAAATCTCAATACTTTTTTTGACACACCTTGTAACTTGTTAGCCATAGTCATAAAAATTGTTTTGAAGCAGAAATTATTGCTAAATAATTTGATCAGTCATCAATCAATATGAAAAAATGTTTTGTGGTGAAAACAAGAAAATCAACTTTTTCCAAGTACACACTTTTAAATATTTAATTTGAAAATTGAAATAGGCTAGAAATTGTCAGTTACAAAACGCTGTGAACTTTCTGTCCACAAGACGCTAACTTAGATATGGCATATTCTATCTGTATTATTGAGAACTCTTTACTTATGAATATAGAAAACTATATATATCCATGCATCCCAGTGTTTTTCTTTTTCTTCCCTCACCATTTCATTTTTATTGAGAACTCTTTACTTATGAATATAGCAAAACTATTATATCTATGCATCCCAGTGTTTTTCTTTTTTCTTCCCTCACCATTCATTTTATTGAGAACTCTTACTTATGAATATAAATTATATATCTATGCATCCCAGTTTTTTCTTTTTTCTTCCCTCGCCATTTCATTTTATTGAGAACTCTTTACTTATGAATATAGCAAACTATATATATATACATGCATCCCAGTGATTTTCTTTTTTCTTCCCTCGCCATTTCATTTTATTGAGAACTCTTTACTTATGAATATAGCAAACTATATATATCCATGCATCCCAGTGATTTTCTTTTTTCTTCCCTCACCATTTCATTTTATTGAGAACTCTTTACTTATGAATATAGCAAACTATATATATCTATGCATCCCAGTGTTTTTCTTTTTTCTTCCCTCACCATTTCAAGCTAACTGTAAATACATTTCAATAGTTTCTTAGAAATGAATTACACAGAATAGCTTACAAGGTAGAAGTTAGATGGCTTTAGTTGTTTCACCAGATCATAAATAAAAACCCAACAATTTATTAAGAAACTTTAGTTGGGTCCCATCATGTTTCCTGGGGACTCATTCAAAGAAAATATGGGTGTCCCACTACGCACTAAATCAAAAGGCTGTCAGCATCGCTGAATCAATATGAAAAAAAAATTTATTTTGTGATGAAACAAGAAAATCAATGAATATAGCAAACTATATTTATATATACAGAGATGCTGATAGGACGCAGTAAAATTATATCCATGTATCTCTCTGTTTTCTTTTTTCTTCCCTCGCCATTTCAAGTTAACTGTAAATACATTTCAATAGTTTCTTAGAAATGAATTACACAGGATGGGTAAGAGTTAGACGGATTTAGTTGTTTCCCCAGATTGTAAATAAAAACCCAACAATTTATTAAGAAACTTTAGTTGGATCCCATCATGTTTCCTGGGACTCATTCAAAGAAATATGGGTGTCTCAGGATGCACTAAATCAAAAGGCTATCAGTATCGCTGAATTAATATAAAAAAAAAATTATTTTTGTGATGAAACAAGAAAATCAACCTTTTTCCAAGTAAAAACAAAAATCAGATTTTTTTCTGGCTCAAATTTATTTTGTTCACATTCAGCCTTGACTAAACATACAGAGGTGAGTCAAAAGTTTTGCAATATTTTGGTTTGTGCTAATTTACAGTGTGTATATCATGTGACCAAAGCAATTCAAGCTGTGAAAATTATCTAGCCGTCATTGGTAGTATTGTGGTAGTTAGTGTGCTGACATATTGTGCATTGCTTCACTCTGTGTGCGATTTTGAAAGCGGCAACAAATGAATGTGCAACATAGTCTAATTCAAAGTGGGTCAGAATGCCACAAAAGCAGCCAAAAACATTTGTTGTGCAAAAGTTGAATGTGCAGTTGATTACAGTACAGTAGTAACCAGATGGTTCAAGAAATTTTGATTGGGTTGCAAGAGAACCTTGATGATCAAGTAAGATCAGGTTGACCTAAAACCATGGATGCTAAGGTCATGCTCCAAGCCATAGAGGCTAACCAGATGGTTCAAGAAATTTTGATTGGGTTGCAAGAATCTCGATGATCAGGTAAGTTCGGGTTGGCCTAAACCATGGATGCTAAGGCCATGCCCCAAGCCATAGAGGCTAACCAGATGGTTCAAGAAATTTTGATTGGGTTGCAAGAATCTCGATGATCAGGTAAGATCAGGTTGGCCTAAAACCATGGATGCTAAGGCCATGCCCCAAGCCATAGAGGCTAACCAGATGGTTCAAGAAATTTTGATTGGGTTGCAAGAATCTCGATGATCAGGTAAGATCAGGTTGGCCTAAAACCATGGATGCTAAGGTCATGCTCCAAGCCATAGAGGCTAACCAGATGGTTCAAGAATTTTGATTGGGTTGCAAGAACCTTGATAATCAGGCAAGGTCAGGTAGGCAAAAATTTTGATTGGGTTGCAAGAGAACCTGTACGACCAGGTAAGGTCAGATTGGCCTAAAACCATGGATTCCGAGGCCATGCTCCTAGCCATAGAGGCTAACTCAGTATCTCACAATCCAATGTAGTTTGTGTGCAAAAGGTGAAGGTGCAGCTGATTACAGTATAGTAACCAGATGGTCCAAGAAATTTTGCTCAGTCTACAAGAACCTCAACATTCAGATAAGATCATAACCAAGGATTCTGCTTTGTGCTCCAAGCCATAGAAGCAAATCTGGTAAGTTGTACTCAGAGAGTATCAGGTGTACTGATGAAAAACAAGTTTAGATTTATTTTTAAAAGATGAGTCATTTTTGTTTACTTCATATTTCCTGGGGAAAAAAATTAAAAGGGTGTATGGCTCCTACTCCTAATTTGAGGGGAGCATTCCTTAAAAAAAAAAAAAAGTTAAATTTAAAAAAAATTTTTTTAAATCTGAAAACATAGAGAGTGCATAGCTTGAAGATAACCTATAAATGTGATATTTAACCTGCTAACATCTGATCAGAATCATAGGTTTATGACACAAATCACATTCATAGACAAAATATAAATAACTTTGAAACAAAGTTTCAAAGATTCATTAAAAATATACTTGTAATAATTAATTGAGTTTCCTCCTCTACTTTATGATTACCTCCCCTTTGGAGAACATTCTAGGGAATACTAGACCATATAAACTCTTAATAAGTGTACCAATTATTCTAAGTAGAATAAGTTTTCCAAATCTATCAGTGTTATTGTTTGTCATAGGAATGAAAAAAAACAAAAAAAACAAACAAAAAAACAATTAAAAAAAATCCAGACAGATGATCAAATATTTCAGTAATAATCTGATTTCTTATTCATTTTATTTTTTAACATTTTATAAACTATTAGTTGTCATTCTGGACGGAGACAAGAAAATCTCTTTTTATTTATTTAGCTGAGACATTCAATAAATAAAATTCAACAAAATGGGCTGATCATTAAAAAAAAATCTGCAGTGGAAAAATAAAATAAAAAACTGAAATATTTCTTTGTATTATTCAGACTGTTGTCCTCATCTTTATTATACACAACGTTTCAGCTGATGTGCCCTTCGACCTTCTTCATTTGTTTCTTGCCAGGGGCACATTGTCCGAAAGGTTGTGTATATAACAATAAAGATGAGGACAACAGTTTGAAAAATCTAAATAATACAAAATAATACAATCAAGCCTCATCTCAAAATTTTTGACATAGAATATTTCTACTTGACAAAAGATCCATGACCTTGTGCCAGACTAAGAAAAGTTTAGTAAATAAACTAATTAAACAACACATCCAAGAGCAATTAAAGAAAAAAAAATTGTTGGGTGTGATTTAAAAATATTCAGAAAATAGATTTGAAGTTTGAAAAAAAAAAAAAAAAAAAAGAAATTACTAAATGCATTTTTGTGAGCAGAAATTACAAATTGGACGGATATTAATTTTAGTGTGTTGTTTACTGTTGTTTGTTGTTTAAAGTAAAAGATTTTTGAATAACGTTGGAATGGACGGAGTTGCACAGAACCAAATTTTGGGTGGACAAAATGTGGCCAACAAAAATTGGGCTGTTGTATTGGTCATCATTCATCACCAGTTTCTTCATATCTACAAAAAATAAATAAAAAATAAATAAATAAATGAATTAGATAAAAAGAAAATCCAAAATGAATTTAAAAAAAAAAAGAAAATCCAAATGAATTTAAAAAAAAAGAAAATCCAAATTGAATTTTGAAAAAAAAAGAAAGAAAATCCAAATTGAATTTTGAAAAAAAAAAAAAAAAAGAAAATCCAAATTGAATTTTGAAAAAAAAAAAAAAAAAGAAATCCAATTGATTGAATTTTGAAAAAATAAAATAAATCCAAAATGAATTTAAAAAAAAAAAAAGAAAAGAAATCCAAAATGAATTTTGAAAAAAAAAAAAATAAAATCAAAATTTTGAAAAAAAAAAAGAAAATCCAAAATGAATTTAAAAAAAAAGAAAATCAAAATGAATTTTGAAAAGAAAAAGAAAATCAAATGAATTTTGAAAAAAAAAAGAAAAAAAAAGAAATCCAAAATGAATTTTAAAAAAATAAAATTATTTCTGCATAAATAATTTCTGTTAATTTCTAATTGAAATATTTTCATTTACTTTATTTTGATGTTGTTGTAGAGAAGAATTGATACCCCTCTAGAATAAAATGGACCATTCTATTCTCAATAAAGACGATTGTCAATTTATCCTCGAGGGCCTGTCTTTCCTAGCAAGACCAGCTATTTGACTGTTCACTCATTGTTGTACGTTACCAATTAAACCATTTTCATTGAAAGTTACAATTTGAGTTATTAGTTAACATAACAACTCTCTGTTACAATACAATTACAATTACTATTGCATTACAATAGATGTGAGAAAAAAAATTTGTTTGAAGCTCACTTAAAAGAAAAAGAAAATAATTCAAATAATTTTGAAAAATATTCTTTGAAATTTCCAGATACTAAAAATGAAAGTAAATATTAACAGAGTCATGGAATTGTAAGCAATTAAGAATCACTGAATTAGAGGCAGAAAAAACTATACTGACTCCAGTTGAATTTACAATTTATATGGCCCTAGTTTAGTCTGTAAAGTTATACAGTGCACACTCTTGTAGGCCATAATCTAAACTGATTAGAAAAACTATACTGACTCCAGTTGAATTTACAATTTATATGGCCCTAGTTTAGTCTGTAAAGTTATACAGTGCACACTACTTGTAGGCCATAATCTAAACTGATTAGAAAAAACTATACTGACTCCAGTTGAATTTACAATTTATATGGCCCTAGTTTAGTCTGTAAAGTTATACAGTGCACACTACTTGTAGGCCATAATCTAAACTGATTAGAAAAAACTATACTGACTCCAGTTGAACTTACAATTTATATGGCCCTAGTTTAGTCTGTAAAGTTATACAGTGCACACTACTTGTAGGCCATAATCTAAACTGATTAGAAAAAAAACTATACTGACTCCAGTTGAATTTACACTTTATATGGCCCTAGTTTAGTCTGTAAAGTTATACAGTGCACACTCCTGTAGGCTACAATTACTTAATTATGTAAAAGGAATCAGAGGTTCCAAAAATGAAGGAAAGTGGAAAACATTAATGATAAAAGATTTTGGAAAATTAATTTTTGGGTTCAAAATTCCACTCACTTTGAAAGTCTTTGTCGAAGTTCTTTCATTTGTTCATTCTTTTTTTTGCAGCATTAATTTTAGATTCTTAAAAGGAGTCGTTTGAGAAACTTTCTTCTCCAGTTCCTAAGGAAAGAAAAAAATTGATTTCATTATTGATTTAAAAAAAAATTTAATGGATGCGACGCATTGTCAATTTTTAAGCAGAGTTTAACAGGTTTGAATTCAGAGATTTCCTTCTCCTAGACTGGTTACCTAGCCATAGTTAAAGAGCCAGTCTGCACTGCTATTTACCCATAGATGGAGGGAGAATTGACTTTCTCAAAGGTATTAGCGCTTTGTGAAATGCAAACAGCTTTGTCCAGGAATTGAACTCGGGTCGACGAGTCCATTTCCTACAACTCTAACGCCTTCATAATAATTTCCTTATTAGTAGATAAAATAATGTCAATAAATAATTTATTTATCCATGTTACTGGGCTGTAAGAATAAGTACAAGACGATTGGTTGATTGGTTCGTTAGTTTTATTTTCAAACCTTTTTCGGGTTATTTAATGCAGAATCAATTCATTTTGATAAATGTTATATACCCTACCTATGAACATTAATGGGTTGTCCCAATCCTCATATATACCCTACCTATGAACATTAATGGGTATGTCCCAATCCTCATATATACCCTACCTATGAAAATTAATGGGTATGTCCAATCCCATATACCCCATCTATGAACATTTGGGTATGTCCCAATCCTAATAAATATGGTAGTATAATGCTGACTGGGTAGTCTTATACCACTAGCGGTAGTTTACCTTTCTAGTCGATTTTGGAACTGTAACGACTCCCATGTGGCGAAAGTTGCAAATTAACAAAATATTTTACCTTTGTTTAAGGATATAGATTTCAATCTTTTAAAATGTTATCATTGTTATTTCTAAATATGTTTGATATTACATTTAAACAAAGGCTATCATTTGGGGGATTAGGAAAATTAATATGACTTTTGGACGGGTGGAATGAAGTGGTATAGGGCGTTAAGAGTTAAAAAAGCAAAAATATCAACCCTACCCAATTGCATCCCCCACCAAAAAAAAATAAATAAAATAAATAAAACTACCCCACATTTGGAAGCACGGGGACTACAGCCGTTGGTCTGAAGGAATTACTATTACTAGTAATAAGGAATTACTAGTTAAAAAGTAATTACTAGTTAAAAGGAATTAAAAGGAATTACTAGTTAAAAAAGCAAAAATATCAACCTACCCTACCCTCCACCAAAAAAATAAAAAATAAAAAATGAAAAATAAAACTACCCCACATTTGGAAGCACGGGGACTACAGCCTTTGGTCTGAAGGAATTACTATCAGTTGGATTTGGTATTAGTTTGAAGACTAATCATTTTACTGCACATTGTGTTCTGTTTTGTTTTCTTTTTAGTCAGCCCACCCAATGTTGTTACCCAGCCAATTCTTTATGTGGCTTTACTGAAATGAACAGGGATAATTACTCCACTCCACCCAACCTCAAGTGTCGCTTGTCTACTACCGGTTGGTACTTAGTGGTCTCTTCCAACAATTACTACTATTCTCTTGCTTGGTGTCTCCAACTGATACAACTGTGTGTTTAGGTAAGTTTATCATAATGGCTACAGGAAATGAAAGTGGCAACTAGTGATCAAATCCTGGAGGAGGCTGTTTGCATTTCACTTTGTGCTAATACCCTTGATAAAGGCACGATTCTATCTATTTTTGTTCCAGCTATGGGTAAATAAAAGAACAAAATGGTATTATTTGGATTATTTGGACTATTGTCCTCATCTTTATTGTTATCTGTACAACGTTTCAACCGATGTGCCTTCCGATCTTCTTCAAGTATTTCTTCTCGAACTCGGGAACCTTCTTGTCTTAATCGTAAGGCTCACAAGTCCGATAAGAAATACCTGAAGAAGGCCAGAGGGTACATCGGCCAAAACGTTGTACAGATAACAATAAAGATGAGGACAATAGTCCAAATTTGAACCACGTATCTTTGAGAATCTGTGTTACGACTCAAAGATACGTGGTTGAAAGTTAACTGACCTGAAAAAATGTAAAAGTTTTTAAATAAAATAACTGATGCATTATATCTTTTATTCGTTGATATATTCACACTGAAAATTTCATTAAATTCAGTTAATTCCCTGATTTTTTTTTTTTTTTTTTCGGTGGGGTGACATATGATGGTGGAATTTAGGTCAGTTAAGTTTGATTTAAGCGGTTTTGTTTTGTAAATACTGCTGACCTCTTATTTGTCATTATATTCGATTGCCTCAAAATATGATTTTTATTTTAAATAATGTCTTTATCAAATGAGCTATGATATTTTCTCATCCATTTTGTTTTTTTTTAATCTCTGCATTACAAACTGACCAATGATAATCATCAAAAGAACTAAAAATTTGTTGGTTGTAACAATAAAAAAATAAATTGAAAATATTTAATAAATTTTCACTAACCAACATCAAAGGAAATTAATAAAATAATCATAAAATATTCGAACTATATGACCTTTAGGCACCCCTTTTTGATCTCAATTAAGAAAGGACATTTTTTCATTTACACTGTCAATATCCGGTTGTTTTAACAGACGATTTTTAGATTAAAAAAAAAATATGATAAAACTAACCCCTAACCCTAATCCCTAACAGACAACTGGATATTGGCGGTGTAAATGAAAAACATGTCCTTTCTTTAAAAAAAAGGGGTGCCTAAAAGTAATATGGTCCAAATATTCTAACAAAGACCATCAATGTTAGTTTCAGACAGCTTTTTTATATATATAAGAAATGAAAAAATTTGAGAAGAAGGAGACAGAGAAATAGAGAAGGAAAGAAATTTGTATGGGGGAGAGCGAAAGAAATTTTGTATGGGGGAGAGTGAAAGAAATTTTGTATGGGGGAGTGTGAAAGAAATTTGTATGGGGGAGAGTGAAAGAAATTTTGTATGGGGGAGAGTGAAAAAATTTTGTATGGGGGAGAGTGAAAGAAATTTTGTATGGGGAGAGATGGGGAGAGTGAAAGAATTTTGTAAGGGGGAGAGTGAAGAAATTTTGTATGGGGGAGTGTGAAAGAAATTTTGTATGGGGAGAGCGAAGAAATTTTGTATGGGGGAGAGTGAAAGAAATCTTGTATGGGGGAGAGTGAAAGAAATTTTGTATGGGGAGAGTGAAAGAAATTTTGTATGGGGGAGTGTGAAAGAAATTTTGTATGGGGGAGAGCGAAGAAATTTTGTATGGGGGAGAGTGAAAGAAATTTTGTATGGGGGAGAGTGAAAGAAATCTTGTATGGGGGAGAGTGAAAGAAATTTTGTATGGGGGAGAGTGAAAGAAATTTTGTATGGGGGAGAGTGAAAGAAAATTTTTGTATGGGGAGAGTGAAAGAAATCTTGTATGGGGGAGATGAAAGAAATTTGTATGGGGGAGAGTGAAAGAAATTTTGTATGGGGGAGAGTGAAAGAAATTTTTGGGGAGAGTGAAAGGGGGGAGAGTGAAAGAAATCTTGTATGGGGGAGAGTGAAATAAATTTTGTATGGGGGGAGAGTGAAAGAAATTTTGTATGGGGGAGAGTGAAAGAAATTTTGTATGGGGGGAGAGTGAAGAAATTTTGTATGGGGGAGAGTGAAAGAAATTTTGTATGGGGGAGAGTGAAAGAAATTTTGTATGGGGAGAGTGAAAGAAATTTTGTATGGGGGGAGAGTGAAAGAAATTTTGTATGGGGGAGAGTGAAAGAAATTTTGTATGGGGGGAGAGTGAAAGAATTTTGTATGGGGGAGAGTGAAAGAAATTTTGTATGGGGGAGAGTGAAGATTTTGTATGGGGGAGAGTTTTGTATGGGGGAGAGTGAAAGAAATTTTGTATGGGGGAGAGCGAAAGAAATTTTGTATGGGGGAGTGGGGGAGTGTGAAAGAAATTTTGTATGGGGAGAGTGAAAGAAATTTTGTATGGGGGAGAGTGAAAGAAAATTTTGTATGGGGGAGAGCGAAAGAAATTTTGTATGGGGGGGGGAGAATGAAAGAAATTTTTGTTTCAGGGAGAGTGAAAGAAATTTTGTATCAGGGAGAGTGAAAGAAATTTTGTATGGGGGAGAGCAAAAGAATTTTGTATGGGGAGAGCGAAAGAAATAAAAAGGGGGGGGGAATATCTTTACCTTTTCAGCCATTTCCATCATTTCATTGACTTTAAGAAGTTCAAGTTTGGTTTTGGAAAGATCTGATTGCACCAACTCAAAATTATCAGAACTTTTTTGGCTCTAAAAATAAAAACAAATAACAATAAACAATAAACAATAAATGACTCAATTGTAGAAAATGGCTCAGCAAAATTAAAAATGACCAAATTGGATATTTACAAATTGACAAATGATGGCTGTCAAAAGAACAAAAAATGGTGGTGTAATGGTTAGTAAACTAAATTTGCAGGCCATTTTTAGTGATTTTGATTCTCACTGGGTACCCCATACTTCTGGCCTTGGGTCACATCTAAGCTAAACTTTGTAAATAACTATACCTAAGGCATCTCCTGTGGTGTAATGGTTAGCAAGCTAGATTCGCAGACTATTGTTAGTGAGTTCGATTCTCATTGGGTGCCCCATACTTCTGGCCTTGGGTCACATCTAAGCTAAACTTTGTAAATAACTATACCTAAGGCACCTCCTGTGGTGTAATGGTTAGCAAGCTAGATTCGCAGACCATTGTTAGTGAGTTTGATTCTCACTGGGTGCCCCATACTTCTGGCCTTGGGTCACATCAAAGCCAAGCTTTGTAAATAACTATACCTAAGGCACCTCCTGTGGTGTAATGGTTAGCAAGCTAGATTCGCAGACCATTGTTAGTGAGTTCGATTCTCACTGGGTGCCCCATACTTCTGGCCTTGGGTCACATTAAAGCTAAGCTTTGTAAATAACTATACCAAAAGCACATCACGTGGTGTAATAGTTAGCAAGCTAGATTTGCAGACCATTGTTAGTGAGTTCGATTCTCACTGGGTGCCCCATACTTCTGGCCTTATGTCACATCTAAGCCTAACTTTGTAAATAACTATACCTAAGGCAGCTCCTGTGGTGTAATGGTTAGCAAGCTAGATTCACACACATCTAAGATTGCCACATTTAAATTAAGGTGAGTAAATGGCTATATGGGCACTTGATGTGGTGTAATGGTTAGCAAGCTAGATTCATAGGCCATTTAGAGGATAAAAACATATTTAAATATACCTAATATGTAATTCATTTCCATTATGAAATTAGACTTGAAGAAGCAAAAGTAGCCAAAATAAATTTATTTCCGATAAATTAAGGATTTCAAATATATATATATATATATATATATATATAAAAATTTTTTGGGATGAAACAAAGAAATCACAGTGCTCAACCACAAATTTGTAGGAGCTTAATTTGTGGTCCAAAAACATAACAGCAAGAAATATCTTCGCATAAACACCAGAAGAACTATTAGCAACCTGATGATGGTGAAATAACCTGAAACCTGGGTAGTTGCTTATGGAAAACAATTATATTTAAAAAAATTCAACAAATAAATAAGTGTATTTAATATAATGGCCAAGTGTTTTGTATTGATAAAACATGAGCAAAAAAAAAAAAAAAAAAAAAAGAATCCAGACATATTTCAGTAAATATTCGTTATTCAATTTAATTTTAACATTTTATAAACTATTAGTTGTCATTTTAGAGCTTTTTTTTAAATGCCTCCTCTAATAAGATTTGAAGAGATTCAAATTGAATCAAAATATTTCCTGTAGATACTTACTTGCTGCAATTCGCCTCTCAAATTTGCTATTTGTGCTTCCAAATGTTTTAATTCTTCATTATTTTCAGATTTCTACAGAAAGAATAAAATTACACAGAAAATGAATTTTTTAAAATCTGTTGGATTACTCCAACAGGAAAAGTGAATAAGGAACACAAACTATTAAATTCAATTAATATTTCACCTCTGTTGTAATTGAATCGAATTGTGTTTGTTATTCACTTTTCAAATACTTTTCCTCATAAACTGGATTACATAATCTTTATTGACTTGGGACTTGATAAAGCCTCCATGCTTCCTGTAATCCACCAACACTATATCTGATACCCCCCTCCACACATATATTCACGCACGCACACACATACATGTATATTATTATTGTACGCTATTCATGTCCCTGACACTAATACTTTATTCTATGTTCTAGACATGAGACTTTGATGAGTTTTGGTACACCTGAGCACTGTACACATACATGTATATTCTAACTGTATGCTATTCATATTCCTGACACTAATACATTATTCTATGTACTAGACATGAGACTTTGATGAGTTGTGTTGCACCTGAGCACTGTACACATACATGTTATTATTACTGTATGCTATTCATGTTCCTGACACTAATACATTATTCTGTGTACTAGACATGAGACTTTGAGGAGTTGTGGTACACCTGAGCACTGTACACATACATGTATATTATTACTGTACGCTATTCATGTCCCTGACACTAATACATTATTCTATGTACTAGACATGAGACTTTGATGAGTTGTGGTGCACCTGAGCACTGTACACATACATGTATATTATTACTGTACGCTATTCATGTCCTGACACTAATACATTATTCTATGTACTAGACATGAGACTTTGATGAGTTGTGGTACACCTGAGCACTGTACACATACATGTATATTATTACTGTCTAAAATACATACACATAAACAATGAGTATGTTAAATATACTAGCAAGAAAATGCCTTTGGGCAGTGTAAAAATTAATTTTTGAAAGATATTGCCTGAAGGAGGTGGAGTTAAAAATTCAATATAAGTGAGTTTGTATTATGAGTAAGTAAAATCATCAAATTTATTAAAGGAGTAAAAAAAAAAAAAAAAAAAAAAAAAAAAAAGAAATGGAATCTTAGTCCTGTCCCCCTCAAATAAAATGTTGCGTACATCTATTAATTATTAATTAAATAATTATTTTGAATATTTTACACATAAATTTTACACAAAATCGTAGGTATTTATTTATTTGTAAACTTTTTAGTTAACTTCTCGGTACTAAAAAAAGGGCAAGAGTAAAACATAATATTAAAAACTGATTACAAATTTCGCAAATATTTTTTTCAATTTAAAGTAATAAAATTTTTTAATTAATTTCATAGTTTATATAGTTTATCTATTTAAATTATCATTATTACAATGGAAAGGATTCAAATGTTGAATTATAAGGAACAGCTTTTATTTACTTTATCAGTATCAATTGTTCTTTATTCTATGTATTGACGACTTTGGTAATTGTGATGTAAGCAGTGACATAGTTTTGGTTACAGACAAATAGGGACCGAATCTCCATTATTAATAGAAAAGTTTAAAAAATATTTTATTACCTATGTAAGTTGTAATCTTACAGAAAATCCATCAATTAAAACTGATTGGGTGAGAGTCCCTATGGCGTAGTGGTTAACGTGCTTTATTGTGACATGGTGGTTACAGAGTTCAAACTCCAGTCACACTATTACAGTCACTTTTGGATATCCATAGGAAAGACATGATCCCTCCCCCCCTCCAACCTCCCAGATATGGGTTAAATAGTAGCGCTGCTATTCTTCTACAGAGATGGCTTTGGCATTGAATAACCCATGAACGTTGATATGCCACTAAAGCGAAAAAAGATTTTTAAAAACAAAAAAAAACAAAAAAACGAAACAAAGAAACATAACTAAAAACTGATTCAAATTGGAACAAATTTTTAATATCGCAGTTATCGCCCTTGTTATACTTAAAATAAAATTGAATTGTCAGTTTAAAAATAATCAGATGCAGTTTAGTGTTTTACTCTACCGACAGGGCATAATCTGGTTTTATTTTAATACTTCTTCTAGAACCATAAATGTCACAAACATTGTTTATACTGTGAAATTAATCAATTTCAAGAAGATACGTTTATATATAGACAAAGGTAGTAGCTGTCTGCCTTGCTACATTTGCATGGGATACTACAGTTTAATAGAACAATGATAAACAGAAATGGGTAATTTATGAGGAAGTGCGTCCCGGTCTCCTGGCTCAGAAATTGCTACCCGGTGACTATTAAAATAACGTCCCCAGCTATGTCGTCTCGGTTGTGTTACTTGAAAGAAAACAACAAACTTAGGGCGTTAAATGTATTTTAGAGGGGGGGGGTTTTCTCTTTTTTGTCGTAATTCTAATTTATTTATTGTAATTTGTTTAGAAATTTATTTATAGAAATTTGTCGTAATTCTTGTTAATTCTTGTTTAGATATGAAGATGGATATCTATCTATCTATTATCTATCTACCTCAATTTGTTCATTTTTTACTTTGTTATATATATCTATCCACCAATCTTCCTTTGTTCATATAAAAAGAGAAGCCCCCCCTCTAAAATACATTTAACGCCCTAAGTTGGTTGTTTTCTTTCAAGTAACACCGCCGAGACGACATAGCTGGGGACGTTATTTTAATAGTCACCAGGTAGCAATTTACCCAGAAATGTATCATTTCAACTTACCTGAGGTTGTTCATTGACATTGTTAATATATTTCTGCATGATACCAAGTTCCTTTGATAGATGTTCTTTATCTTGGAGAACCTCAACAGCCTGGATCAAAAAAAATAAGACAATCACTTTAAGAAATAAGTCCAAATTTACCATATCAGTGATGCTGATAGCTTTTTTGATTTAGTGCGTCCTGAGAAGCACATATTAGCTTTGAATGAGTCCCAGGGAAAATATGGGTCCCAACTAAAGTTTCTTAATAAATTGTAGGGTTTTTATTTATGATCTGGGGAAACAACTAAAGCCATCTAACCATGTTAAAGAAAAACTTTGAATTCTAACCTGTTAAACTCCACTTAAGAAATTAACTGTGTCACATCCTACTTGTGTGGAGGAGTTGGTATATATATGTATATATACAATAATGTTGATAGCTTTTTGATTTAATGCATCTGGGACACACATATTTGCTTTGAATGAGTCCCAGGGAAAATTTATGGGTCCCAACTAAAGTTTTTAATAAATTGTAGGGTTTTTATTTATGATCTGGGGAAACAACTAAAGCCATCTAACCATGTTAAAGAAAAACTTTGAATTCTAACCTGTTAAACTCCACTTAAGAAATTAACTGTGTCACATCCTACTTGTGTGGAGGAGTTGGTATATATATGTATATATACAATAATGTTGATAGCTTTTTGATTTAATGCATCCTGGGACACACATATTTGCTTTGAATGAGTCCCAGGGAAAATTTATGGGTCCCAACTAAAGTTTTTTAATAAATTGTAGGGTTTTTATTTATGATCTGGGGAAACAACTAAAGCCATCTAACTCCTACCTTGTAAGCTATCCTGTGTAATTCATTTATAAAAAAACTATTGAAATGTATTTACAGTTAGCATGAAATGGTGGGGGAAGAAAAAAGAAAGACACTGGGATGCATGGATATGATTTTACTGTGTCCTTTTAGATTTAGCGTCAGAGATGCAGGGCACGTACCTATCAGCATCTCTGAGTTTCTCTAAGTAAAATCTGCACTTTCTTTAATTTCACTAATTTAAAATCTGATTTATTTGATGTAAGATATTTAAATACTTCTTTTAGCGCAATTTTTTCACTGGGGTGCATGAATACAATTTTATTGCGTCCTTTGAGATTTTTGTGCATTAGAGACCAGCATCTCTGCCATATGTTAATTATTCATGCATAACACACACTTTTCCCCTCATATTTTTAAGCCTAAAAATCAGAGATGTGTATTATACACAAGAACCTTGACTTACAAGTATAATTGATTACACTAGTAACTCAGTTTCCTCATAAATCAAATCAATTTTCCCCATTGAAATAAACTCTTATTATAAATAATGCTCTTAATCTATCCCACCCTTATTTATGGGTTACATATTTTCAAATAAGAAAAATAGCACAGTATCATATAAAAAAAACATAATAAAATGTGCTGTAATATGTTTTAATGTTAATAGAGGGGAACCCTAACAGGTACTACCACTCTGGGTCAGAGTGGACCAGGGAGCAATGGTGATGAAGGGGTGTGCCACATCATTGAATACACATAATTTCTAAACAAATCTATTTGACTTATATATTGGACTGATCCATTGTTGTTATATATTGGACTGATCCATTGTTGTCTGAGAAAATCTTAGAAATTTGAAATTCTTCACCTGAGTTTCTAGTTTGGACAATCTCTGTTTAAGTTTCTCATTTTCCTCTTCAAGTTCTTTGATTTTCTGAAATAACAAAAAAAATTAAAAAAATGAAATCAATAAATTGATGAACAATACAAGAAATACTATTAGGTTTGATAATTAGTATTATTTGAACTATTGTCCTCATCTTTATTGTTATATACACTATTTCTCTGAATTTTTTAGATGAGGCTTGATAATTTGAATTATTTGGATTATTTGGACTATTGTCCTCATCTTTATTGTTATCTACACTATTTCTCTGAATTTTTGAGATGAGGCTTGATAATTTGTATTATTTGTATTATTTGGACTATTGTCCTCATCTTTATTGTTATCTACACTATTTCTCTGAATTTTTGAGATGAGGCTAATTTGGACTATTGTCCTTATCTTTATTGTTATCTACACTATTTCTCTGAATTTTTGAGATGAGGCTTCAAAATTTGTATTATTTGGACTATTGTCCTCATCTTTATTGTATCTATACAATCTCTCTGAATTTTTGAGATGAGGCTTGATAATTAGTATTATTTTGATTATTTGGACTATTGTCCCCATCTTTATTGTTATCTACACTATTTCTCCGAATTTCTGAGATGAAGCTTGATAATTTGTATTATTTAGATTATTCGGAATATTGTCCTCATCTTTATTGTCATATACAGAACATTTCAACTGACGTGCCCTGCATAGAAGGCCGGAGGGCATATTAGCAGAAACGTTGTGTATATAACAATAAAGATGAGGACATATAGACTTTGCCAAGCAGGAAGAAGCAATTTCCGGTAGAAATTGGCCAATAAGATGGCAAAACAGAAAGCATTTAAGATTGTTGCACTGTTCTGAGATCACTCATGAGACAAATCTTCACCAAGAAGGACAGCTGACTTATCTCTCGATTGGAGGCTTACGACAGACTTGGATTAATCAGGATTTTTCTTTCAACAATAAAACTTTCAACATAAAGCCCACAATGGCTACACTGATTATAACAATTGTATGTTCATATTTACATTTTTGTGTAGTTGTACGTAAATAGTAGGGCAGACTGGGTTCTTTAACCTTGGTTAGGCAACCATGTTAAAGAAAAACTTTGAACTCTAACCTGTTAAACTCCGCTTAAGAAATTAACCGTGTAACATCCTACTTGATATTTTCCACGTACCCCACTTGTACGGGTCAGGCACAAGGCCCTATTAACGTGGGACCACCCACAAACCGAAGCTCATGGGGTGGCGGGTGAAAAATTGCGTCGATCCCATCGGCATCCCCCCTCAAGGGGGGCGCCTCAGGTGCTGGGCAATAAACCCAGCCCTGCCCCTTTAAATCAAGGGGGCAGGTGTTGCCTGGGGGGATAGCCCCCTGGGATCGACGCTATTAACTTGTAAAGATCCAGGGCCGAAGCCACTGGACCTCTGGCGTGGGCCAGAGCTACATCCTACCGTGTCACATCCTACTTGTGTGGAGGAGTTGGTATCTATATGTATATATACAATAATGTTGATAGCCTTTTGATTTAATGCATCCTGGGACACACATATTTGCTTTGAATGAGTCCCAGGGAAAATTTATGGGTCCCAAATAAAGTTTAATAGATTGAATTTGGTTTGGTTTGTTTTACGGCATATCAACCTCAGTGGGTCATTTAATGCCGATAAACTTTTGAAATAAATCAATTCTTAATGGATAATACAATTTTTTTATAAATACATTTTTCTATTTAACCAATAGATGGGACCCTAACAGTTACTACCACTCCGGGTCAGAGTGGACCAGGGAGCAATGGTGATGAAGGGGTGCTCCACATTCCCCAAACCTCCAAAACTGGAACCTCACCATCAGATAGAGTTTAACGTCATTCCCAGGACATGTAGACCTGCAGCCACCGCCTTCTAGCACCCATATGATAAAAAGGGTAATAGATTGAAGGGTTTTCATTTATGATCTAGGGAAACAACTAAAGCCATCTAACTCCTACCTTGTAACCTATCCTGTGTAATTCATTTCTAAGAAACTATTGAAATGTATTTGCTGTTAGCTTGAAATGGTGAGTGAAGAAAAAGAAAAACACTGGGATGCATGAATATGATTTTACTGCATCCTTTTAGATTTTTGTGAATCAGGAACACAGGATGCATACCAATCAGCATCTCTGTATATATATATATATATATATATATATATATATATATATATACATATGCACTATCAAAGATATTGAGCACTCTTTATAGATAAACTACATTGGCAAAAGACAGTTATGGGTTTCTGTGTGTGTGTGTGTGTGTGTATGTATATATATATATATATATATATATATATATATATATATATATATATATACCTTGATGAAGGGTGAATGTTCACCCGAAATATCGGAATTAATTGAATCAGGGACAGAACAACAGCTGTATATTAAAATTCTGTTTTTTTTGTTCTGTTTTTTCCATGCTTCATAATACCCCACCAAAAAAACATTCACAAGAACAAAGTTTATACACAACAAATTTATATATATATATATATATATATATATAAGTACAATAATAAAATTATAAACAGTACCAGATTATAAGTAGATTTTACTTACCATTTGAAGCAAAGTGGCGCCACCAGATTCATTCATAGGTAGAAGTTTGACTTTCGCAGTAGAATCTTTCTTTTTGCCAGAAAATTCCTGCTCTTCAAATTCTTTGATTTTATCTAATGGTTCTCTGAAAAGGAAAGATTTTAAAAAAAGATGCTTTGCTTGTTTGAAGAGAAGTTTGAAAAAAGAAGTTATAGAATTATTTTTAATAATAGAAGTTAGGGAATTATTTTTGATTATCTTCAAAAAATGCACTACCAAATTTTTCAGCTTAAAGGAATACACCCTTGATATTAGTAGAAAGGGGCCAAACTCATACGCACTTTTGAGCTGCTTTTTTTCATCTGAATTCTAAAATTATTTTGTTTTACAATAAATTATTTTGAGTATTTTTCAATAGATATGTGTAAATTAACTTTTTTAAAACAATGAATTAACTGGGGTTTTTTTTTCAATAATAAAATCTTCTAACAATGAATCAAAAACAAAAATTATTTAAGAAATAAAATGAAAAACCAAGTATCCCCACCCCTAAAAAAAAAACAAACCCAGATCAACAGAACGAATGAGACTGGCTCCTGCTGCTATTTTTAAGGAAGAATTTCTAAAAAAAAAAAAAAGCTGAATATTTTGGGAATGCATATCTTGAAGATAACCTTATTCTTAATAATACAAGTTATGAAATTATTCTTAATATTACAAGTTATGAAATTATTCTTAATATTACAAGTTAGGAAATTATTATTAATATTAGAAGTTAGGAAATTATTATTAATATTAGAAGTTAGAAAAGTTATTTCCTAACTTCTAATAAGTTAGGAAATTATTATTAATATTACAAGTTAGGAAATTATTATTAATATTACAAGTTAGGAAGTTATTCTTAATATTACAAGTTAGGAAATTATTCTCAATATTACAATTTAGGAAATTATTCTCAATATCAGAAGTTAGGAAATTATTCTTAATATTACAAGTTATGAAATTATTTTTAATATTACAAGTTAGGAAATTATTCTCAATATTACAAGTTAGGAAATTATTCTCAATATTACAAGTTTTTGCGAATTATTCTCAATATTACAAGCTTTTGCGAATTATTCTCAAGAACCAATACAGCACAGAATTAATGACCAAGATAAAGTGTGTATTCCAAGAAAAATAATTCAATGTTTTTTTTTTTTTTAAAACCCAATTTCTCTTTGGAGAAGAAGAGAACTTAAAAGAAAAAAAAAAGATTTGTCATTAAATTCTGATTTCAACATCATCAATCATTAGAAAGAAAGAAAGAAGAAAATTAAACATGTCATAAAAAATGATTGATAATAAGAAAAAAAAGAAGAAATTTAATAGATTGATATATTTCAATGACATGTCAACCTCTCTCAGGTTATTTTATGCCTAGAGGTTAGAGAATCACATTTATTGTATATTGATGGATGTTAACGGGTTTGTCAACCTCTCTAGGATTATTTTATGCCTAGAGGTTAGAGAATCACATTCATTGTATATTGATGGATGTTAACGGTCTGTCAACCTCTCTAGGGTTATTTTATGCCTAGAGGTTAGAGAATCACATTCATTGTATATTGATGGATGTTAACAGTCTGTCAACCTCTCTAGGGTTATTTTATGCCTAGAGGTTAGAGAATCACATTCATTGTATATTGATGGATGTTAACGGTCTGTCAACCTCTCTAGGGTTATTTTATGCCTAGAGGTTAGAGAATCACATTCATTGTATATTGATGGATGTTAACGGTCTGTCAACCTCTCTGGGGTTATTTTATGCCTAGAGGTTAGAGAATCACATTCATTGTATATTGATGGATGTTAACGGTCTGTCAACCTCTCTAGGGTTATTTTATGCCTAGAGGTTAGAGAATCACATTCATTGTATATTGATGGATGTTAACGGTCTGTCAACCTCTCTAGGGTTATTTTATGCCGAGAGGTTAGAGAATCACATTCATTGTATATTGATGGATGTTAACAGTCTGTCAACCTCTCTAGGGTTATTTTATGCCTAGAGGTTAGAGAATCACATTCATTGGATGTCAACCTCTCTGGGGTTATTTTATGCCTAGAGGTTAGAGAATCACATTCATTGTATATTGATGGATGTTAACGGTCTGTCAACCTGTCTAGGGTTATTTTATGCCTAGAGGTTAGAGAATCACATTCATTGTATATTGATGGATGTTAACGGTCTGTCAACCTGTCTAGGGTTATTTTATGCCTAGAGGTTAGAGAATCACATTCATTGTATATTGATGGATGTTAACAGTCTGTCAACCTGTCTAGGGTTATTTTATGCCTAGAGGTTAGAGAATCACATTCATTGTATATTGATGGATGTTAACGGTCTGTCAACCTGTCTAGGGTTATTTTATGCCTAGAGGTTAGAGAATCACATTTATTGTAAATTCATATTTACATTTTTTGTGCAGTTGTTTCCTAAGGGTTTTTTTTCTCTTTTAGTCCATGATCCTATTAAATACACATTTTTAAACAGATCTATTTGTAGATTTCTCCAAAGCATTTGACTCCATACACAGAGGGGAAAATGGAGCAAATACTGCTAGCATATGGCCTACCCAAGGAAACGGTTAACGCCATAATAATGCTCTACCAAAATACAAAAGCAATGGTACGATCACCAGGTGGCGACACAGACTTCTTTGACATTGTCACTGGAGTCCTATAAGGAGATACACTAGCACCATATATATTCATAATATGCCTAGACTACGTACTCCGAACATCACTAGATCCCATAAAAGAAAAAGGCCTCACACTAAAAAAGGCAAGAAGCAGGCGATATCCCGCACAAACTATTATGGATGCGGACTATGCTGATGACCTAACACTACTCGCAAATACACCTGCACAAGCCGAATCCTTGCTACACAGCCTAGAAAAGGCAGCATGAAACATCGGCCTATATGTAAACTCTGATAAAACTGAGTTCATGTCTTTTAAAAACAAAAGAGACATCTCAACTATCGATGGCAAACTCCTAAACTCGGTAGAACAATTTAGGCAGTAATATCTCCTCCACAGAAAACGATGTTAATGCATGCATAGGAAAGACATGGTCCGCTATAAATAAATTATCAGTCATATGGAAATCCAATCTCACAGACAAATTAAAGAGAGAATTCTTCCAGGTCGTTGTCATGTCAGTACTGCTGTATGGCTGCACCACCTGGACCCTAACGAAGCGACTAGAGAATAAACTAAATGGGAGCTGCACAAGAATGCTGCGTGTGATCCTGAACAAGATGTGGAAGCAAGACCCCACGAGAAAACAGCTGTATGGCCACCTGCCACATATCACCCAAACCATCCAAGTAAGACGGACACGACACGCAGGACACTGCTGGAGAAGCAAGGACGAACTCATAAGTGATGTCCTCCTGTGGAAGCCAGCACATGGGCACGCCAGTGTGGACCGACCAACAAAGACGTACATTGACCAGCTCTGTGCGGATCCAGGATGCTACATAGAGGACCTCAGATGGAGAGAGATTGTCATGGATATCTGTGCTAACAGAGCGACATGATGATGATGATGATGATGATTTGACCAATATCTAAAGAAAGAATTTTAATTCTATAGCATCCTTTTCATAAGACAGATGGATTTGGTGTTTAATGGCATATCAACCCTTGTGGGTTATCTAATGCTAAATCTTGTTTTATATATGTATATATAATTTTTTTAACTTCATGCATATTAATAAATTGGTAGAAATAATTTTAATTAACTTCATGTGGGTTAATAAATACTAGTGGTTTTCCCCTCAGCCTCCACCATCTAGCAGCTCTATAATAAAAAGGGGTGGGTGGTAGCCATAAGAGCAATTTAAATATGGTCGGGACAATCATTAGTTGCTAGCGCTTGACATAGATGGGATGACACTGATGTATTGATTTGTTTACTTTTGAGATTTACAAATTCTGGACATTTTTAAGTGGAATTTCAATGCTATTTCTATGTATATTTTAATTTCAATGCTATTTCTATGTATATCTTAATTTCAATGCTATTTCTATGTATATTTTAATTTCAATGCTATTTCTATGTATATTTTAATTTCAATGCTAATTCTATGTATATTTTAATTTTTAAATATCTTTGAGTATAAATCAAATCTTCATAATTTTTGCACAAAAAGCAAGAACTGGTGATATTTGGTGTGTGTGTGTGTGTGTGTGTGTGTATATATATATATATATATATATATATATATATGAATTAAACATTTTTAGAAAAAACAAACAAATGATGTTATAGTTCACTGACAGAAATCTGTTTCGACCTTTTATTAAAGCAGTCTTCATCAAGAGCGAAATATTTATGATGGAGAGACGGAATAAGTAAACAGGAGGGGTACAAACGAACGTTCATGTTCGGAGACGGAATTTTTAAAATTTTTAAAATGCATATTCTGTTTTAAAAATAAAATAAATTTTATTTAAAAAAAATCAGAAGCATTATAATCCACAAGAAAACTCAAGAGAGTTTGTTGTAAAAATATATAAAAAATGTATAAAAAAGTATCAAAAAAGTTAAAAGTCCACAGCACAATTGAAGAAAGATGGAAAATTTCAAAGGATTTGTAATGTTGACAAATCCGTGGTGTTGTAGATCATATTAACCTCCGGAGATGTAAAAATCCAGATATTTTGTTTTTTCAATTGACAGTTTCATCTAGACATACATACATACCAACTGCCCTTTATATATGTATAGATGAACTGATGAAAATTTAAATGCTAAATTTATGTTAAATTTAACCCTACAAGAGTGAGATAAGATTTTCCAACAAGGAATGAAAACAAGGGTGGAAAAAAAACAACTTGATTCAGTTTTAGTTTATTTAAATAAACTTCCTGTTATAATTAGACACTTTTAATATAACAAAAAAAAATAAAAAAATATCAAGAACAAAAACAAAAATTAAAACTTGTAAGACAAGATTGATTCTTAAATAAAATAGGTTAATGTTTAATTTTTTTTTAAATGAACTATTCTAAACAGTAAAATCACACAAAAAAAAAAAAATGTAGATAAAATAATCTCAATGGATGATTTATTTATCCATGTTACTGGGCTGTGAGAATAAATACAAGACGATTGGTTGGTTGGTTGTTTTATTTTACGGCATATCAAACCTTTTCGGGTCATTTAATGCAGAATTAATTCATTTTGATAAACAAAGGACTAAGGTTGCTTAAGTGGTCACCCAATTAAATATAGTAGTTTAGTGGAGTAGAGACAGGTCAGCCCCACTGAGCAGATATATATTCCATCTCTGCTTCCCTGCGTGCATGGTAGAATTGAGTTGGGTGTTTTTTAACAGCATATCAACCCTTTTCAAGTCATTTAATGCCGAATAATAAAGTCATTTTTTTATATTTGGTTTCTTACAGTATCTGCTGTTGCTTAAATGGTCACCCATTTTACAATAAAAGAGATTATCCGTATGTCTTGTTTGTAACCAAAACTACCTCACCACCAACGTCCCAATTCCCTTAGTTATTTGTTATATTCTCAATGATTATTTAATAATCATTATTTAATCTTAATAACTAAACACCTAAAATGGCGGCCAGAATTTTAGCAGCTTACACATTTTCCAGTTCTGAAATGTCTGCCTGCAAGCATTTAAGATTTTTTTGTAACTGTCCTTGAATCTATTACTAATTGGATTTTCTGCCAGAAGGAACATTACAGGCAAGGAGATCTACTGATACTACACTCTTTTCAGACCATATGACCCCTTTTGCGATCTCGATTCATAAGGACATGTTTTTCATTTACACCGTCAAAATCCGGTTGTTTGTTAGGGTTAGGGTTTAGTTTTATAATCTAAAAAAAAAAAAAATCTAAAAATCGTCTGTTAACAAACAACCGAATTTTGACGGTGTAAATAAGAAACATGTCCTTATGAATCGAGATCGCAAAAGCGGTGCCTAAAGGTCATATGGTCCCTCTTTCCTACCTAGGATTTCAAGGAACACTACAGACTCAGATTATAAGGATTAACCAACTGAACCCAAACTCAATACCGACTTGCAGTTACCAATAGAAGAACTAAACACCAAAAATGGCGGCCATAATTTAACTCTTAAAGTCCTATACCACCTCATTCCACCCGACCGGAAGTCACATTCATTTTTCTAATTTACCCCGAATGATAGCATTTTTTAAAATGTAATATTAAACATATTTAGAATTTAAGGGAAATAACAGTTAACTTTAGATGAAAACGCCATTTTTAACCATTTTTTGATAAATCCTTATAGGAATGGGGCTCTGGACTTTGTTTAAATGTAATATTAAACATATTTAGAAGTCTTTGATTTAAGGGAAATAACAGGTAACTTTAGATGAAAAGGCCATTTTTTGATAAATCCTTATAGATGGAATGGGGCTCTTGACTTAGAAAATTCTCAACAGGATGTTAAGAGTTAATATTACATTTAAACAAAGGCTATCATTTGTGGTAGATTAGGAAAATGAATGTGACTTCTGGCCAGGTGGAATGAGGCAGTATAGGTATTTGTTAAAGAAGGAAACATTTAGAAATTTTCGCGTAAAAATAGGCACATGTCATCTATATTTGACGGCTCCGCGAGCTGGCGCATTGCATGCGACTTGGAACATCAGCTCGTTTTTCCAACTGAAATAACCGTAACGGCTCAGCATCCTGATATTGTCATTTGGTCTGTTAATCAAAAGAAGTTTTTATCGTTGAGTTGACAGTTCCATTTGAAGAAAATCTGGATTGGGCCCATCAGTGGAAGTTGGAAAAATATGAAGACCTACGTGAGCAATGCGTCAGAAACGGATGGATCACGGATGTATTTCCCATTGAGGTCGGATGTCGGGGGTTTATTGCCAACTCAACCTCGGCATTTTTGTCTAAACTTGGACTTTCTCTACCAGACAAGAGGAAATACTTCAAAAAGATTCAGGAGAAAGCTCTAACCGCATCAGCGTGGATATGGCAGTCCTATATTGTGACATCAAACCGACAAAGTCTGGTGGTATCGTGAGATACTGCTGGGGCGCTCTGGGTTAGTGGTAATGATGCTTCGGCCCCGAAACCATGCCTGAACCCAGAGTCATCATCTGATGAAGGCTTTGTTGGTTGCAATGCTACTGAGTAAATAGCAGTCATTGTATGAAGATTATTAACAGTTAATAAAATAATGTATAAGTTATGTAATTATTTTTTATCTAAAAAAAAAAAAAAAAAAGAATTTAAAAAAGTAATTTTTAGAATTTTGTGTTCTTTTATGTAATTATCTTACCTGTAAATAAATTATGTAATTATCTTACCTGTAAATAAATTATGTAGGGGGTGACAAGACAACAGGATGTTAAGAGTTAAACAACTTACACATTTTCCAGTTCTGAAATGTCTGCCTGTAACTTGAGGTGCCAATTCTCAGCCTGTTTGAACATCTGTGTCAATATCAGAACATTTGTATGTGACATATTAATCAGTTCTGATTCAACATCAGCATGTACAACTTGTTGTAATCCATTCAAAATATCTTCCACTTCTTCGCATGTGTAAGTGTCTTCTCCAAGTCTGCCAAAACAAAAACAAAACTTAGTGTAATAAGTAATTGAGAGTTACTTCCCCTGGTTTATTATTACCTCCCCTTTGTGGAACTCTTTGACGTTTCTGAGAGTATATAAGGTTTTTTCCTATAACTCCAATCTAAAAAAAAGGGGAACCACTCTGAATGAATTTTATCTGTTAATTAATCTATCCATTATTTTCCCATTAAACTAACCCTAAACCCTAATCCTGTTTTATTATTACCTCCCCTTTGTGGAACTCTTTGACGTTTCTGAGAGTATATAAGGTTTTTTCCTATAACTCCAATCTAAAAAAAGGCGAACCACTCTGAATGAATTTTATCTGTTAATTAATCTACCCATTATTTTCCCATTAAACTAACCCTAAACCTGTTTTATTATTACCTCCCCTTTGTGGAACTCTTTGACGTTTCTGAGAGTATATAAAGTTTTTTCCTATAACTCCAATCTAAAAAAGGGGAACCACTCTGAATGAATTTTATCTGTTAATTAATCTACCCATTATTTTCCCATTAAACTAACCCTAAACCCTAATACTAACCCTGTCTTTTTTTCCCTAATGGATCAATAAATAAATAAATAATTTATCAGTCAATCAGGGTGGTTCCCCCTTTTTTAGGTTGGAGTTATAGGAAACAACCGTATATAAGCTCTCGGTAAACTGTAACATTATTCTAAGTAGAATAAAGCTTTCTTAAGCCTAACCATGTGTGTTCGTTTATTATTACACTTAGTTAAACATTAGAAATCATTTGGACAAGAAGAAGAAAAAAAATTAAAAGACATAATTATTCTTTTAAAAAAATAAAAAAATAAAAATTATAGAAATTATATAAGAAATTATAGAAACCAAAGCAAAAAAGTTTTTTTTTCCAGGTTTTTCAGCCCAAAAGTTACGGGTGTGTGTATTATTGGTTTGTTTTTACATATAAATAAAATATGGAAGCACTGAATGAAAATACAAGACCAGGTTGTTGGAAATTAACAAGGTTTTTATTTAACACAGGGTAGAGAAATACGTCTAGCCTAAAACTGACTTAATTAGCTCAACTGTATTGTGCATGTGTCCTTCCAGATAATTTATATAGTGTTCTTAGACTACAGTCCTAGGCGTCAAAAAAGGCTTAGTTTTCGAAATCTGTAGCCGAAACACCTATCAAAATAATTTTCATGTAATTATTAATAAAAAATCAAAAAAGATTTTTACTCAATTTTCGCAAATAGGCCTATTCATTAAAATTATGCACATATTACCATTTAAACAGATTAATTCATAGTAAAAATACGTATAAAAACTAAGTAGCTCCGAAATGAGAATTAGCCAATGAGAGTCGTGTATTCAATAAACAAAGTAAAAAATGGCGATTTCTAGCGAAGAGAAGCAACAGTACTTAATGAAAAGAAAAAATGTTTTATGTGCATTTTACCTTCAAAAAAGTATAAAATTGCATCATTTTCTAAGAAAACGTGGACTCGATTTTTAGAATATGTCCATAAATGGAAGAATTTGGACGGTACACAAGCATTAATTGCGAAAAATTATCTCCAAAAAGCAACATCTGAACATATAAATAATAAATAAACAATTATTCTTTGTACATATGTGTTTGTTTTATTTTATTTAAAATATGCTTTTACCAATGAATTGATGAATAAAATTACTGAGAAACATTGGCTGAATAACTGTTGACTAGATGATAAAAATCATATACCTGTATTACTGAGATTCCTCCCTGATATATACAAATATAATTAAAATTAAATATAAATAAATAATTTAAATTTAAAAAAAATTAGAATGAAAAATAAAATCGACTATGTAAGTTGATGGATCGTCATATGTTGAAATCAATAAGAGAGTCCATATGTATACAGTATACATATATATGACTGTATGTATATATATATATATATATATATATATATGAAGAAGAATGAATAAAGAAAAGAAAGAATAGAATGGATAATAAAAGAAGAATTTAATCAAAATCACTTACACATGTGTTTCGGTCAGTTCATCTGTGTGAAAATATTTCGCACACAGAGAAGATTTGACCTTCATCAGAGTGAAATTTTATTTTGAATAAAATTTGCTATTTTTTTTTTGAATAAAATTTTATTTTAAATAAAATTTATTTTGAATAAAATTTTATTATAAATAAAATTTATTTTGAATAAAATTTTATTATAAATAAAATTTATTTTGAATAAAATTTGATTTTAAATAAAATTTCACTCTGATGAAGGTCGAATCTTCTCTGTGTGCGAAATATTTTCACACAGATGAACTGACCGAAACACATGTGTAAGTGATTTTGATTAAATTCTTCTTTTATTATCCATTCTATTCTTTCTTTTCTTCATTCATTCTTCCTCATATTGTCGGATTCATTTCCAATTTCCATTTTTACACACACATATATATATATATATATATATATATATATATATACACATGGTGAAACTCGAGTAGATTATCTCTTGTACCCATTTTATAATATATATATATATATATATATATATATATATATATATATATAATAATTTTCAATTAAAAAAAAGAACTGGCTTTTTAGAACAAATAAAAATAATAGTATTTTGCATACATGTGAGAACAAGTCACACTTCTAAAAAACGTAAATATTTATTGTTTAAACAATGTAATGCTTCAGTCACGTAGACGAAATCAACACTATGAAATTGTGTTTTTCAATTTTTTTATATTACATATAATAGTGTGTATGTTCATATGTGTGTAAGCAATTCTTGGATATAGATAAACAATAAACATTTATGTTTGACTTGTTGTCACATGTATATGAAATACTATTCATTTTTTTCTTTTCTAAAAAGCCAGTTCTTTTTTAATTGAAAATTATGATATTTTGAAATTTTTCCTGAAAAAAAACAAACTGTTTGGTTTAGTAAAGAGATTTTTTTTTTGTTTTTTGTTTTGTTTTGAGGGTCGCTCTACATTTATTTTTTTATTTCATAAACACAGATATCATCAGCTGATGGTTACATTCCAGATAAAATCTGTAATCTCATTGGCTAATTTGAATTCGGAGCTATTTCCGTTTTATACATATTTTATTCATTTAAAACTTATTTGATTAATTATAGATGCAAGAAACCTATGCGCGAAAAAAATTGGACTTTTGGGGTAATTTTATTTTACTAATTAAGGACAAATTATTTAGCCCTTTTTTACATCCGACAGAACTGAACGAAAATTGGCTTGAGACTGTGGCCTATCTGTAGGGAAAACGGTTGAGGTACCTGTTATGTATTAACATATAATATTATATTAATATATATTAAATAAAATATGAAGCACTGAATGAAAATACAAGACCAGGTTGTTGGAAATTAACAAGGTTTTATTTATCACAGGGTAGAAAATGTGAAAAATTAATATTGGACTAATATTTTTTCATGATAAAAAAATGATTGTAAGTGTTGAAAAAAATATTCGTCAACTTCTGATTAATAAGCAAAACTTCTGATTTATCAAAGTAATGTCTGGGTGCCAAAGATCTCAATTAGATTCCTATTCTGATTAAATAAAAACTATTTTAATATAAAAGCGTGTCTTTTGTTTAAAGTTTTAATTTTTAAAAATAACTATCATAATTATCATTAGTGCAAAATTAATTTTTTACATATGCTAAGAACAACATGAAATAACTAATATTTTTCATTAAAATCAAAAATTATTTTAGTATAAAAATGTGTCTTTGGTTTGTAAATATACATGAACAAAATTTAAAAAAATCTTACAGTGAAATTCTAATGTAAAAAAATTGTCTGTTGCTTTTGTTTACAAACAACCGGAAGTCTGAGGTGAAAAGCAAAAGCTGTTATTTTGAAAACTGCTCTTAGCTGGGGTGCCTATTAGATATTTAGTCCTTTAGCTGCTATAATTTCCAAAAAGTCAATACGTATAATGCATGAAAAATGTTTTTTCCATAATTTCATAACCAAAAGTTAATGGGGTGTACTATACAGAATTTCATAACCGAAAGTTAATGGGGTGTACTATACATCACTAATTATGGTATTTATATATTTTAATATGCATATATCTAATATTTAATATACATCACTAATTATGGTATTTATATATTTAATATGCATATATCTAATATTTAATATACATCACTAATTATGGTATTTATATATTTTAATATGCATATATCTAATATTTAATATACATCACTAATTATGGTATTTATATATTTTAATATGCATATATCTAATATTTAATATACATCACTAATTATGGTATTTATATATTTTAATATGCATATATCTAATATTTAATATACATCACTAATTATGGTATTTATATATTTTAATATGCATATATCTAATATTTAATATACATCACTAATTATGGTATTCATATATTTTAATATGCATATATCTAATATTTAATATACATCACTAATTATGGTATTTATATATTCTAACTTATAAAAAATAATTATAACTGCAGGAAAGTAATTACTATTTTGTTCAGTAAATTATGGTTATCAATCGTAGTTTAACTCTTAACATCCTATTCCACCTCATTCCACCCGGCCGGAAGTCACATTCATTTTCCTAATCCACTCCAAATGATAGCCTTTGTTTAAATGTAATATTAAACATATTTAGAAGTATTTGATTTAAGGGAAATAACAGGTAACTTTAAATGAAAAGGCCATTTCTAGCCATTTTTTGATAAATCCTTATAGGAATGGGGCTCTGGACTTAAAAAATTATCAACAGGATGTTAAGAGTTAAAAAAAAAAAATGTTAATATCCTTATGGGAACATGTTTATGATATAATTTCAAATAGTTTCTACATGTTTTCACCATCCCTGTCAACAGATTTTTGGAATCTCCTACAGGTGATTTTTTTAAAAATCTTAATATTTCTATGGAAGTCTTTACTAGAAAAGCGGAACTGATATTACAGAGATAAACTGGTGAAGATTCCAATAATGTATTGACAGGGATGGTGAATAAGTGGACACTTTAAAATTATATATATATATATATATATATATATATATATATATATATATATATATATATATCGTACATAAACAAACCTGTGTACTTAATAGTTTAAAAACACCAGTCCCCTCTACGACTGTCAGTGGACGAGGAGATAAGATATCGGGCTACCATATGGTCAGTCCGAGTTCGACCCTAGCCAAAGATAGCTGTGTCTAGCCACACTGAAGAGGTGTGAAACGCCAAAACACGTGCCTGTGAATGACTTATCATTATTAATATATATATATATATATATATATATATATATATATATATATATATATATATTTTCTTTCATTCATCCAAAAGTTACTACCATGTTTTCATTGCAGTAGCATAAGTAGTTAATCCAAAAGGGCTCAATATATCTTGTAAAATATAGAGCATTAAAGGAAAAAAGTTTATTTTTAGGAGACATAGATAAAAATAATCCTAAACCAGTTGAGTATATATAATATTAGCTACCTATAATTTTTTAGTTCTCTTGAGGAAGGTGTACCTTGAACATCAAAACTGTGGTAGAGAGAAAAACTTTTCTACAACTGATATATATATATATATATATATATATATATATATATAGTAAATGAAGAAAAAACTCTAAACTTGCTTCTTCATTTACTAAATATCTTGCTCTGTCTTTCTACTCACTGGTATTAGACACATTGAGCTCTCCTTATGGTCTACCTACATCAACTTGGTTAAACCACACGTGGAAAGATCCTAACTACAGAAATATATATATATATATATATACAGTGATGCTGATAGCTTTTTGATTTAATGTGTCCTAGGATGCACATATTTGCTTTGAATGAGTCCCCGAGAAAATTTATGGGTCCCAACTAAAGTTTCTTAATAGATTGTACAGTTTTTATTTAGGATCTATGGAAATAACTAAAGTCATCTAACTTCTAACTTGTAACCTATCCTGTGTTAATTCATTTCTAAGAAACTATTGAAATGTATTTACAGTTAACTTGAAATGGTGAGGAAGAAAAAAGAAAAACACTGGGATACATGGATATGATTTTACTGTGTCCTTTTAGATTTTTTATTCATAAGGACGCAGGATGCATACCTATCAGCATCTATGTATATATATATGAGAAAGTTTCTTGTA
>CM042171.1:11070405-11125737 GCA_023376005.1 Doryteuthis pealeii | reverse complement strand
AAATATTCTAACAAAGACCATCAATGTTAGTTTCAGACAGCTTTTTTATATATATAAGAAATGAAAAAATTTGAGAAGAAGGAGACAGAGAAATAGAGAAGGAAAGAAATTTGTATGGGGGATTTTGTATGTGAAAGAAATTTTGTTGGGGGAGTGTGAAAGAAATTTGTATTGTATGGGGGAGAGTGAGTATGGGGGAGAGAAAGTTTTGTAATGGGGGAGAGTGAAAGAATTTTGTAAGGGGGAGAGTGAAGAAATTTTGTATGGGGGAGTGTGAAAGAAATTTTGTATGGGGAGGCGAAAAATTTTGTAAATTTTGTATGGGGGAGAGTGAAAGAAATCTTGTATGGGGGAGTGTGAAAGAAATTTTGTATGGGGGAGAGCGAAGAAATTTTGTATGGGGGAGAGTGAAAGAAATTTTGTATGGGGAGAGTGAAAGAAATCTTGTATGGGGGAGAGTGAAGAGAAGTATGGGGAGAGAGTGGAAATTTTGTATGGGGGAGAGTGAAAGAAATTTGTATGGGGAGAGTGAAAGAAATCTTGTATGGGGGAGATGAAAGAAATTTGTATGGGGGAGAGTGAAAGAAATTTTTATGGGGGAGAGTGAAAGAAATTTTATGGGGAGAGTGATGGGGGAGAGTGAAAGAAATCTTGTTGGGGGAGAGTGAAAAAATTTTGTATGGGGGGAGAGTGAAAGAAATTTTGTATGGGGGAGAGTGAAAGAAATTTTGTATGGGGGGAGAGTGAAGAAATTTTGTATGGGGAGAGTGAAAGAAATTTTGTATGGGGGAGAGTGAAAGAAATTTTGTATGGGGAGAGTGAAAGAAATTTTTGTATGGGGAGGAGAGTGAAAGAAATTTTGTATGGGGGAGAGTGAAAGAAATTTTGGTATGGGGGGAGAGTGAAAGAATTTTGTATGGGGGAGAGTGAAAGAAATTTTGTATGGGGGAGAGTGAAGATTTTGTATGGGGGAGAGTTTTGTATGGGGGAGAGTGAAAGAAATTTTGTATGGGGGAGAGCGAAAGAAATTTTGTATGGGGGAGTGTATGGGGAAGTGTGAAAGAAATTTTGTATGGGGAGAGTGAAAGAAATTTTGTATGGGGGAGAGTGAAAGAAAATTTTGTATGGGGGAGAGCGAAAGAAATTTTGTATGGGGATGAGTGAATGAAAGAAATTTTTGTTTCAGGGAGAGTGAAAGAAATTTTGTATCAGGGAGAGTGAAGAGAAATTTTGTATGGGGGAGAGCAAAAGAATTTTGTATGGGGGAGAGCGAAAGAAATAAAAAGGGGGGGGAATATCTTTACCTTTTCAGCCATTTCCATCATTTCATTGACTTTAAGAAGTTCAAGTTTGGTTTTGGAAAGATCTGATTGCACCAACTCAAAATATCAGAACTTTTTTGGCTCTAAAAATAAAAACAAATAACAATAAACAATAAACAATAAATGACTCAATTGTAGAAAATGGCTCAGCAAAATTAAAAATGACCAAATTGGATATTTACAAATTGACAAATGATGGCTGTCAAAAGAACAAAAAATGGTGGTTAATGGTTAGTAAACTAAATTTGCAGGCCATTTTTAGTGATTTTGATTCTCACTGGGTACCCCATACTTCTGGCCTTGGGTCACATCTAAGCTAAACTTTGTAATAACTATACCTAAGGCATCTCCTGTGGTGTAATGGTTAGCAAGCTAGATTCGCAGACTATTGTTAGTGAGTTCGATTCTCATTGGGTGCCCCATACTTCTGGCCTTGGGTCACATCTAAGCTAAACTTTGTAAATAACTATACCTAAGGCACCTCCTGTGGTGTAATGGTTAGCAAGCTAGATTCGCAGACCATTGTTAGTGAGTTTGATTCTCACTGGGTGCCCCATACTTCTGGCCTTGGGTCACATCAAAGCCAAGCTTTGTAAATAATATACCTAAGGCACCTCCTGTGGTGTAATGGTTAGCAAGCTAGATTCGCAGACCATTGTTAGTGAGTTCGATTCTCACTGGGTGCCCCATACTTCTGGCCTTGGGTCACATTAAAGCTAAGCTTTGTAAATAACTATACCAAAAGCACATCACGTGGTGTAATAGTTAGCAAGCTAGATTTGCAGACCATGTTAGTGAGTTCGATTCTCACTGGGTGCCCCATACTTCTGGCCTTATGTCACATCTAAGCCTAACTTTGTAATAACTATACCTAAGGCAGCTCCTGTGGTGTAATGGTTAGCAAGCTAGATTCACACACCATCTAAGATTGCCACATTTAAATTAAGGTGAGTAAATGCTATATGGGCACTTGATGTGGTGTAATGGTTAGCAAGCTAGATTCATAGGCCATTTAGAGGATAAAAACATATTTAAATATACCTAATATGTAATTCATTTCCATTATGAAATTAGACTTGAAGAAGCAAAAGTAGCCAAAATAAATTATTTCCGATAAATTAAGGATTTCAAATATATATATATATATATATATATATATAAAAATTTTTTGGGATGAAACAAAGAAATCACAGTGCTCAACCACAAATTTGTAGGAGCTTAATTTGTGGTCCAAAAACATAACAGCAAGAAATATCTTCGCATAAACACCAGAAGAACTATTAGCAACCTGATGATGGTGAAATAACCTGAACCTGGGTAGTTGCTTATGGAAAACAATTATATTTAAAAAAATTCAACAAATAAATAAGTGTATTTAATATAATGCCAAGTGTTTTGTATTGATAAAACATGAGCAAAAAAAAAAAAAAAAAAAAAAGAATCCAGACATATTTCAGTAAATATTCGTTATTCAATTTAATTTTAACATTTTATAAACTATTAGTTGTCATTTTAGAGCTTTTTTTTAAATGCCTCCTCTAATAAGATTTGAAGAGATTCAAATTGAATCAAAATATTTCCTGTAGATACTTACTTGCTGCAATTCGCCTCTCAAATTTGCTATTTGTGCTTCCAAATGTTTTAATTCTTCATTATTTTCAGATTTCTACAGAAAGAATAAAATTACACAGAAAATGAATTTTTAAAATCTGTTGGATTACTCCAACAGGAAAAGTGAATAAGGAACACAACTATTAAATTCAATTAATATTTCACCTCTGTTGTAATTGAATCGAATTGTGTTTGTTATTCACTTTTCAAATACTTTTCCTCATAAACTGGATTACATAATCTTTATTGACTTGGGACTTGATAAAGCCTCCATGCTTCCTGTAATCCACCAACACTATATCTGATACCCCCCTCCACACATATATTCACGCACGCACACACATACATGTATATTATTATTGTACGCTATTCATGTCCCTGACACTAATACTTTATTCTATGTTCTAGACATGAGACTTTGATGAGTTTTGGTACACCTGAGCACTGTACACATACATGTATATTCTAACTGTATGCTATTCATATTCCTGACACTAATACATTATTCTATGTACTAGACATGAGACTTTGATGAGTTGTGTTGCACCTGAGCACTGTACACATACATGTATATTATTACTGTATGCTATTTCATGTTCCTGACACTAATACATTATTCTGTGTACTAGACATGAGACTTTGAGGAGTTGTGGTACACCTGAGCACTGTACACATACATGTATATTATTACTGTACGCTATTCATGTCCCTGACACTAATACATTATTCTATGTACTAGACATGAGACTTTGATGAGTTGTGGTGCACCTGAGCACTGTACACATACATGTATATTATTACTGTACGCTATTCATGTCCCTGACACTAATACATTATTCTATGTACTAGACATGAGACTTTGATGAGTTGTGGTACACCTGAGCACTGTACACATACATGTATATTATTACTGTCTAAAATACATACACATAAACAATGAGTATGTTAAATATACTAGCAAAGAAAATGCCTTTGGGCAGTGTAAAAATTAATTTTTGAAAGATATTGCCTGAAGGAGGTGGAGTTAAAAATTCAATATAAGTGAGTTTGTATTATGAGTAAGTAAAATCATCAAATTTATTAAAGGAGTAAAAAAAAAAAAAAAAAAAAAAAAAAAAAAAAGAATGGAATCTTAGTCCTGTCCCCCTCAAATAAAATGTTGCGTACATCTATTAATTATTAATTAAATAATTATTTTGAATATTTTACACATAAATTTTACACAAAATCGTAGGTATTTATTTATTTGTAAACTTTTTAGTTAACTTCTCGGTACTAAAAAAAGGGCAAGAGTAAAACATAATATTAAAACTGATTACAAATTTCGCAAATATTTTTTTCAATTTAAGTAATAAATTTTTTAATTAATTTCATAGTTTATATAGTTTATCTATTTAAATTATCATTATTACAATGAAAGGATTCAAATGTTGAATTATAAGGAACAGCTTTTATTTACTTTATCAGTATCAATTGTTCTTTATTCTATGTATTGACGACTTTGGTAATTGTGATGTAAGCAGTGACATAGTTTTGGTTACAGACAAATAGGGACCGAATCTCCATTATTAATAGAAAAGTTTAAAAAATATTTTATTACCTATGTAAGTTGTAATCTTACAGAAAACCATCAATTAAAACTGATTGGGTGAGAGTCCCTATGGCGTAGTGGTTAACGTGCTTTATTGTGACATGGTGGTTACAGAGTTCAAACTCAGTCACACTATTACAGTCACTTTTGGATATCCATAGGAAAGACATGATCCCTCCCCCCCCTCCAACCTCCCAGATATGGGTTAAATAGTAGCGCTGCTATTCTTCTACAGAGATGGCTTTGGCATTGAATAACCCATGAACGTTGATAGCCACTAAAGCGAAAAAAGATTTTTAAAACAAAAAAAAACAAAAAAACGAAACAAAGAAACATAACTAAAAACTGATTCAAATTGGAACAAATTTTTAATATCCAGTTATCGCCCTTGTTATACTTAAAATAAAATTGAATTGTCAGTTTAAAAATAATCAGATGCAGTTTAGTGTTTTACTCTACCGACAGGGCATAATCTGGTTTTATTTTAATACTTCTTCTAGAACCATAAATGTCACAAACATTGTTTATACTGTGAAATTAATCAATTTCAAGAAGATACGTTTATATATAGACAAAGGTAGTAGCTGTCTGCCTTGCTACATTTGCATGGGATACTACAGTTTAATAGAACAATGATAAACAGAAATGGGTAATTTATGAGGAAGTGCGTCCCGGTCTCCTGCCTCAGAAATTGCTACCTGGTGACTATTAAAATAACGTCCCCAGCTATGTCGTCTCGGTTGTGTTACTTGAAAGAAAACAACCAACTTAGGGCGTTAAATGTATTTTAGAGGGGGGGGGTTTCTCTTTTTTGTCGTAATTCTTATTTATTTATCGTAATTTGTTTAGAAATTTATTTATAGAAATTTGTCGTAATTCTTGTTAGAGATATGAAGATGGATATATATATCTATCTATCTACCTCAATTTGTTCATTTTTTACTTTGTTATATATATCTATCCACCAATCTTCCTTTGTTCATATAAAAAAGAGAAGCCCCCCCCCCTCTAAAATACATTTAACGCCCTAAGTTGGTTGTTTTCTTTCAAGTAACACCGCCGAGACGACATAGCTGGGGACGTTATTTTAATAGTCACCAGGTAGCAATTTACCCAGAAATGTATCATTTCAACTTACCTGAGGTTGTTCATTGACATTGTTAATATATTTCTGCATGATACCAAGTTCCTTTGATAGATGTTCTTTATCTTGGAGAACCTCAACAGCCTGGATCAAAAAAAATAAGACAATCACTTTAAGAAGATAAGTCCAAATTTACCATATCAGTGATGCTGATAGCTTTTTTGATTTAGTGCGTCCTGAGAAGCACATATTGCTTTGAATGAGTCCCAGGGAAAATTATGGGTCCCAACTAAAGTTTCTTAATAAATTGTAGGGTTTTTATTTATGATCTTTGTCCCCTGTTAAACTGGGAAAACCCCAACTAAATTTTCTTTTGTAATTCTGAAACAACTAAGCCATCTAACCATGTTAAAGAAAAACTTTGAATTCTAACCTGTTAAACTCCACTTAAGAAATTAACTGTGTCACATCCTACTTGTGTGGAGGAGTTGGTATATATATGTATATATACAATAATGTTGATAGCCTTTTGATTTAATGCATCCTGGGACACACATATTTGCTTTGAATGAGTCCCAGGGAAAATTTATGGGTCCCAACTAAAGTTTCTTAATAAATTGTAGGGTTTTTATTTATGATCTGGGGAAACAACTAAAGCCATCTAACTCCTACCTTGTAAGCTATCCTGTGTAATTCATTTCTAAGAAACTATTGAAATGTATTTACAGTTAGCTTGAAATAGTGGGGGAAGAAAAAAGAAAGACACTGGGACGCATGGATATGAGTTTACTGCGTCCTTTTAGATTTAGCGTCAGAGACGCAGGGCACGTACCTATCAGCATCTCTGAGTTTCTCTAAGTAAAATCTGCACTTTCTTTAATTTCACTAATTTAAAATCTGATTTATTTGATGTAAGATATTTAAATACTTCTTTTGGTGCAATTTTTTCACTGGGGTGCATGAATACGATTTTATTGCGTCCTTTGAGATTTTTGTGCATCAGAGACGCAGGACACGTACCTATCAGAATCTCTGCCATACGTTAATTATTCATGCATAACACACACTTTTCCCCTCATATTTTTAAGCCTAAAAATCAGAGATGCGTATTATACACAAGAACCTTGACTTACAAGTATAATTGATTACACTAGTAACTCAGTTTCCTCGTAAACCAAATCAATTTTCCCCATTGAAATAAACTCTTATTATAAATAATGCTCATAATCTATCCCACCCTTATTTATGGGTTACATATTTTCAAATAAGAAAAATAGGACAGTATCATATAAAAAAAACATAATAAAATGTGCTGTAATATGTTTTAATGTTAATAGATGGGATCCTAACAGGTACTACCACTCTGGGTCAGAGTGGACCAGGGAGCAATGGTGATGAAGGGGTGTGCCACATCATTGAATACACATAATTTCTAAACAAATCTATTTGACTTATATATTGGACTGATCCATTGTTGTTATATATTGGACTGATCCATTGTTGTCTGAGAAAATCTTAGAAATTTGAAATTCTTCACCTGAGTTTCTAGTTTGGACAATCTCTGTTTAAGTTTCTCATTTTCCTCTTCAAGTTCTTTGATTTTCTGAAATAACAAAAAAAATTTAAAAAAATGAAATCAATAAATTGATGAACAATACAAGAAATACTATTAGGTTTGATAATTAGTATTATTTGAACTATTGTCCTCATCTTTATTGTCACTATTTCTCTGAATTTTTTAGATGAGGCTTGATAATTTGAATTATTTGGATTATTTGGACTATTGTCCTCATCTTTATTGTTATCTACACTATTTCTCTGAATTTTTTAGATGAGGCTTGATAATTTGAATTTGATTATTTGGACTATTGTCCTCATCTTTATTGATATCTACCTATTTCTCTGAATTTTTGAGATGAGGCTCTATATCTTTATTGTTATCTAGCTTACTATTGGGGCTATCGGGGACTCCCTCATCTTTATTGTCATATACAGAACATTTCAACTGATGTGTCCTGTAGAGAAGGCCGGAGGGCATATTAGCAGAAACGTTGTGTATATAGCAATAAAGATGAGGACATATAGACTTTGCCAAGCAGGAAGAAGCAATTTCCGGTAGAAATTGGCCAATAAGATGGCAAGACAGAAAGCATTTAAGATTGTTGCACTGTTCTGAGATCACTCATGAGACAAATCTTCACCAAGAAGGACAGCTGACTTATCTCTCAATTGGAGGCTTACGACAGACTTGGATTAATCAGGATTTTTCTTTCAACAATAAAACTTTCAACATAAAGCCCACAATGGCTACACTGATTATAACAATTGTATGTTCATATTTACATTTTTGTGTAGTTGTACGTAAATAGTAGGGCAGACTGGGTTCTTTAACCTTGGTTAGGCAACCATGTTAAAGAAAAACTTTGAACTCTAACCTGTTAAACTCGCTCCGCGCTTCTTGTTGGACAGTGAATATATATATCTGTTGTTATTAATGCATCACCTTTTGATTTAATGCATCCTGGGACACACATATTTGCTTTGAATGAGTCCCAGGGAAAATTTATGGGTCCCAAATAAAGTTTAATAGATTGAATTTGGTTTGGTTTGTTTTGTTTTACGGCATATCAACCTCAGTGGGTCATTTAATGCCGATAAAGTTTTGAAATAAATAAATTCTTAATGTATAATACAATTTTGTTTATCAACTCATGTTTTTCTATTTAACCCATAGATGGGACCCTAACAGTTACTACCACTCCGGGTCAGAGTGGACCAGGGAGCAATGGTGATGAAGGGGTGCTCCACATTCCCCAAACCTCCAAAACTGGAACCTCACCATCAGATAGAGTTTAACGTCATTCCCAGGACATGTAGACCTGCAGCCACCGCCTTCTAGCACCCATATGATAAAAAGGGTAATAGATTGAAGGGTTTTTATTTATGATCTAGGGAAACAACTAAAGCCATCTAACTCCTACCTTGTAAGCTATCCTGTGTAATTCATTTCTAAGAAACTATTGAAATGTATTTGCTGTTAGCTTGAAATGGTGAGTGAAGAAAAAGAAAAACTCTGGGATGCATGAATATGATTTTACTGCATCCTTTTAGATTTTTGTGAATCAGGAACACAGGATGCATACCAATCAGCATCTCTGTATATATATATATATATATATATATATGCACTATCAAAGATATTGAGCACTCTTTATAGATAAACTACATTGGCAAAAGACAGTTATGGGTTTCTGTGTGTGTGTGTGTGTGTGTATGTATGTATATATATATATATATATATATATATATATATATATACCTTGATGAAGGGTGAATGTTCACCCGAAATATCGGAATTAATTGAATCAGGGACAGAACAACAGCTGTATATTAAAATTCTGTTTTTTTTGTTCTGTTTTTTCCATGCTTCATAATACCCCACCCAAAAAACATTCACAAGAACAAAGTTTATACACAACAAATTTATATATATATATATATATATATATATATATAAGTACAATAATAAAATTATAAACAGTACCAGATTATAAGTAGATTTTACTTACCATTTGAAGCAAAGTGGCGCCACCAGATTCATTCATAGGTAGAAGTTTGACTTTCGCAGTAGAATCTTTCTTTTTGCCAGAAAATTCCTGCTCTTCAAATTCTTTGATTTTATCTAATGGTTCTCTGAAAAGGAAAGATTTTTTTAAAAAATGCTTTGCTTGTTTGAAGAGAAGTTTGAAAAAAAAAGTTAGAGGATTATTTTTAATAATAGAATTTAGGGAATTATTTTTAATAATAGAAGTTAGGGAATTATTTTTAATAATAGAAGTTAGGGAATTATTTTTGATTATCTTCAAAAAATGCACTACCAAATTTTTCAGCTTAAAGGAATACACCCTTGATATTAGTAGAAAGGGGCCAAACTCATACGCACTTTTGAGCTGTTTTTTTTCATCTGAATTCTAAAATTATTTTGTTTTACAATAAATTATTTTGAGTATTTTTCAATAGATATGTGTAAATTAACTTTTTTAAAACAATGAATTAACTGGGGTTTTTTTTTCAATAATAAAATCTTCTAACAATGAATCAAAAACAAAAATTATTTAAGAAATAAAATGAAAATTCAAGTATCCCCACCCCTAACAAAAAAACCCAGATCAACAGAACGAATGAGACTGGCCCCTGCTGCTATTTTTAAGGAAGAATTTCTAAAAAAAAAAAAAAGCTGAATATTTTGGGAATGCATATCTTGAAGATAACCTTATTCTTAATAATACAAGTTATGAAATTATTCTTAATATTACAAGTTAGGAAATTATTATTAATATTACAAGTTAGGAAATTATTATTAATATTAGAAGTTAGGAAATTATTATTAATATTACAAGTTAGAAAAGTTATTTCCTAACTTCTAATAAGTTAGGAAATTATTATTAATATTAGAAGTTAGGAAATTATTATTAATATTACAAGTTAGGAAATTATTATTAATATTACAAGTTAGGAAGTTATTCTTAATATTACAAGTTAGGAAATTATTCTCAATATTACAATTTAGGAAATTATTCTCAATATCAGAAGTTAGGAAATTATTCTCAAGTATTACAAGTTAGGAAATTATTCTCAATATTACAAGTTTTTGCGAATTATTCTCAATATTACAAGTTTTTGCGAATTATTCTCAAGAACCAATACAGCACAGAATTAATGACCAAGATAAAGTGTGTATTCCAAGAAAAATAATTCAATGTTTTTTTTTTTTTTAAAACCCAATTTCTCTTTGGAGAAGAAAAGAACTTAAAAGAAAAAAAAAAGATTTGTCATTAAATTCTGATTTCAACATCATCAATCATTAGAAAGAATGAAAATAGAAAATTAAACATGTCATAAGAAATGATTGATAATAAGAAAAAAAAAAAGAAGAAATTTAATAGATTGATATATTTCAATGACATGTCAACCTCTCTCAGGTTATTTTATGCCTAGAGGTTAGAGAATCACATTTATTGTATATTGATGGATGTTAACAGTCTGTCAACCTCTCTAGGGTTATTTTATGCCTAGAGGTTAGAGAATCACATTCATTGTATATTGATGGATGTTAACGGTCTGTCAACCTCTCTAGGGTTATTTTATGCCTAGAGGTTAGAGAATCACATTCATTGTATATTGATGGATGTTAAGTCTGTCAACCTCTCTAGGGTTATTTTATGCCTAGAGGTTAGAGAATCACATTCATTGTATATTGATGGATGTTAACGGTCTGTCAACCTCTCTAGGGTTATTTTATGCCTAGAGGTTAGAGAATCACATTCATTGTATATTGATGGATGTTAACGGTCTGTCAACCTCTCTGGGGTTATTTTATGCCTAGAGGTTAGAGAATCACATTCATTGTATATTGATGGATGTTAACGGTCTGTCAACCTCTCTGGGTTATTTTATGCCTAGAGGTTAGAGAATCACATTCATTGTATATTGATGGATGTTAACGGTCTGTCAACCTCTCTCTAGGGTTATTTTATGCCTAGAGGTTAGAGAATCACATTCATTGTATATTGATGGATGTTAACGGTCTGTCAACCTGTCTAGGGTTATTTTATGCCTAGAGGTTAGAGAATCACATTCATTGTATATTGATGGATGTTAACGGTCTGTCAACCTGTCTCAGGTTATTTTATGCCTAGAGGTTAGAGAATCACATTCATTGTATATTGATGGATGTTAACGGTCTGTCAACCTCTCTAGGGTTATTTTATGCCTAGAGGTTAGAGAATCACATTCATTGTATATTGATGGATGTTAACGGTCTGTCAACCTGTCTAGGGTTATTTTATGCCTAGAGGTTAGAGAATCACATTTATTGTAAATTCATATTTACATTTTTTGTGCAGTTGTTTCCTAAGGGTTTTTTTTTCTCTTTTAGTCCATGATCCTATTAAATACAAATTTTTAAACAGATCTATTTGTAGATTTCTCCAAAGCATTTGACTCCATACACAGAGGGGAAAATGGAGCAAATACTGCTAGCATATGGCCTACCCAAGGAAACGGTTAACGCCATAATAATGCTCTACCAAAATACAAAAGCAATGGTACGATCACCAGGTGGCGACACAGACTTCTTTGACATTGTCGCTGGAGTCCTATAAGGAGATACATTAGCACCATATATATTCATAATATGCCTAGACTACGTACTCCAAACATCACTAGATCCCATAAAAGAAAAAGGCCTCACACTAAAAAAGGCAAGAAGCAGGCGATATCCCGCACAAACTATAATGGATGCGGACCATGCTGATGACCTAACACTACTCGCAAATACACCTGCACAAGCTGAATCCTTGCTACACAGCCTAGAAAAGGCAGCATGAAACATCGGCCTATATGTAAACTCTGATAAAACTGAGTTCATGTCTTTTAAAAACAAAAGAGACATGTCAACTATCGATGGCAAACTCCTAAACTCGGTAGAACAATTTAGGTACTTAGGCAGTAATATCTCCTCCATAGAAAACGATGTTAATGCACGCATAGGAAAGACATGGTCCGCTATAAATAAATTATCAGTCATATGGAAATCCAATCTCACAGACAAATTAAAGAGAGAATTCTTCCAGGTCGTTGTCATGTCAGTACTGCTGTATGGCTGCACCACCTGGACGCTAACGAAGCGACTAGAGAATAAACTAAATGGGAGCTGCACAAGAATGCTGCGTGTGATCCTGAACAAGATGTGGAAGCAACACCCCACAAGAAAACAGCTGTACGGCCACTTGCCACATATCACCCAAACCATCCAAGTAAGACGGACAAGACACGCAGGAAACTGCTGGAGAAGCAAAGACGAACTCATAAGTGATGTCCTCCTGTGGAAGCCAGCACATGGGCACACAAGTGTGGGCCAACCAACAAAGACGTACATTGACCAGCTCTGTGCGGATCCAGGATGCTACATAGAGGACCTCCTGAGAATGATGAGTGATAGGGACAGATGGAGAGCGATTGTCATGGATATCCGTGCTAACAGTATGACATGATGATGATGATGATGATGATAATGATAATGAAATTTATTGTGTACAGTGCTCAGGTGTACCACAACTCATCAAAGTCTCATGTCAAGTACACAGAATAATGTAGTGTCAGGAACATGAACAGTTTACAGTAGTAATATGCATGTATGTGTGCGCGTGTGTGCATATGTATGTGGAGAGTGGCATCAGGTATAGTGTTGGCAGACCACAGGAAGCATGGAGGCTTTGAAAGACTCAGTGCTTCGGCAGCCTACAACAGACGCGGGCAGTTTATTCCATGTCTCCGCAATTCTGAGTGTAAAAAAATGTTTCCGAAAGTCACGTGAGCAGTGCTGTTTTCTGACTTTGTAGGCATGCCCACGTGTGTTGGAAAGATGGAGATCAAAAAGGTGCTCAAGGTTGCTGATGATTTGACCAATATCCAAAGAAAGAATTCTAATTCTATAGCATCCTTTTCATAAGACAGATGGATTTGGTGGGTTGGTATTTAATGGCATATCAACCCTTGTGGGTTATCTAATGTCAAATCTTGTTTTATATATGTATATATAATTTGTTTAACTTCATGTATTTTGGTAGAAATAATTTTCATTAACTTCATGTGTATTAATAAATTGGTAGAAATAATTTTGATTAACTTCATGTGGGTTAATAAATACTAGTGGTTTCCCCTCAGCCTCCACCATCTAGCAGCTCTATGATAAAAAGGGGTGGGTGGTAGCCATAAGAGCAATTTAAAAATGGTCGGGACAATCATTAGTTGCTAGCGCTTGACATAGATGGGACGACACTGATGTATTGATTTGTTTACTTTTGAGATTTACAAATTCTGGACATTTTTAAGTGGAATTTCAATGCTATTTCTATGTATATTTTAATTTCAATGCTAATTCTATGTATATTTTAATTTCAATGCTATTTCTATGTATATTTTAATTTCAATGCTAATTCTATGTATATTTTAATTTTTAAATATCTTTGAATATAAGTCAAATCTTCATAATTTTTGCACAAAAAGCAAGAACTGGTGATATTTGGTGTGTGTGTGTGTATATATATATATATATATATATATATGACAGAAATCTGTTTCGACCTTTTATTAAAGCGGTCTTCATCAAGAGTGAAATATTTATGATGGAGAGACGGAATAAGTAAACAGGAGGGGTACAAACGAACGTTCATGTTCGGAGACGGAATTTTTTAAATTTTGAAAATGCATATTCTGTTTTAAAAATAAAATAAATTTTATTTAAAAAAAATCAGAAGCATTATAATCCACAAGAAAACTCAAATGAGTTTGTTGTAAAAATATATAAAAAATGTATAAAAGAGTATCAAAAATGTTCATGATTCCAGCCACAAAAAGCAAGTTAAAAGTCCACAGCACAATTGAAGAAAGATGGAAATTTTCAAAGGATTTGTAATGTTGACAAATCTGTGGTGTTGTAGATCATATTAACCTCCGGAAATGTAGAAATCCAGTTATTTTGTTTTTTCAATTGACAGTTTCGTCTGGACATACATACACACCAACTGCCCTTTATATATGTATAGATGAACTGATGAAAATTTAAATGCTAAATCTATGTTAAATTTAACCCTACAAGAGTGAGATAAGATTTTCCAACAAGGAATGAAAACAAGGGTGGAAAAAAAAACAACTTGATTCAGTTTTAGTTTATATAAATAAACTTCCTGTTTAGACACTTTTAATATAACAAAAAAAAAAAATATCAAGAACAAAAACAAAAATTAAAACTTGTAAGACAAGATTGATTCTTAAATAAAATAGGTTAATGTTTAATTTTTTTTTAAATGAACTATTCTAAACAGTAAAATCACAAAAAAAAAAAAAATGTAGATAAAATAATCTCAATGGATGATTTATTTATCCATGTTGCTGGGCTGTGAGAATAAATACAAGACGATTGGTTGGTTGGTTGTTTTATTTTACGGCATATCAAACCTTTTCGGGTCATTTAATGCAGAATTAATTCATTTTGATAAACAAAGGACTCGGGTTGCTTAAGAGGTCACCCAATTAAATATAGTGGTTTAGTGGAGTAGAGACGGGTCAGCCCCACTGAGCAGACATATATACCATCTCTGCTTCCCTGCATGCATGGTAGAATTGGGTTGGTTGTTTTTTAACAGCATATCAACCCTTTTCAGGTCATTTAATGCCGAATAATAAAGTCATTTTTTTATATTTGGTTTCTTACAGTATCTGCTGTTGCTTAAATGGTCACCCATTTTACAATAATAGAGATTATCCATATGTCTTGTTTGTAACCAAAACTACCTCACCACCAACGTCCCAATTCCCTTAGTTATTTGTTATATTCTCAATGATTATTTAATAATCATTATTTAATCTTAATAACTAAACGCCTAAAATGGCGGGCAGAATTTTAGCAGCTTACACATTTTCCAGTTTTGAAATGTCTGCCTGTAAGCATTTAAGATTTTTTTGTAACTGTCCTTGAATCTATTACTAATTCGACTTTCAGCCAGAAGGAACATTACAGGCAAGGAGATCTACTGATACTACACTCTTTTCAGACCATATGACTCCTTTTGCGATCTCGATTCATAAGGACATGTTTTTCATTTACACAGTCAAAATCCGGTTGTTTGTTAGGGGTTAGGGTTAGGGTTTAGTTTTATAATTAAAAAAAAAAAACTCTAAAAATCGTCTGTTAACAAACAACCGAATTTTGACGGTGTAAATAAGAAACATGTCCTTATGAATCGAGATCGCAAAAGGGGTGCCTAAAGGTCATATGGTCCCTCTTTCCTACCTAGGATTTCAAGGAACACTACAGACTCAGATTATAAGGATTAACCAACTGAACCCAAACTCAATAACGACTTGCAGTTACCAATAGAAGAACTAAACACCAAAAATGTCGGCCATAATTTAACTCTTAACGTCCTATACCACCTCATTCCACCCGACCGGAAGTCACATTCATTTTTCTAATTTACCCCGAATGATAGAATTTGTTTAAATGTAATATGAAACATAGTTAGAAGTCTTTGATTTAAGGGAAATAACAGGTAACTTTAAATGAAAAGGCCATTTTTAGCCATTTTTTGATAAATCCTTATAGGAATGGGGCTCTGGACTTTGTTTAAATGTAATATTAAACATATTTAGAAGTCTTTGATTTAAGGGAAATAACAGGTAACTTTAGATGAAAAGGACATTTTTTGATAAATCCTTATAGATGGAATGGGGCTCTGGACTTAGAAAATTCTCAACAAAATGTTAAGAGTTAATATTACATTTAAACAAAGGCTATCATTTGTGGTAGATTAGGAAAATGAATGTGTCTTCTGGCCAGGTGGAATGAGGCGGTATAGGATGTTAACAGTTAATAAAATAATGTATAAGTTATGTAATTATTTTTATCTAAAAAAAAAAAAAAAAAGAATTTAAAAAAAGTAATTTTTAGAATTTTGTGTTCTTTTATGTAATTATCTTACCTGTAAATAAATTATGTAGGGGGTGACAAGACAACAGGATGTTAAGAGTTAAACAACTTACACATTTTCCAGTTCTGAAATGTCTGCCTGTAACTTGAGGTGCCAATTCTCAGCCTGTTTGAACATCTGTGTCAATATCAGAACATTTGTATGTGACATATTAATCAGTTCTGATTCAACATCAGCATGTACAACTTGTTGTAATCCATTCAAAATATCTTCCACTTCTTCGCATGTGTAAGTGTCTTCTCCAAGTCTGCCAAAACAAAAACAAAACTTAGTGTAATAAGTAATTGAGAGTTACTTCCCCTGGTTTATTATTACCTCCCCTTTGTGGAACTCTTTGACGTTTCTGAGAGTATATAAGATTTTTTCCTATAACTCCAATCTAAAAAAAGGGGGAACCATTCTGAATGAATTTTATCTGTTAATTAATCTACCCATTATTTTCCCATTAAACTAACCCTAAACCCTAATCCTAAACCCTTTGACGTTTCTGAGAGTATATAAGGTTTTTTCCTATAACTCCAATCTAAAAAAGGGGAACCACTCTGAATGAATTTTATCTGTTAATTAATCTACCCATTATTTTCTCATTAAACTAACCCTAAACCCTAATCCTAACCCCTTTGACGTTTCTGAGAGTATATAAGGTTTTTTCCTATAACTTCAATCTAAAAAAGGGGAACCACTCTGAATGAATTTTATCTGTTAATTAATCTATCCATTATTTTCCCATTAAACTAACCCTAAACCTGTTTTATTATTACCTCCCCTTTGTGGAACTCTTTGGCGTTTCTGAGAGTATATAAGGTTTTTTTTTCTATAACTCCAATCTAAAAAAAAGGGGAACCACTCTGAATGAATTTTATCTGTTAATTAATCTACCCATTATTTTCCCATTAAACTAACCCTAAACCCTAATACTAACCCTGTCTTTTTTTCCCCTAATGGATCAATAAATAAATAAATAATTTATCAGTCAATCAGGGTGGTTCCCCCTTTTTTAGGTTGGAGTTATAGGAAACAACCGTATATAAGCTCTCGGTAAACTGTAACATTATTCTAAGTAGAATAAAGCTTTCTTAAGCCTAACCATGTGTGTTCGTTTATTATTACACTTAGTTAAACATTAGAAATCATTTGGACAAGAAGAAGAAAAAAAATTAAAAGACATAATTATTCTTTTAAAAAAATAAAAAAATAAAAATTATATAAGAAATTATAGAAACCAAAGCAAAAAAGTTTTTTTTTCCAGGTTTTTCAGCCCAAAAGTTATGGGTGTGTGTATTATTGGTATGTTTTTACATACAAATAAAATATGGAAGCACTGAATGAAAATACAAGACCAGGTTGTTGGAAATTAACAAGGTTTTTATTTAACACAAGGTAGAGAAATACGTCTAGCCTAAAACTGACTAAATTAGCTCAACTGTATTGTGCATGTGTCCTTCCAGATAATTTATATAGTTTTCTTAGGCTATAGTCCCAGGCGTCAAAAAAGGCTTAGTTTTCGAAATCCGTGGCCGAAACACCTATCAAAATAATTTTAATGTAATTATTAATAAAAAATCAAAAAAGATTTTTACTCAATTTTCGCAAATAGGCCTATTCATTAAAATTAAGCACATATTACCATTTAAACGGATTAATTCGTAGTAAAAATATGTATAAAAACTAAGTAGCTCCGAAATGAGAATTAGCCAATGAGAATCGTGTATTCGATATATCAACAAAGTAAAAAATGGCGATTTCTAGCGAAGAGAAGCAACAGTACTTAATGAAAAGAAAAAATGTTTTATGTGCATTTTACCTTCAAAAAAGTATAAAATTGCATCATTTTCTAAGAAAACGTGGACTCGATTTTTAGAATATGTCCATAAATGGAAGAATTTAGACGGTACACAAGCATTAATTGCGAAAAATTATCTCCAAAAAGTAACATCTGAACATATAAATAATAAATAAACAATTATTTTTTGTACATATGTGTTTGTTTTATTTTATTTAAAATATGCTTTTACCAATGAATTGATGAATAAAATTACTGAGAAACATTGGCTGAATAACTGTTGACTAGATGATAAAAATCATATACCTGTATTACTGAGATTCCTCCCTGATATATATAAATATAATTAAAATTAAATATAAATAAATAATTTAAATTTAAAAAAAATTAGAATGAAAAATAAAATCGACTATGTAAGTTGATGGATCGTCATATGTTGAAATCAATAAGAGAGTCCATATATATACAGTATACATATATATGCCTGTATATACCTATATATATATATATATATATATATATATATATATATATATATATATGAGGAAGAATGAATAAAGAAAAGAAAGAATAGAATGGATAATAAAAGAAGAATTTAATCAAAATCACTTACACATGTGTTTCGGTCAGTTCATCTGTGTGAAAATATTTCGCACACAGAGAAGATTTGACCTTCATCAGAGTGAAATTTTATTTTGAATAAAATTTGCTATTTGTATTTTGAATAAAATTTTATTTTAAATAAAATTTATTTTGAATAAAATTTTATGATGAACTGACCGAAACACATGTATAAGTGATTTTGATTAAATTTTTCTTTTATTATCCATTCTATTCTTTCTTTTCTTTATTCATTCTTCCTCATATTGTCGGATTCATTTCCAATTTCCATTTTTACATATATATATATATATATATATATATATATATATATATATATATATATATATATATATACATGGTGAAACTCGAGTAGATTATCTCTTGTACCCATTTTATTATATATATATATATATATATATATATATATATATATATATATATATAATAATTTTCAATAAAAAAAAAGAACTGGCTTTTTAGAACAAATAAAAATAATAGTATTTTGCATACATGTGAGAACAAGTCACACTTCTAAAAAACGTAAATATTTATTGTTTAAACAATGTAATGCTTCAGTCACGTAGACGAAATCAACACTATGAAATTGTGTTTTTCAATTTTTTTATATTACATATAATAGTGTGTATGTTCATATGTGTGTAAGCAATTCTTGGATATAGATAAACAATAAACATTTACGTTTGACTTGTTGTCACATGTATATGAAATACTATTCATTTTTTTCTTTTCTAAAAAGCCAGTTCTTTTTTAATTGAAAATTATGATATTTTGAAATTTTTCCTGAAAAAAAAAAAAAAAAATTGTTTGGTTTAGTAAAAGAGATTTTTTTGTTGTTTTTTTTTTTTTGTTTTGTTTGAGGGTCGCTCTACATTTATTTTTTATTTCATAAACACGGATATCATCAGCTGATGGTTACATTCCAGATAAAATCTGTAATCTCATTGGCTAATTTGAATTCGGAGCTATTTCCGTTTTATACATATTTTATTCATTTAAAACTTATTTGATTAATTATAGATGCAAGAAACCTATGCGCGAAAAAAATTGGACTTTTGGGGTGATTTTATTTTACTAATTAAGGACAAATTATTTAGCCCTTTTTTACATCCGACAGAACTGAACGAAAATCGGCTTGAGACTGTGGCCTATCTGTAGGGAACGGTTGAGGTACCTGTTATGTATTAACATATAATATTATATTAATATATATTAAATAAAATATGAAGCACTGAATGAAAATACAAGACCAGGTTGTTGGAAATTAACAAGGTTTTATTTATCACAGGGTAGAAAATGTGAAAAATTAATATTGGACTAATATTTTTTTCATGATAAAAAAATGATTGTAAGTGTTGAAAAAATATTCGTCAACTTCTGATTAATAAGCAAAACTTCTGATTTATCAAAGTAATGTCTGGGTGCCAAAGATCTCAATTAGATTCCTATTCTGATTAAATAAAAACTATTTTAATATAAAAGCGTGTCTTTTGTTTAAAGTTTTAATTTAAAAAAATAACTATCATAATTATCATTAGTGCAAAATTAATTTTTTACATATGCTAAGAACAACATGAAATAACTAATATTTTTTTATTAAAATCAAAAACTATTTTAGTATAAAAATGTGTCTTTCATTTGTAAATATACATGAACAAAATTTTAAAAAATCTTACAGTGAAATTCTAATGTAAAAAATTGTCTGTTGCTTTTGTTTACGAACAACCGGAAGTCTGAGGTGAAAAGCAAAAGCTGTTATTTTGAAAACTGCTCTTAGCTGGGGTGCCTATTAGATATTTAGTCCTTTAGCTGCTATAAATTCCAAAAAGTCAATACGTATAATGCATGAAAAATGTTTTTTCCAGAATTTCATAACCGAAAGTTAATGGGGTGTACTATACAGAATTTCATAACCGAAAGTTAATGGGTGTACTATACAGAATTTCATAACCGAAAGTTAATGGGGTGTACTATACAGAATTTCATAACCGAAAGTTAATGGGGTGTACTATACAGAATTTCATAACCGAAAGTTAATGGGGTGTACTATACATCACTAATTATGGTATTTATATATTTTAATATGCATATATCTAATATTTAATATACATCACTAATTATGGTATTTATATATTTTAATATGCATATATCTAATATTTAATATACATCACTAATTATGGTATGGTATTCATATATTTTAATATGCATATATCTAATATTTAATATACATCACTAATTATGGTATTTATATATTTAATATGCATATATCTAATATTTAATATACATCACTAATTATGGTATTATATTTTAATATGCATATATCTATATTTAATTACATCACTAATTATGGTATTCATATATTTTAATATGCATATATCTAATATTTAATATACATCACTAATTATGGTATTTATATATTTTAATATGCATATATCTAATATTTAATATACATCACTAATTATGGTATTTATATATTTTAACTTCTAAAAAATAATTATAACTGCAGGAAAGTAATTACTATTTTGTTCAGTAAATTATGGTTATCAATCGTAGTTTAACTCTTAACATCCTATACCACCTCATTCCACCCCGCCGGAAGTCACATTCATTTTCCTAATCCACTCCAAACGATAGCCTTTGTTTAAATGTAATATTAAACATATTTAGAAGTATTTGATTTAAGGGAAATAACAGGTAACTTTAAATGAAAAGGCCATTTTTTGATAAATCCTTATAGGAATGGGACTCTGGACTTAGAAAATTCTCAACAGGAGTTAAAAAAAAAAAAAATGTTAATATCCTTATGGGAGCATGTTTATGATATAATTTCAAATAGTCTACATGTTTTCACCATCCCTGTCAACAGATTTTTGGAATCTCCTACAGGTGATTTTTTAAAAAAATCTTAATATTTCTATGGAAGTATCTTTACTAGAAAAGCAGAATTGATATTAACTGGGGAAGATTCCAATAATGTATTGACAGGGATGGTGAATAAGTGAAGACTTTAAAATTATATATATGCCGAAACACGTGTCTGTGGATGACTTATTATTATTGATATTTATATATATATATATATATATATTTCTTTCATTAATCCAAAAGGGTTCAATATATCTTGTAAAATATAGAGCATTAAAGGAAAAAAGTTTAGTTTGAGGGACAAAAGTTTATTTTTAGGAGACATAGATAAAAATAATCCTAAACCAGGTGAGTATATATAATATTAGCTACCTATAATTTTTTAGTTCTCTTGAGGAAGGTGTACCTTGAACATCAAAACTGTGGTAGAGAGAAAAACTTTTCTACAACTGATATATATATATATATATATATAGTAAATGAAGAAAAAACTCTAAACTTGCTTCTTCATTTACTAAATATCTTGCTCTGTCTTTCTACTCACTGGTATTAGACACATTGAGCTCTCCTTATGGTCTACCTACATCAGCTTGGTTAAACCACACGTTGAAAGATCCTAACTACAGAAAATATATATATATATATATATATATATATATATATATATATATATACAGTGATGCTGATAGCTTTTTGAGTTAATGTATCCTAGGACGCACATATTTGCTTTGAATGAGTCCCCGAGAAAATTTATGGGTCCCAACTAAAGTTTCTTAATAGATTGTACAGTTTTTATTTAGGATCTATGGAAATAAAAAAAGTCATCTAACTCCTACCTTGTAACCTATCCTGTGTGATTCATTTCTAAGAAACTATTGAAATATATTTAGAGTTAGCTTAAAATGGTCAGGGAGAAAAAAGAAAAACACTGGGATGCATGGATATGATTTTACGGCGTCCTTTTAGATTTTTATTCATAAGGGACGCAGGATGCATACCCATCAGCATCTCTGTATATATATATATATATGAGAAAGTTTCTGTATGTCTGTATGTTTGTTTGTACAACAACTGAGTGCATGTCTTTTATAAAGGAAAATTAGTGCAGACCAAAGTTCAATAAAATCCACAATCTATTTTTGTCTGAAAGAGGATAAAAAATTTTTTTTACCCCTCATTTTTCAAAAGAAAAGCTAAATAAGAATATAATAAGTGTATGAATCAATGATATATTAAAAAATTAATTTTTAAAGAATGATTAAAAAAATACAACAAATTAATAATGGATAAAACATAATAAAAAAACAAATAAAAGAAAAAATACAAACAAGAATAATAAAAATAAACAACTTAACAAGAATTTATAAAGAATAAAAAATAACAAATATATAGAAAAAGACTTTTTATTAATCTATACATATATATATAAGTGAAATAAAATGGAACTTAATCCGACAGTGTGAATTTGATATATTGAAAAAAGAGATGTTTACAAATGCTTTTTAAAACCGTAGAGAGGAAGGCCCTGAAACGGTTTGCACATTCTCTGCTGATGATCCCATGCATTTGTAAACATCTCTTGTTTTTTCAATATATCAAATTCACATATATATATATATATATATATATATCTATTAATAATGGAGATTTGCTTCCGTTTTTTTGTCTGTAACAAAAATTATGTCACTGCTTATGTCACATTATCCAAAATCGTCATAACATAGAATAAATACACTCAAAATTTGAACATGCAACATTAGACAGTGCTCATTGTTTTTTAAAACAAGTTTTAATAAATACATTACTGGTATTATATATCTATATATAGTTTGTTTTATTTTAATATATATTTAAAGTTTACATTTCAAATTGTTTTATTTTTAATCCTTTAATGAATTTGATGATTTTACTTACTTAGGGTACAAACTCGCTGACATTGAATTTTTTACTCCCACCCCTCAGGCAATATGTTTCAAAAATCTATTTTTACATCGCTCGGAGGGCGTTTTATTTTTTGTACTAGTTATCATAATGGAGATTGTGTGTTTTTCTGTCTGTAACCGAAACTATATTACTACTTGAGTCACAATTCCCTTAGTTATTTATGTCACATTCTCCATGATTTTATTTTTATTTAAACCCCAATTATTAATAAAAGTGTTTTACATTATTAATACTGTTGGCCTTATCTACATACTAGATATTTACCACGTACCCCACATGTACGGGTTAGGCACAAAGCCCTATTAATGTGGGACCACGTACAAGCCGAGATTCATGAGTGGCGGGTGAAAAATTGCATTGATCCCGTTAGCATTCCCCCTCAAGGGGGGGCGCCTCAGGCACTGGGCAATCAAGGGGACAGGTGTTGCCTGGGGGGATGGCCCCCTGGAATCAATGATGTTAACTTTTAAGGTCCAGCGGCCGAAGCTCACTGGACCCCTGGTCGAAACCGGTGTTAGAGGTATTTGCCTCATACCCCACTTGTATGGGCTGGGCACAAGGCCTCGTTTTAATGTGGGCCCACCCACAAGCTGAAGCTCATGGGTGGGAAAGAACAAAAGTTGCGTCGATCCCTTCGGCATTTCCCCTCAAGAGGGGCGCCTTAGGCGCTGGGCAATAAACCCAGCCCCGCCCCCAAGGGGGCAGGTATTGCCTGAGGGGATAGCCCCCTGGGATCGACACTATTAACTTGTAAGGTCCAGTGGCCGAAGCTCACTGGACCCCTGGTCGAAACTGGTGTTAGATATGATGGACATATCTACATACTAATAACATGCAATTGTATTTATATATACAACAAAATGTTGGTTTACAGTGTGAATGAAAAGGCTAATTTGCATATTGATATTAAAAATTTGATTTTAATAAATATGTGCTTGATATTGTTGATATGAGCAAAAATCTTGGGGATAAATCTTTAAAAAAATCAATTAACAAAAAGAAAAGATAATTTTATTCTTTACTTCCTAATTTAACTAAATAGTTAAATCATGAAAATTTAGCAATGAAAGACGGGAGGCATGGAAGAGTAAGTTTTAGTTGTTCTATTTTTCAAATATACCCTCCGTTTCAAATCTTTTTATCTGCATTCTTATTTAGTTTCATTAGCCTTTCTAATTTAATATAATATTTTATATTAAAATTTGATACTTAAATACTTGCACCCGGATGACGCATATATTTGCTTGTATGAAAAAAGAATTTTTATTAATCTATAGATAAATATATATAAGAGATCTATTTTAACTTTTTAAATCCCAGGCAATGCTCGGTAGCCCTGCTATAATATCATAAAAGAACTCCCAAGGAAATTGTAACATTTTGTGGTTAAATTGAACTTAATGGACCTAAATTCCACAATCGTATGTCACCCCGCAGAAAGAAAAAAATACCAAAAATCAGGGAATTAACCGAATTTAATGAAATTTTCAGTGTTGATATATTAATGAATAAAAGATATAATGCAATAGTTATTCTATTTAAAAACATTTACATTTTTTCAGGTCAGTTAACTTTGAACCACGTATCTTTGAGAATCGGTGTTACACGTGGTTCAAAGTTAACTGACCTGAAAAAATGTAAAAGTTTTTAAATAGAATAACTGGTGCATTATATCTTTTATTCATTAACTCTTAACATCCTGTTGAGATTTTTCTAAGTCCAGAGCATTCCTATAAGGATATATTAAAAAAATGGCTAAAAATGACCTTTGCATCTAAAGTTACCTAATATTTCCCTTAAATCAAAGATTTCTACATATGTTTAATATTAAATTTAAACAAAGGCTATTGTTTGGGGCTGATTAGTTAAAACGAATGTGACTTCCAGCCGGGTGGAATGAGGTGGTATAGGACTTTAAGAGTCAACACTGAAAATTTCATTAAATTCGGTTAATTCCCTGAATTTTCTTTTCGGCGGGGTGACATACAATGGTGGAATTTAGATCTGTTAAGTTCGATTTAACCCATTTGGCTTTAATAAGCTATTAAATTACAAATATTATATATATATTATATATATTATATATACTAGCAAATATATGCACCCTCCGGGTGCAAGTATTTAAGTTTTGATATAATAAAATATCATATTAAATTAGAAAGGCTAATGAAACTGACTAAGAATGCAGATAAAAAGATCTGCAACAGAGGGGGTATAATCGAAAAATAGAACAACTTTGAAACTAACCTTTCCATCATTTTCCATTACTCCCTTCTTTCATTGGTAAATTTTCCTAATTTAACTATTTAGTTAGAATAGGAAGTAAAGGATAATATTACAGTTATTTCTTCTTGTAAATAAATTTCTTTTAAGATTTATCCACAAGATTGTTGTTTATATTTCTTAAGATAAACCCAAACAATTAGAAATCAATAATACCAAGCACATATTTATTAAAATAAAATTTTAAATATCAATATGCAAATTAGCCTTCTCGTTCAAACTGTAAACTGCTATTTTGTTGTATATATAAATACAATTGCATGTTATTAGTACGTAGATATGGTCAACAGTATTAATAATGTAAAACAATTTTTATTAATAACTGAAGGTTTAAAAGAATGAAATCATGGAGAATTTGACGTAAATAATTAAGGGAATTGTGACTTGAGTAGTAATATAGTTTCGGTTACAGACAGAAAAACACACAATCTCCATTATAATAAGATTATTACAAATAACATACCTGCTGCATTTGACATCCTCAAAGCAGGTGTCGACTGTGCGCATTTGTTGTGCTTTATTATAACGGGCAAAGCGCAGAAAAGCTACCACCTGAGCCTGGTGGTGCTCATTCAAATCAAGGGACACAGACTGGAAAAGAGAAAAAGAATTAACAGGTTTTTAAAAAACAACATTCATATCAGAATAAAAAAAATCTCATTTGGTTCCCTGTATTATAATAACTAGCAAATATATGCACCCTCCAGATGCAAGTATTTTAGTTAAATTTTATAATAAAATATCATATTAAATTAGAAAGGCTAATGAAACTGAATAAGAATGTAGATAAAAAGATTTTGAATAGAGGGGGTATGATTGAAAAATAGAACAACTTTGAAACTAACTCTTCCATCATTTTCCGTTACTCCCGTCTTTCATTGGTAAATTTTCCTAATTAAATTGTTTAGTTAAAATAGGAAGTAAAGAATAATATTACAGTTATTTCTTCTTGTTAAGGGATTTCTTTTAAGATTTATCCCCGAGATTTTTGCTCATATTTAATAAGATAAAACCAAACAATTAGAAATCAATAATACTAAGCATATATTTATTAAAATCAATTTTTTAAGATCAATATGCAAATTAGCCTTCCCATTCATACTGTGAACCGCTATTTTGTTGTATATATAAATACAATTGCATGTTATTAGTATGTAGATATGGTCAACAATGTAAGTAATGTAAAACAATTTTATTAATAATTGAGGTTTAAATAAAAATAAAACCATGGAGAATATGATGTAAATAACGAAAGGAATTGTGACTTGTATAGTAATATAGTTTCGGTTACCGACAGACAAACCCACAATCTCCATTATAATAAGATATAATAATGGAGATTCGCTTCCAGTTTATGTCTGTAACAAAAATTACGTCAATGCTTACGTCATATTATCCAAAATCGCCATAACATAGAATAAATACTCAAAATTTGAACATGCAACATTAGACAGTCCTCATTGTTTTTTAAAACAAGTTTTAATAAATACATGACTGGTATTATATATCTATATATAGTTTGTTTTATTTTAATACATATTTAAAGTTTACATTTCAAATTGTTTTATTTTTAATTTTTTAATCCTTTAATGAATTTGATGATTTTACTTACTTAGGGTGCAAACTCGCTGACATTGAATTTTTTACTCCCACACCTCAGGCAATATGTTTAAAAAATCTATTTTTACATCGCCTGGAGGACGTTTTTTTTATTAATAATAATGAAATTTATTGTGTACAATACATAGAATAATGTACTAATATCAGGAACATGAATAGTGTACAGTAATAATATACATGTATGTTGCTGTTGGTAAGGGTCTATTTAACTCTTAACGTCCTATACCACCTCATTCCACCTGTTCGGAAGTCACATTCATTTTTCTAATCTACTCCAAACGATAGCCTTTGTTTAAATGTAATATTAAACATATTTAGACATCTTTATTTTAAGGGAAATAACAGGTAACTTTAAATGAAAAGGACATTTTTAGCCATTTTTTAATAAATCTTTATAGGAATGGGTCTCTGGACTTAAAAAATTCTCAACAGGATGTTAAGAGTTAATAATAATAATGAAATTTATTGTGTACAGTGCTCAGGTGCACCACAACTCATCAAAGTCTCATGTATAGTACATAGAATAACGTACTAATGTCAGAAACATGAATAGCATACAATAATAATATATGTGCATATGTGTGTGGAGGGGGGTTTCAGGTATAGTGTTGGCAAATTACAGGAAGCATGGAGGCTTTGAAAGATGCAAGATGGTTAATGACCTTATGAGCATTTACCAGGTCAGTTGCCAGACATCAGAGTTTCAATGAATCCATTCCCAGGGCAGCAAGACTATATGGCAGATTGCCTGATGGAGGGTATTCGTTTGGTTGCATGTCTCTGTACAGTTTCCAAGAGGTTAATGTTCTGAGTGAGGTAGGGGTTCCAGACTGGTGATGCAAATTCCAAGTGTGGCCGCACCATAGCTTTATACAACTTTAAATAGATAGCGACTTCAGTTGCTGGTAGACCGCAAAAGCACCACCTGTCAGACGCATGGGGACTACACATTCTATTTTTTTTGACTGAACAAAGCCGACATGCAAGGGCAGCTTTCTCAATCCATTCAATAATGGATTGACTAGTATCTATTGAATAAGTTCTAGTTAGCCTACTGTTGGTTTTAATAACAGCAGCTAAGTAGAACTTATTCTTCACGATGGTGAGTATCATTGTTTCTACATCTCCCCTCTCCCTCCCCCGCGTGCAGGCAAGGCTCTACAAGGAGTGAACTGTTCTTTAAGGCCTGCCCTGTTATGCGGGAATAACCTGGACAAGGCTCGAGGGATTTTCGATGGACGAAGGCAGGTTGATGTATCAGTGCTCACTGTGGGGTGTCGAATTGCTGTATGCGCATCATTTCTGGGTGATGTTGGGAGATTGGAATGCATAGATGAAGTATTGCTTGCAGGGCTTGTAAATTCAGGCATTGCACTTGGCATTGGGGTGGGTTTTGCTTTGGCCTCCAACTTCCTCAAGAAACGGCGATTCCTGAGAGTGACTCTTCCTGATCCATCGACCCTGATTTGGTACTGACGATCTGGAAGGACAGTAACGATCCTGCCCGCAGCGCCATATTGAAGTCAGTTAGCCTACTGTTGGTTTTAATAACAGCAGCTAAGTAGAACTTATTCTTCACGATGGTGAGTATCATTGTTTCTATGCATCTACGACCCTGGACAAGGCTCGAGCGATGTTCAGTGCTCACTGAATTGCTGTATGCGCAGCATAGATGAAGTATTGCTTGCAGGGCTTGTAAATTCAGGCATTGCACTTGGCATTGGGGTGGGTTTTGCTTTGGCCTCCAACTTCCTCAAGAAACGGCGATTCCTGAGAGTGACTCTTCCTGATCCATCGACCCTGATTTGGTACTGACGATCTGGAAGGACAGTAACGATCCTGCCCGCAGCGCCATATTGAAGTCAGTTAGCCTACTGTTGGTTTTAATAACAGCAGCTAAGTAGAACTTATTCTTCACGATGGTGAGTATCATTGTTTCTACAGTATCCACGCCTCTAAACTCCGGTATTAGCTTAATATCGAATTTATCCGTCATCATGAAGCCGAAAATAGGCTTGAAAAAAGTTTTTCAACTGGAGTCTGTTCAATTAACAACAGTAATCCCATCCGTTCAGCAAACTGCTCTCACAGTAACAGCGTTCCTCTTTGTTTTTCTTTACCCAAAATACAGTAGTCGCCGAATTCCACCTCTCTCGCAGTCACTTGCTTTGTTGCTCTCTCCCAGGGTCAGTGACCATCCGTTTTTATTCTCGCTTAGCTACCCTTTATGCAAATTCTGTTTCATCCCATCCGGGTCTCTCGTGCACGGCAAAAGCGATTCTTTGCTGCTTACGTTGAGGGGATCAGCCATGCCCATTACAACTTCTTTGGTAATTTATGAGGAAGTGCGTCCCGGTCTCCTGCCTCAGAAATTGCTACCCGGTGACTATTAAAATAACGTCCCCAGCTATGTTGTCTCGGCGGTTTTACTTGAAAGAAAACAACCAACTTAGGGCGTTAAATGTATTTTAGAGGGGGGAGGGTTTCTCTTTATGAACAAATGGAGATGGGTGTATATATATATATAAACAAAGTAAAAAATGAACAAATTGAGGTAGATAGATAGATATCCATCTTCATATCTAAACAAGAATTACGACAAATTTCTAAACAAATTACGATAAATAAATAAGAATTACAACAAAAAATACATTTAACGCCCTAAGTTGGTTGTTTTCTTTCAAGTAACACCACCAAGACGACATAGCTGGGGACGTTATTTTAATAGTCACCGGGTAGCAATTTCTGAGGCAGGAGACCGGGACACACTTCCACATAAATTACCACTTCATCTGCTGGGTATATATATATGGCGAGAGAGTTAATTTCTATTAAGATTATGAGAGCATCTGAGGTTATGCCCTCATTATCCACAGAAAGTGATGTTAATACACGAATAGGAAAGGCATGGTTGGACCCAAACAAATTATCAGTCATATGGAAATCTAATCTCATTGATAAGTTAAAGCGACGATTCTTCCAGGCTGTGGTTATATCAATACTGCTGTATGGCTGCACCACTTGGACCCTAACGAAGTGCCTTGAGAATAAGCCAGATGGGAGCTGCACAAGAATGCTGCGTGCAGTCTTGAACAAGTCGTGGAAACAGCACCCCATAAGGAAGCACCTGTCCCCCCATCTCACAAACCATCTGAGTGAGACGGACTAGGCATGCAAGGACGAGCTCATGTGACGTTCTCCTGTGGAAGCCAACACATGGACATGCTAACGTGGGCCGCTCACCAATGACCTACATTGACCAACTATGCGAGGATGCTGGATGCTGCGCAGAGGACCTCCCAGGGGCAATGAGTGATAGGGAGGGTTGGCGAGAGATTGTCATCGATATCTGTGCTACTTGCGCAACATGATAATGATTTAATCTCTTATTTACTTGCTGGGAGTAGTTGGCTGGTACCTTACTTCTTCTGTAGTCTGTTTCTTATGTAGCGTAGCTGGGGGCATTCCTTCTTACTGTATTTGTTGACTGTCTAGTTCTTCAAGATGCTGGTCTGATCTCACCAAGGCTGCCATTAGTTCTCTCAGAGATAACACAAGGCATATATTTTGTGACCACATATTTTTTATTAAGTCAGAACTTCCTGGGATACTTTTAAAAGATATACTTAGTACAAAAAAAGAATTATTATTCTAAATAAAAAAGAAGTTTTAACAGCTTTTAACGTGTCACTAAAAATATCCAATGGAAAAAAAAAAATCAGCAAATGAAAAATAAGAAATTTTAAACTCTTTCAAAAATCAAAATAGAGAATATTCTTGCAATAATCATAATAATTTCAAAATATCAAGTTGGAACAAAATAAATGGCCATTTTTTGTTTGTTTGGCATTAAAGTGAAGGAATTCTTTCCACGATTTCAAACTCCATCATTACACTGCTGAAGCCACCCACAACATCAACAATACTTGTGGGGTCGTCTGGAATTAGCTTCAGAATGGACAGTGTTATTGCTGGTTCAAAAAGAATTATCTTCTGCTGATCTGAATCTCCTAAATAAGCCTAGTTGGGGGGTGTCACAAGTCATCACTCATCCATTCATGAAGAATCAATGACAACTATAAAGACTCACCCAGAAACAAAAGGCAAGGGGGGGAGGTGAAAACATAGGTAAGATCCTCAACCACATGCATGGAGTGAAATCGGACAAGACTTTCGTTCCAATTTAAATAAATTTAAATTTAAATTAATATTTGTTTTAAAATTATCTCTGGTAAAACATAATTACTCTCCGAACATCCTAATAATATAGATTAATTGATTGATTTTAAAGGCATGTAAACTTGTCTGTGTTATTTTATGTCTAGAAGTTAGGAAATAGTGTTCATTGCATGTAATTCTCCCCCAAACAAGGAGTAAATAGTAGGGCAGACTGGGCTCTTTAACCTTGGTACAGCAACTAGTCTAGAAGGAAAACTCTGAATTCAAACCTGGTAAACACTTTTTAAAAAATTGTTAAACATCCAATGGTGCTCTTCCAATACGTGATCTACCAAATGGTTTCTAATCCAATATGTGATCTACCAAGTTGTTTACATTCCAATATGTGATTTACCCATTATTTTCCCATTAAACTAACCCTAACTCTGTCTTCTTTTTTCCTAGTAGATCACATGCCATCAATGGTAGATAACATATTGGAAGAGCACCATAAAAGATTCTTTCTTTTTCTTAACAATCCTATCTTTTGAAATAGTCATTAACTTCAAGGAGGAGTGATACAGAGATAAGAACAGGGAAATAAATAAACAAATAGGCTTAGCATGACAATAAAAAAAATTATATAAGGAAAAAATGATTACAGACAGAGGGATAAAAAGAGACTCCATTTACAGATTAAAATAAACATCATAGGAGGAGGAGGTTTGTTTTGTTTTGTTTTACGGCATATCAACCTCGGTGGGTCATTTTAATGCTGACAAAGTTTTGAAATATTCATTCTTAATAGATATTCAATTTTTATAAACTCATGTTTTTCTATTTAACCCATAGATGGAACCCTAACTACCCATTAACTACCCATTATTTTCCCATTAAACTAACCCTAACCCTGTCTCCTTTTTTTCCTAGTAGATCACATGCCATCAATAGTAGATCACAAACCTTCGGTAGATCACATATTGGAAGAGCACCCATTCAATGTCTTTACACTAACCATCTAAAAATCAACGGTACCTATCGATTGATCCCCCCCCCCCTCAAACCATTAAGTTGTTGACCTATGGTTAATTGCTTATATTTTGGGAACTAGGAGTAAAAGAAATCACTGAAACATACTCTTAACTGAATCATATTTCTGTATATACATATCATGAAATACTATACAATTAAAAAGCATTTGTTATCATTGGTTTCAAAGCAGCATATCAGCCACCTATCATCAAGACAATCGCTTTGAATATAAGACAGCAAATGTTTAGTCAGTTTATATATAAACATTTGCTGTCTTATATTCAAAGCAACTGTCTTGATGATAGGTGCCTGATATGCTGCTTTGAAACCAATGGTAACAAATGCTTTTTAATTGTATAGTATTTCATATCAAATCTTATTATAATGGAGATTGTGGGTTTGACTGTCTGTAACCGAAACTATATTACTATACAAGTCACAATTCCCTTTGTTATTTACACCACATTCTCCATGATTTTATTTTTTTATTTAAACCTCAATTATTAGTAAAATTGTTTTACATCATTAAGACTGTTAACAATATCTACATACTAATAACATGCAATTGTATTTATATATACAACAAAATAGCTGTTCACAGTGTGAATGGGAAGGCTAATTTGCATATTGATCTTAAAAATTTGATTTTAATAAATATATGCTTAGTATTATTGATTTCTAATTGTTTGGTTTTATCTTATTGAATATGAGCAAAAATCTCGGGGATAAATCTTAAAAGAAATCCATTAACAAGAAGAAATAACTGTAATATTATCTTTTACTTCCTATTTTAACTAAATAGTTAAATTAGGAAAATTTACCACTGAAAGACGGGAGTAATGGAAAATGATGGAAGAGTTAGTTTCAAAGTTGTTCTATTTTCCGATTATACCCCCTCTGTTCCAAATATTTTATCTGAATTCTTATTCAGTTTCATTAGCCTTTCTAATTTAACATGATATTTTATTATATTAAAACTTAAATACTTGCACCCGGATGGTGCATATATTTGCTAGTATATATAACTCTTACACCTGTAATTGAGCATTTTATTTTATTTTCTCCAGTACAATATATATATATATATATAATATATATATATATATATATATATATATGTTGTTGAGAATAGAGGAAAGTTTAGTGGATATTTCGCCTCATATTGAATGAAGCCTTGTCGGCTTTATTGAACATAGGTACTCGTACATTTGCTTTTATAGTGAAAAGGTGAAAATGTACGAGTACCTATATTCAATAAAGCTGACGAAGCTTCATTCAATATGAGGTGAAATATCCACTAAATTTATGCTGTTTTATCCACACTTTCCTCTATTCTCAACTACATTTTGTCAGATTTATTCAAATCCTCCACTCCTCACACACACACACATATATATATAATATATATATATATATATATAAATAAAAGTCATTCACAGACACTGTGTTTTGACGTTTCACGTCTCATCAGTGTGGCTGGACACAGCAACTAACTCCGACCAGGAGCGAAACCCGACTGACTTTATGTCAACCCAATCCGTTAACCTCTAGGCCATTGTCAGCTGCCATTAAGGAGCAGTGTTTTAACTGTTTTAAATACATACATCTGTGTATATACTTTACGATCACTAATATATATGTATTTTGTATGGGAGAAAATAAAATAAAATGTTCAATTACAGGTGTCAGCTATATCTAATATAGAAACATATTTTTCTATATTATGACAGATATTTTTTTTAGAGGGATATCATGGGCAAATAGATAAATTTTATAATTAATATTTTTTAATTTTTTTTTAAAGATTTTCACTAACACTTGTCTTTAGGATTAACAAAAAGTAGAAATCTATTTTACACATGTACAAAATCTTAAATTTAGTTTAAATTAATACTTGAATAATTGGACACAAACTTTAGAGTGGAATGGTCCACCTTTGAAGATTCTAGGTATGTTTAATTAATTCTTTTTTTTATTGAGAAAAAACTAATATTTTAAGGTCCATGAACACAAATAAATTTTTAAGGAAGTTTAAAATAAATAGATAAATAAATAAAACTTTTGTTTTCGTAATCTTTATTAAACCATTATTTTGTAAGAAAAATTCAATGGACAAGAGTTAATATTTAGATTTGGGGTGGGGGAAGGGTACTAAATAAATAATATTTATTTAGTACCCTTCCCCCACCCCCAAATTATTTATTAAATATTTTTAGTTTAAAAGTATAGTTCGTGTCGAAGTACAAAGATTTTTGGACACTAAAATAGGTGAATTTTAAGAGCTTTATTCTAAACTTTCCTACATTTATTTGCCAGAGTAAATTAGAAATTTAAAAAAAAAAAAAAAACTTCACTGAATAAATTAAATAAGTCCCAAAACTAAGCATTTTCTTCCGTGTAAAACTTTTTAAAAGAAAATATTTTAATAATATTTGGTCATAGTAAAATACTCACAAAGTAATATCAACAAGTATATTTAATCATTAGTTTCAACCGGCATAAATTAATATTAAAATAATAGTTTAATTTTTCTTAAATGTTTAACATTTTGCAAATTTTTTTTTTTTTGATAATCCGTAACCCGTGGTAACACCGTACAGTAACAATAAAAGGCTAAAAACAATCGATTGATATTTCAAAAATTGATTACCAATAAAACAAAAAAAAAAAAAGTCAATTATTAAAAACAGGTATTATACAAAGCAATATATCTTTAAAGACATAAGACCAAACTGACATTTTATAAACATTTTTTTTTGTAAGAACAAAAATATTGTTTACCATCGTGATACCAAAGCTGGTAGCGGGAATTCTCGCAACGCAATGACGAGATTTATTCATATCCTTTTAGTTTATATTTTGTAATATTTTTTTATTTTTTCAAAACTAATATTATTATTTTTTTAAACAATAATTAAATCAGTAATTAAAATAATTTTTACGTATCAAACAGGATTTATAATTTTTGTTGAGATTGAGGCTAACATTTTCCGGGCGTGTACTAATTTAAAGATGGCCGCTTCAGGTAAGGGCATGCGTGTACTCCGCTCTTTAAATGTGTTTTGTAAATGATAATTCTTGTTGTTTTTTTACTTGTAGATTTTGATTATTTGTTAGATTGTTATATAGACGAACTTTGGTATCGCTTAGAAAGTGTTTGATTTAAAAAAATGACTCATTCGAGACTTACATCATGCTCAATATTGTTCACTCTAAATCGGCACGTTGATTTTTTTTCTGGTCGTTTCTAATAATATAAAAAAAAAATAAGTCGGTTTTTACTCCAATTTAATCATTATTCTTAAAGTAGGATACACTCTATTTACTGTGGATTTATTTTTAAATTATTTACTTATCGATGTCAAATAGAAAGAGATAATATTTAAGTGTAAAAAAATTTGCTGCCTGGACAGAATAAGAAGATTGAAGCGCTGTAGCTGGTCACAAATTGGGGGGTTCGTTTTTATGACTAAAATGTGGCCTTTTTTCCTTCTATACACGAATTGATGAAACCAAATTAACTCATTTTAATATTTTATCATTTTGTCATTACTTTAATATTCTTTAAACTTTATTTTGTATTGTGGTTGGTTTTAAAATTCCGGTAAAGAACTCTTAAAGCAATTCCTCCCTTCTCTATTGTGACAACTCTGGTAGATGCCTAAATTTCACTTTGCTACTAGAGGTCACAAAGTGAGGGTTCGATTCTATTTTTCGTCTTTTATTTTTTTATTATTAAATCTTAAATTTTACTTTGTGAATACGATTACATCTGATGTGAATTTATGTAAAATTATGACATTATTTGAAAATAATGTGAATATAACACGCTGATTGTCTGGATATTGTTATTTTGTGGTTATTCACATTTTTTGTCGGTCTCTCTAGAGTAGTTACTACTTTTTTCTTTTTTTTTTTTTTTTTTTACTTGTTTCTTTTTTGTTGATTTAACTAATAAGATTAACAAATAATTAACAACGTGTTATTTGATTTACCGACTCTATATTCTAAGTCTCAGGTTTTATACCTGTTTTTTCTCTTGTTAGATCGTAAATGTTATTCCTTTAAAAATGGAAAAAAAAAATGGTGAAACACGTGCAACAGTGTGAAGAGACAATTTTTGAAAACCTTTCTTTTTTATAATCTTAATAGAAAAAAAAAACTATCAGATTTTTTTTTATTTGTTTGTTTTAATATCTAACCTAAATCCAACCATAAGGATAAACTAACTGCTCTACACGTTTCATTTTGCAATATGGCCTTTTTTTTTAATCCAGGGATTAGCAGCAGCTTTGAATTAATAGTTTAAAACTTGTTTTTTTTTTTTTTTTTTACTTGCAGTTGGTTAAATTTTGTAATTTATTGAAAATATGATTTTTGCTTGAGGGAAGTAAATAGAAGTATATAAAAAAAAAAACAATTTTATTTCTGTATGTGTTAAACTTATTGTTCCGCTTAAAATGCTTGTAGTTAAAGTACTTCCGTTTTAAAAAAGAAAAAAAATTAGTCTAGTTGAAAGAATTGCTAGTGTAAGCGCGACTTGGTATTTTTTTTTTATTGAGAAGGGAGGAGAGGGTCATTATATGTCCAAATGGTTAAATTAGTGATCACATTTCAAGTATAGTTCTTGTGAAACACTACCTTTTCAAACTTATGTCTAGTTTTTAAATGCGTATTTCTTTAGTTAGAATTTTTATACTAATTCAAATTATTAAAAAAGAAATATCTTCAGAAATGTTTTTTTTTAAACCAAATTTTAAAAGTAAATTACGCGGAAAAATCTTACAAGTTATATGCCCCCTCACTATGTAAAAAAAAAAATACATAAAACAGATTGGGCTATTCTTTGTTGATTTTTCAATTATAATTTTTTTTATATATTGGTTTTTGGCCTAAAATAATGTGGCTCATTCTGTTTTTTGGTGTTTTATTTCTCAAATATTAAAGTTTTAAGGGAAATGACCTACACAGCAGCCGCGGAATAAGTTTTATTCTACATGCTGGTAGGGCCCTTCTTAGAAATTTGGCGGGAATTTTCAGATTCAAACATTTCTCGCTTTAAATCCATTTTCTTTTGAAAAATTTTAAAAACAATTCTAATATTGTCTCTTATTTTAATTTGAATAGATATCATTTATTTAATGAATAGCTACGTTAGAATTTAATTGTCATTTATACAATTTACTTTTACGCACGTATACGTTCAATTCATGAGATCGTGTTTGAATCTTTTTCCACCCTCATAATACAGAGTTAATTAATTAATTTAGATTTTTTTAAAAATGTTTTTATCTCTTTTCTAGAGTCTCTAATAATAATAATGGTGGAATGCATATAACACGTGCTTTATTTTTTTTTTTTTCGTGCAATTTCTCCAATACTTCGATTTTTTTTTATTTGCTGAACAAAGAGACTGTCCTGCTTTTAACATTTTTTATACTTGTTTCTACCTTTTCTTTCTGCAATTTTTTAAACGTAGATAAATTTAATTTTATTTACAATTGGGCGTAATGGAGGACTATCTTTCTTACCCTGTCTAGTTAGTTTCATTTTTATTACGTGGCTTCATAAAATATGTCTGTATTTGATCCATTGTTGCTTCGTTAAAGAATTGATTCGACACACTTGCTTTTCTGCCATGAAGCTATCGTTTCATTGCACGTCGTATTTATTCAACAATTGGAAAAATTGCCTATGTCGCAAATTAATACTCTTCTTTTTTACTCTCCTAATATTAATAATCCGATTTTAATTCTATCAACCTCGATTTTTCCCACTCCTCTCTTTCTCTCTATGATAATACGTACAAATGTTTTTCTTAGAAATTTCAACGCGTTATTTTGCTTATCTATTTTAAGAGACATTTCAACATTTTATACTAAAAAAATAGCGCTAGTGAAAAGTAGATAGACTCCCTCGCTGTCTGATACTGACATTAAGCCACCCCGTTGACTTTACTTTTTTATGCTAAAAACAAAAGTAAATTAGATGGGTTTTTTAAATATTTTGGTTTTGTTCAATAAGAATTATTAGATCTAGAGATGACAAATTTATTTTCTGAAGAAATGGTGTTGTGTACAGTAGTGGGCTTTACCGTAAAAATATTTTTTTTAAAGACGAAAAAAATATTAAGCTTAAAAATTAAAATAAGAAGCATTAAATTAAGAAATTAGTTTAGAAATAACATTTTAAATCACAGATTGTTATATTAATACTTTTTCCCCTCATTTTTTTGTTTGTTTTACAAATACCAACAAGAAAGAGACCCAGTTTCTACTGTATATTCAAAATTAATAACCTATTTTTCTTAAAAGAATTACTTATATATCTTAAAATATTTTAAACCTGAAAACCTATGAAATTGCAGAGGTGGTCACTACTAAAATAGGCTCAGTCCTAATTAGTGATCATCCTCCACGCATTAATTAATCATTTGTTGTTTTTTTTTTTGTGTAAAAAAAAATGTAATGTGAAAATGAACATTCTTCTACACACGTTATTTTTTTTAGATAACGTTTTAATAGGCAGTCATTTAAAAAGGCCCACTATAAAGAGTTGTAGTTTTATTGTCGAGATAGATTTATTCGTGTGACTCGAACAGGTGTTGATTTGTCGATAAAAAGTCCCAACTTAATCAAAAGTTTCTTTGCTTAACTTGTTTTTCCCATACTATTTGTTTTATGTTATTTCGCATTTCGATTTTTTGGTTTCAAACATTTATTGTGCGTAAAATGTCATTGCTTACAATCACATACTTACTATTAGCGTAATTGGAATAAACTCTTATTTATTTATATTAAAAAAAAATTTTGTAAAATCCACTATGTGACGAGGTAGACGTATGTTTTAATTCGTAGCAAATTGTCTCCGAATTTGTTTTTTTAAAGCGTACTTGCAAGAAAAGAGAAATAGTAATTGGTGACAACACGTGTGACACTTTCAACGACATTATTAGGGTAGGGAAAGAGGGTAAGGGTGGGTTAAGCTAAGAATTAAGATTTTTTTTTTCTTTTTTATGTCTTTTAATTGTATCTTCTGTCTCTAACTTTTTTTAAGGCATGAGGAAAAATGATTATAAGATTTAAATATTTTTTTAATAAAAAAATATTAATATATTGAAGAATATTTTGGTAAGGCGTAAGGTTTTTTTTTTAAATTTAATTTGTAAACATCGGAATATACTAGACATTTTGAAATAAAATAACCTATGCATTATAAAATTCATTCATTGTTAAATCAACACTGAAAATTTAATTTAAATCGGATAATTGTCTGATTTTTTTTTTTTTCATTCGGTAGGATTAAATTTATTTTGTAAACACGGATTTTACGGCAACTTTGGCGGCCATGTTAAGATAAATTTGAGCAAAACTGGCCGAAAATAATAGTTTTAAATGTATTAAAAAATAAATTACATGTGTAATATTATTTTGCTATTTTTACTGATGCTCATTATGTTACAACTTTTCGACTTTGTTACTACATTTTGACCTTAAATAATCGATTTCATTAATTTTAATTCTTTTTTAAAAATGAAAATCAGACGAAATATTGGGTATACCTAGAATATAGACATCCTGTATTTAAAGAGTCTAAAAACAATAGCCCCATTTTTACTGTCCCAAAACTGACCTTTGTATATTTTGTGTTGAAATATTGTTTAGCTGAACTACTTTTTTTTATCACTTAATTATTGAAAATTTGGGCTAAAAGTATTTAAATATTTTACATCAAATGAATCGGATTTTAAATTAGTGAAATTAAAGAAAGTACAGATTTTACTTAGAGAAACTCAGAGATGCTAATTGGTACGCGTCCTGCGTCTCTGATGCACAAAAATCTAAAAGGATGCAGTAAAATTGTATTCATGCCTCCCTGTGTCTTTCTTTTTTCTTCCCTCACCATTTCAAGCTAACTGTAAATACATTTCAATAATTTTTTAGAAATGAATTATACAGGATAGGTTATAGCAAATATATTCGTCCCAGGAGTCACTAAATCAAAAAAGCTATCAGCATCACTGGAAACTGATTCTTATTCAGTGAATTTTCCAGACATACAAGAATCTGTAGCTAAAAATGCTGTTAAAACTTTCATAATATTCAGTTAAAAAAATATTAAATTTATGAACTCCTAAAGGAGAAAAAATAATCCATTTCCATTGTGGAACTTGGGAGAGGGGGCACCTCAAATGAAAGGGAAAATGTATTTACCCAACCAGTTTGCTATGGGTAGGATGTGACACAAGGTCACAAGTATGAGGCATCTGGTGAGGATTGAACTCTATTCAGTAGTTGACAATGGTGGCCTAATGTCAGTATCAGTCAGACAGCGAGGAAATCTATTCCCTTTTCCCTAGCGCTAAACTAAGGAGATTCTCATCAAATCCTCACTTTACTGCACAGATCCCTGTGCTGTTCATACACTGAGTTGGCGAGGGCCAGTATCGAACTAGAAACCTTGCGATTCCTAGACAAGTGCTCTACCAACTGAGCTAAACCACTGCAAAACTAGCTTGTTAACTCTTAACATCCTATTGAGATTTTTTTAAGTCCAGAGCATTCCTATAAGGATGTATAAAAAAAAAAATGGCTAAAAATGACCTTTGCATCTAAAGTTACCTATTATTTCCCTTAAATCAAAGATTTCTAAATATGTTTAATATTAAATTTAAAACAAAGGCTATTGTTTGGGGCTGATTAGTTAAAACGAATGTGACTTCCAGCCGGGTGGAATGAGGTGGTATAGGACTTTAAGATTACATCAGATAGAACGCCCAATAAAAATGAAAATCTATCTGTAGAAAATAAGATTTAAGACAGATTTGTTTTTTTGTTTGTTTTTTTTTTTTTTTGGTTTTTTTTTTTTTAGTTTATTATTACCAATTATTTTATACTGTAAAAAAAACAAAAAAAAAGTATAAAGTGTTGTTTTTTTTTGTTTTTATTCTTTTTGAGTTCATTATAACCAAATATTTTAAACTCTAAAAAAAACTTATAGATAATAAAAAGGTTTTTTTTTTGTTTGTTTTAACAATTGAAAAGTTAACCAAGTGCAAATTTTCTAGATGTTTGGTCTATTGGAGAACTGTCTTTTTTTTTTTTTCTTTTTTTCTTTTTTCTTTTCTTCTTTTTACTTATTTTATCTTCATGTTGTTCTAAACCAAGTGTGTGTGATATGAAACCAAAATAAATTTTAATGTGGTTCCCTTTACACACACAATTAAAAGAATCCAATCTTTATTTTTTGACAGCCAGGTTAAAAAAAAATCAAGTTTTATTTCCATTAGTGAAATAAAAAGAATTTGATATTTTATTTTTATCTTCTTTTTTTTTTTTATTTATTTATTTATTTCTCCTTATCTTATCAAGTTTTTTTCAACCCTCACACGAACCATAAAAATATTTTTGTCATTTTATTTTTAGTCTTTTATGATAACTGATTATTCCCATATGTGCAACACTTTAACTGAGTTGGAATAATTAAAACTAAAATTTGTTGAATGCATTTGCTCCATTTTAAATAAATAACAAAAATGAGGTTCTAATAATTTTTACATAAAAGTATTGTTTGAAAATTCATTATCCAAATTGTTAAAACCCTGGATTTGTATAAAAGCAATATTTTCTTACGACCTTTTAACACTTTAACAGATATACTGATAGGTAGTGTCCTGCGTCCCTGACGCACAAAGATCTAAAAAGATACAGTAAAGTTGTAACCAATGCGTCCCTGTGTCTTCTTTTTTCTTCCTCCACCATTTCAAGCTAACTGTAAATACATTTCAATAGTTTCTTAGAAATGAATTACATAGGATAGGTTACAAGGTAGGAGTTAGATGGCTTTAGTTGTTTCCCCAGATCATAAATAAAAACCCTATAATTTATTAAGAAACTTTTAGTTGGGACTCATAAATTTTTTGGGGGATAAAGCAAATATGTGTGTCCCAGGATGCGCTAAATCAAAAAGCTATCAGCATCACTGCTTTAAAATTTAAATTTGATATGTTGATATGTTTACTTAAGAGCTATTGCGATTAGTTCAATATGTAAAAGATATAATAATCTTTAAATATCTGGCGATTGGAAAATATTTACATTGATTTGCCGATAAAAAAAAGTGACAAAAACACGACTCGGAAAATATCTAAGTTGGGCCGGAAATTCACCTTACGCTCGTTTGCTAAAACATAGCGTAAATTAAGGCAGGAGTCCGGGACAAAGTAAGATCAAAATTATCAAAATATATTCCGTAATTCACAATTTAAATTTTAAAGCAGTGATATTACGGGTGAATTAGACTTATGCTAAAGCCCATGATTTTGTATAAAAGACCTGATTTATTTATTTTTAAATCTAGCTAATTATCAAAAGGAATTGTTCAATTAGAGAAAATAAAGAAGTCAGAATAAATGTTAATTTATTAAAAGGTTTAATATATACCATTAATTATTTGTCCAATTGTTCGGATGATCCATTCTTCAGCCCTTGTTATGTGGTGGTGGTGGTGGTGGTGGCATATAATAATCTAAGGGAGTGGGGGTGGGTGGAGATTTCTTTTCAATTATACACCTGATGAGAGCTGAAGAATGGATTGACTGAATTATGTTAACACAATCAAGAATATTAAGAAGAGGTTCAATTTCTGGTATGTTAATGATTCTTTCTCAAAGTCATCAACACAATTTTTAATCTTCATCTTCAACTAACATAATAGAAGAAAGTGTTAGGTTTCAGCAAAATATTTCTTTCTTTCTTTCTTTCTTTCTTTTTTTCTTTTTTTAAATACTTGTTTACATTTGATACCAGCTGTTTCCAAACTACAATTGGGTTGAGGTTGAGGGGGAAATTACTATTTAGAGAATGAAAAATCTGACTTTATTTTCTATAACTGTATATTTATGATAATCAATCCCTTGTTAATTATTACTGATTTCTCATGTTCTCTAGCGATCACGCACACACGTAAAAGCCAACCAACAATCAAAGTTGAATCAAATAGTTGAATTCTAACTTTTTCCCAAAGGAATGTAAAATGTAAACAACCTTGTCCAGGATTTGAACTCAGTTTGCTGTGTCTATTTCCTGTTATGATAACCATTACACAATGAGTGCATCAAGATTTTTTAAATTATGGTAGAATTTGGGTAGAAATCATTGTTCTTGAATATGTCCATGATATTTCAGATGACAAATCATGCCAATACAAAATCTCATGGCCACAATAAAAAAGAAAAAAAAAAATTATTACTGATTTCTGATGTTCTGTAGTGACCACACACATCAGATCGGCTGAAATTACTGCAATCAACAACAAAAATAATTTAAAATATTTTCAATGGAACTTTTAAGGTAGGAGTTAAACGGCTTTAGTTATTCATAGATAAAAACTCTACAATTTATTAAGAAACTATAGATGGGACACATAAAATTTCCCGGAAACTCATTCAAATCAAATCTATGCGTCCCAGGACCAAATTAAAAAGCTATCAGCATCTCTTAGGCTACGGGCCCAAAGGTCAATATGCCTCTAGATTTTTGATTTTTGTGACCAATTTTGAGGGTGGGGGAAATTAATGCCTATAGACTCCTGAATATCATACTTTTTTTCCCAACTGTAAATGTTGCATATATTGAAGTTTTCTGTGGGTACCACCAATTTTCCCCGTGAAATTTACCTCCCACTATATTTAACATAATAAAACTTGCATAACGGTTAATATTATTTTGAAATTTTTTTATTCACTCAAAAAAAGCATTAAACAAACTCCTAATGATTTAAAAAAAAATTTTTGGCTTACAAAAATAATGAAAATTATAAATGAAAAACAATTTTTTGCACCGTTAAATCAATTGAAATTTAACGTAGCCAAAAACAAGTTATAACTAAAGGGTTTTTTTTTTTTTTTTTTTTTTTTCAATTCTATGAAAAATTAATTAATGGTCCGATTTTCACAAATTTCCATAATTACTTACCTTTAGAATAAAAGGTGTCTGAAATAGTCTTTTTCTAAAATATATTAGGGGAAATATTTTTTTACAAAGTCTAATCCCCCTATTTTATTTTATGAAAAAATGAACCGATTTTTACTTTTTTCTATAAATAATCTGAATAATTATATCAAGATTTTAAGTCTCAATACCAAAGCTTTTTAGTAAAAGAACCATGAATACAGACTTCTGCTAAAAAATATATCGATAAAGAAACTGACCGTGTTGGTAAATAAACGGACTGTTTTATTTATTTTTCATGATAATGATGAGTAATTTTTCCCCAACCGGATAATTTGATCTTTGAATTAACAGTTTTTCTTTGTAACAACTCTTTAGGTTCATTATTTCTTTTTTGCGAGATTGAAAAAAAAAGTTCAAATATATTTACGTTTCTTCCTTAAATATGGCATAAAGTGATCATGATCTATTTTGGAGGTACCTAACAATCATTCAAATAAAATATGAGGACTTGCCCTAGTAGCAACCAAATCACTAAACATACAAACATGTAGTTCTGAAACCAACCATAAACAAATTTATATTAGACAAATGGCAGAAATCATGGGACAATCTGACTCAAAACAAGCTCCACGAAATACAAAAAGTTATTGGAGAGTGGCCGACGGGCCACAGAAGTATTAGAAGAGAAGAAGTAATACTCGCCAGATTGCGTATTGGGCACACCCACATTACCCATTCGTACCTGTTAAAAGGGGAGGGTGCCCCAGTGTGCCCAACATGCAAAGTACAACTTACAACCAAGCATATCCTTCTAAATTGTAACAGACTTAAACATATCCGCGCAAATTACTATCAAGCTAGAAACCTGAAAGACATCTTCAAGAATACAAACCCTGAAAACATTTTAAATTTTATTAAAAAAAGCAACCTTTTCAACAAAATATAACAGAACATAACCAATTATCTCCATAGAACCACTACCTTAAAGTCTGAAATCCAAAATAACCTTTTTGGCATTAAATGACCCACAGGGGTTGATATGCCGTTAAACAAAACTCAAACTCAAACATGTAGTTTAGCACATTTTACCCCGAATTAAATTCTGCATAATTTAGTATATATACATTGGACTTTATACCCATAGTCTGCTTCAAAGTTGAGAATATTTGTTTTTAAAAAAGTTATTTTGAATTAACAGTCTACTTTATTTATTTTAATATTTACTAACTAGCAAGAGATATCTGTTCAAAAAATTTGGTAAATATTAAACAAGAAAAACGAAAGGAATAACTCTAAATTATGAATTTAAATTTTAAATAAGAAACAAAATGAAAGAAAATATATAGTTTTCCAAAATGAACACAAAGAAATAAAACTGGTACATTTTTACAACAATATTAAACTTAAAAAATAAGTATTTGCTTTATTCATTAAATAATAAATAGCAAATAAATAAACATTTTTTAACAAGTAAAAATGTATTAAAAGTAAAACCTACATACTAAAAACAAAGATTAAACTTGCAAATAGTTTTTTTTTTTTTTACATTTTGTTTCTTATTAATAATTTAAGTCCATGATATAGAGATAGTTATTCCTTTTGTTTTTCTTGTTTAATGTTTACCAAATTTTTCGAACAGATACACGAACGCGATCTAAATTGACAAAAAAAACCCCTTTTAAATTTATTAAAAATTAATTGAATGTGTAATATTATTTTGCTTTTATGTTGATGGTCATTATGTTACTACTTATCGATTTAGACAAAAGTTTGACCTTAAATAATCGATTTAATTAATTTTAATTCATTTAAAAAAAAAACAACAAATGTTAGATATTAGCAGCCGATTTTTAGGTAACAAAAAAGTTTGATATGCAGAATTTTTTCACAATTTTTGTTCGGGGACCTTGTAAATATTTTCATTTTGAGACATATTCTAGAAAGTTCATCCATGTATTCTCTGAAAAAGATTTAACTTGGCACTTTTAAGACGGAAAGATGCAAATAAAACACGTTTTAATTTTTTGTTTACTGGAGGCAGCTATGTTGATTTACAACTCATGCTACGGTGATCGTGATTGGTTAATTTATCAGCAGTCAATGAAAGATGTATTCTGATTGGCTACTTCGTTGTACGAAGCGAGCTAAAATTTTAGCATCTAATTTGTGGATTAAAATACAGATTATTAATTAAAATGAGAAGATATAAACCCAGAAAAGTTACAGAATGTTTCTCATGATTTTATACGTATTACCACAAAAAATAATGCCCACCCCTTTTTTTTTTTTTGGAAACTAAAAGTCATCTTTTTCGCCTTGGGAAACCTACCTATCTGCTTTATATACTAGATATGTTTTTGATCAAATTGAATCTTAGTTCATTATATGAAATATGTAATAAAAACACCTTTTTATGGGTAAAAATTATTGGTCATTTATTATTCAAAGTTGTTCTTTACTGGTGTATATAGGTAATACAGTCATATAAATGTTAGTTTTAATTATTTATTATGTTTATTTTTAACATCTATTCACAAAAAATAAAATATTGACAAAAAATATTTTTATTGGGTATGTATGAGGGGTGTCAGCTGTTATAAAAAAACTTTTTATATATATATATATATATATATATATATGTCTAGACAGATATGATTCACAAGAGAGGAAAATAATTGGTTTTATTTGAGAAAAAAAAGAAAGAATTTGTATTGTTTAAATTTGTCTGGACTTTTCTGAAATTTTCCACTGAAAAATTGTTTAAAAAAAAACTTAAATGTTTTAATAAATTTCACCTATGATCACAAACCAACATGTTACTACATCAGAGATGCTGATGGGTATGCGTCCTTCGTTCCTGGTGCACAAAAATCTAAAAGGACGCAGTAAAATCATATCCATGTGTCCCATTGTTTTTCTTTTTTCTTCCCTCACCATTTCAAGCTAACTGTAAATACGTTTCAATAGTTTCTTAGAAATGAATTACACAGTATAGGTTACAAGGTAGGAGTTAGATGGCTTTAGTTGTTTCCCCAGATCATAAATAAAACCCCTACAATTTAATAAGAAACTTTAGTTGGGACTCATTCAAAGAAAATATGTGCGTCCCAGGACGTACTAAATCAAAAAGCTAAACAACATCACTGACTGAATAATTGTAATTTTTAAAAAAAAGAAAAAGATGAAATGTCTTAATAGATTTCACCTATAATCTCAAACCAACATGTTACTATATTTAAAAAAAAAAATACAGATTGTGTACTTATTAGTATTTGTCCAAATATATATTTACCAACCCCTCCGCACGAGCAGGATGTGACACAAGGTCAATTTCTTAAGCGGTGTTTAACAGGTTTGAATTCAGAGTTTTCCTTCTCCTAACCAAGGTTAAAGAGCCCAGTCTGCCCTACTATTTACCCATAGCTGGAGGGAGAGTAGGGTTAATTATTTTTAGAAAATTTACATAATAGAGGCTGTGTTCAAACAAGTCAATTAATTATAGATAATAATAATAATAATAATAAAAAACAAAATTTGATCAGCAATTGTCTATATTATATGACATAAAATAAAAAGTAAGTTGTCGAGGTGGCCTAAAGTCGGTATCAGCCAAACTGTGAGGGAGTCTCTTCCCTTTTCACTAGCTTCAGACCAAGGAGATTGTTTTAGTGTCTGAGGTGGAGCACAGCACTTACCATCAGCTCCTTACTTTACCGCCCAGATCCCGGTGCCAACTCATACGCTGAGTTGGCGTGGGCCGGTATTGAACCAGGAACCACAAGGTTCCTAGGCTGACACTCTACTAACTGAGCTAAATCAACCCTTATATATGAATGTCATGAGAAAAAAAAAGTAGAGTTGTTGGGGCATCCTAATGTCGATATCAGCCATGCACCGAGGGAGTCTATCCCCTTTTCAGTAGCGCTAGACCAAGGAAATTATTTTAGCGTCTGAGGTGGAGCGCCACACCTACCATCAGCTTCTTTACCACATAGATCCCTATGCTACTCATACGCTGAGTTGGCGAGGGCGGGTATCGAACTAGGAACCTTGTGGTTCTAGCCGAACGCTCTACCGACTGAGCTAACCCGGCCCATAATGGCATGCAAATCATAAGAATTCCACAACAATCCTGAGCACAGTTTCTATACATTGATATTGCATCCAACTATTCTCCCTCCAGCTATGGGTAAATAGTAGAGCAGACTGGGCTCTTTAACTTTGGCTAGGTAACCTGTTTAGGAGAAGGAAAACTCTGAATTCAAACCTGTTAAATTCTGCTTAAAAATTGACCTTATGTTACATCCTACTCATGTGGAGGGGTTAGTAAATATGTACATAAACATTGAATTAGTCAACGAGCAACTGATAGGAAAATGCCTTACATTGAGCTACTGCTAAAATGACAAAAATGTTCTGTCTGCAGAAGGGTTGATAAATATCACAGGAATTTTAGTTAACTATTTAAATCATAATAGTTTTCTATTGAATTCTTTTTGCTTTGCAGTAATAACTTGACAATATCAGTTCAAGGTTGACTCTAACATATTCATCTGTTGTGGCTAAATGACATGTTTTTACCTAGTCAGCAAATTAACTGTTGAAATAATAGACTTATATTTTCTATGTAGGTGGGGGCAGTGTTTGCCTGGATCCACGTTGTACAATAAAGGAACAAATTAAATTGAGCTCTGTATAAAAAAAAAAAATAAAAAAAATGATGCTTCAAAATTAATATTGTATTGTTTGAAAAATTTATTCCATTCATTTTGTTGTTAGAGAAAATCTTATTATAATGGAGATAGTGTGTTTGTCTCTAACCGAAACTATATTGCTTCTCAAGTCACAATTCCCTTAGTTAATTATGTCACATTCTCCATGATTTTATTTATATTCAAACCTCAATTATTAATAAAATTTTCTATGTAGATGGGGGCAGTATTTTATGTTTGCCTGGATCCACATTGTATAATAAAGGAACAAATTAAATTGGAAAGAAAAGGATGCTGCAAAATTAATATTGTATTCTTGTTTGAAAAATTGTAAAGATCCAGGGCCAAAGCCACTGGACCCCCACCCCGTTGGGCGGGTCTACATGGTATTTTCCTCGTACTCCACTTGTACAAAGTCAGGCACAAAGGCCCTATTTACGTGGGACCACCCACAAGCCGAGACTCATGGGTGACAAGTGGAAAAAATTGCGTCGATCCCGTCAGCATTCCCCTCAAAGGGCGCCTCAGGTGCTGGGCAATAAACCCAGCTCTGCCCCTTTAAATCGAGGGGGCAGGTATTGCCTGGGGGGATAGCTCCCTGGGATTGACGCCGTTAATTATAGCAATCCCCACCCGTTGAACAGGACTGCATTGTATTTACCTCGTACCCCACTTGTACGGGTTAGGCACAAGGCCCTATTAACGTGGGACCACCTACAAACCGAAGCTCATGGGTGGCAGGTGAAAAATTGCGTCGATCCTGTCGGCATTCCCCCTGGGGGGGGGGCTCAGGCACTGGGCAATAAACCCAGCCCTGCCCCTTTAAATTGAGGAGGCAGGTGTTGCCTGGGGGGATAGCCCCCTGGGATCGACGCCGTTAATTATAGCACTCCCCACCCGTTGGGCGGGGCTGCATGATATTTACCTCGTACCCCACTTGTACGGGTCAGGCACAAAGTCCCTATTAACGTGGGACCACCCACAAGCCGAAGCTCATGGAGTGGCAGGTGAAAAAAATTGCGTCGATCCCATCGGCATTCCCCCTCAAGGGGGGGCGCCTCAGGCACTGGGCAATAAACCCAGCCCTGCCCCTTTAAATCGAGGGGGCAGGTGTTGCCTGGGGGGATGGCCCCCTGGGATCGACGCTATTATTATAACAGAACCGGTCCAGCGGCCGAAGCTCACTGGACCCCCGGTCGAAACCGGGCGCGGGCTGCATTTATTTGTCTCATACCCCACCTGTATGGACTGGGCACAAGGCTCCGTTTTAACGTGGACCCACCCACAAGCCGAAGCTAATGGGTGGGAGAGAACAAAAATTGCGTCGATCCCATTGGCATTCCCCCTCAAGGGGGCGCCTCAGGCGCTGGGCAATAAACCCAGCCCTGTCCTCAAAGGGGGCAGGTATTGCCTGGAGGGATGGCCCTCTGGGATCGACGCTATTAATATACCATCACCGGTCCAGCGGCCGAAGCTCGCCGGACCCCCGGTCGAAACCGGGCGGGGGCTGCATACTAATAACATGCAATTGTATTTATATATACAACAAAATAGTTTTACAGTGTGAACAGGACAGCTAATTTGCATATTCATATTAAAAATTTGATTTTAATAAATATGTGCTTAGTATTATTGATTTCTAATTGTTTGGTTTTATCTTGATGAATATTGAGCAAATATATCGGGGATACATTTTTAAAGAAATTCATTAACAAGAAGAAATAACTAATTTTGTTCTTTACTTCTTATTACTATTACTAAATAGTTAAATTATGAAAATTTAGCAATGAAAGATGGGAGTGATGGAAGAGTAAGTTTTAGTTGTACTATTTTTCAATTATACCCCGTCTGTTTCAAACCTTTTTATTTGTATTCTTATTTAGTTTCATTAGCCTTTCTAATTTAATATGATATTATATTAAAACTAGAATACTTGCTCCCAGAGTGTGTATATGTATTTGTTAGTATGTATAATGATATTTTTCACACTTTGTGTAATGGTTATGATGTACCCTTAATTATGGGTAGTAAATGGCTGAGTGTTCTATTCTTATGTTCTTTTTGTTAATGGATTTATCTACAGCATTTTTGCTTACATTTATAAAACCAAACAATTAGAAATCAATAATACCATACAAATATTTATTAAAATCATATTTTTAAGATCAATATACAATTTAGTCTTTCTGTTCGCACTGTTAGGTTTCTATGTATATAGATATAGTTGCTTGTTATTGGTACTAGCAAATGTATACACCCTCCGGGTGCAAGTATTTAAGTTTTAAGTTTTGATATGATAAAATATCATATTAAATTAGAAAGGCTAATGAAACTGACTAAGAATGTAGATAAAAAGATCTGCAACAGAGGGGGTATAATCGAAAAATAGAACAACTTTGAAACTAACTATTCCATCATTTTCCATTACTCCCCTCTTTCATTGGTAAATTTTCCTAATTTAACTATTTAGTTAAAATAGGAAGTAAAGGATAATATTACAGTTATTTCTTCTTGTAAATAAATTTCTTTTAAGATTTATCCACGAGATTTTTGTTTATATTTCTTAAGATAAAACCAAACAATTAGAAATCAATAATACCAAGCACATATTTATTAAAATAAAATTTTAAATATCAAATATGCAAATTAGCCTTCTCGTTCAAACTCTAAACCGCTATTTTGTTGTATATATAAATACAATTGCATGTTATTAGTACGTAGATATGGTCAACAGTATTAATAATGTAAAACAATTTTTATTAATAACTGAAGGTTTAAAAGCATGAAATCATGGAGAATTTGACGTAAATAATTAAGGGAATTGTGACTTGAGTAGTAATATAGTTTCGGTTACAGACAGAAAAACACACAATCTCCATTATAATAAGATGTAGTTATCTAATACTATTATTGATATAAGATATTTTCTTAATAATTGAGATTTAAAGATAAAATCATGGCGAATGTGTCATAAATAACTAAGGCAATTGTGATGTCGGTGGTGACGTAGTTTCAGTTACAGATAAACAGACACATAATCTCCATTATGTTTTCATTTGGCCTTGAACATTAACATTACCTGTAAGGGTAACATCTATGGGTTAAATAGAAAAAAACATTAGTTTAAAGAAAATGTTTTTAAAAAAATTGAGTACCTATCAAGAACGGGTGAAAGAAAACATCTTCGGGATAAAATGACTCAATGGGTTGACATGCTGTAAAACCCAACCAACAATCAAAGTTGAATTAAATAGTTGAATTCTAACTTTTTCCCAAAGGTATTAGTGCTGTGAATTGCAAACAACCTTGTCCAGGATTTGAACTCAGTTTGCTGTGTCTATTTCCTGAAACGATAACCATTACACAATGAGTGAATCTGGATTTTTTAAAATTATGGTAGAATTTGAGTAGAAATCATTGTTCTTGAATATGTCTATGATATTTCAGATGACAAATCATGCCAATACAAAATCTCATGGCCACAATAAAAAAAAAATTATCATCTAAGAAAACTTTTTTAAAAAATCAAAGAACAAAAACTTTCTGTTTTGGAATTATAGAAATTAGTATTTACAATCTTTTTTTCCTTTTTTCTTCCCCCCCCCCCTTATTTTCTGCATTATTTGAATTAACAAAAACAAAAGGAGAAAAAAAACTTAATCTTTTCTCTTTTTTTTCTCTCTCTTTTCAGGTAAAAAGCAAAAGAAATTAAAAGGAAAGACAGTTGAACTAAGTGTCTTTCTTGCTGATGAACAGCGAGGTTTGCCAGGAGGTCCGGGGAGCAGCATCGTGCGACCCCGCCCGACCTTCAACTCATGGGCTGATGAAGTGGAAAGCCAGGACCCCGAAGGTTAGTAATGCTAATTTTTATAATTTAAATTCATCCTTTTTATTGTTAATTACTGTATTTGACAAAAAAATGTTTTCCACAAAATTTAATGAATACACATAGGAAATAATTATTTTCTTGGATTATTGTTGTCAAAGTTCCATTAGTTGAAGTGAAAAGTCATAATATTCTTCCAAGTGGTTTAAGTGTATGGTTACGCCATTTGGACTTTAACAAAATACCTGGAGAAAAAGTTGATGGGAGTTACACAAGGATGCTGTGTGCTGTTCTGAACAAATCATGAAAACGGCACCCTATAAAACTATAGCTGTATAAGAATTGAATGTGTGGTTCTTATAATACATTAGAAGGCTCAGAGTAACCTTCCAATGTAGGTGGATATCATTGGCAATTCAGTCTCGACAGACTATGATAAAGTTTTTGTGTGCCCCTGAAGTTGCAGCGCCTCCTGTGACTATGAATCCGATGTTTGAAAAACATTCTCGACCACAGATTTTGCATTTGTAGGTTGTCCCTGTAGATGTTCCGATGCTTTGTTGCCGTTGCTTTCTTATGGACCTCTTAGCTTCATAATGTTGTATCAGGGTGACTTCTGACATGTACAGTCCTCTATGGAGATTCTGCCGCCACCAAAGGGCGGTCTTGAGCCAAATTTTCCCAGCTGGAAGGGACAATGCCAAAGCACCTGAGATCATTTTTGCAGACATATTTGAACCGCAGTAGGTGGATATATACATAAATAAATCCAAACAAAGAAGTACAAAATAACAATACAGACTTTATTGTCTGAGCACGTGGAGAATGACATACATGACAATATACAAACAGATAGGATGAAGGTCTTTTGGAAGTAAGAAAGAGTTCATAAGGAATATAAGAGTCACTTACTGATAGTTGTGAGGGTAAAGCAACCCAAACACACACACTTAATGGGCTATGGTTCTATGGACTCTTTCTCTCTCTCTTTTCTCATCTCTCTTTTCTCATCTCTCTTTTCTCATCTCTCTTTTCTCATCTCTCTTTTCTCATCTCGCTTTTCTCTTCTCTCTTTTCTCTTCTCTCTTTTCTCTTCTCTCTTTCTCATCTCTCTTTTCTCATCTCTCTTTCTCTCTCTCTTTTGTCATTCTCTCTTTCTCTCTCTTTTCTCATCTCTCTTTCTCTCTTTTTCTCATCTCTCTCTCTTTTGTCATCTCTCTCTCTTTGTCATCTCTCTCTCTTTCTCTCTCTCTCTCTCTGTCATCTCTCTCTCATCTCTCTTTCTCTCTTTTCTCATCTCTCTTTCTCTCTTTCTCATCTCTCTTTCTCTCTTTTCTCATCTCTCTTTCTCTCTTTTCTCATCTCTCTTTCTCTCTTTTCTCATCTCTCTTTCTCTCTTTTCTCATCTCTCTTTCTCATCTCTTTCACTCTTTTCTCATATCTCTTTTCTCATCTCTCTTTCACTCTCTTTTCACATCTCTCTCACTTTCTCTCACTTCTCTCACTTATAACCCGTCGGTCGCTACTGAGCTAAAGGGCTCACAGAATTTCTGAAATTGGCCGTTAAGATTGGATTTTCTGCATCAACCATTGCAGGATTGCAGGGTCTCTATATTTGCTGGAAGTCTAGCCGAATGCCTACGTTGTGTTCAGATCTCAAACGACTAGAAATATGCTATAGAAACTGATTTCCACGGTTAATGGCGGCCTAGTGGTCACATAAAAAAAACAACTCTTTTTCTTCAAACCTAACAACATTTATATTCAAATAACAAAAAAATGCAAACAATTATTTCTCAAGATGGTGGGAGTGATGGACCCGTAATTAATAACTTCTGGTCTTCTGCAAAACAGTTTGTAAGTTGACTAAGTTTTCAAATGGTCTTAGCTGAAGTCAGTTACTCTCGGCTCTCAGTATTTGTGTTAATCTTCTCAGCTAGCCCGATCAGCTCATGTGATTCTCAAGCAATCACAACTTCATCTGCTCTCCAGCCTGGTCCGGCTTCATCTGCCCGTTCGGCCTCATCTGCCCGTTCGGCCTCATCTGCTTCTCAAGCAAAATTGTCTCAGTTAAATAATATTTCAATCGGAACAATTTTATTTCTGTCCGGCATGAAGATATTAGTAACTCTCTGCACATCCCACTTTGGCAGGGTAACCGCCCTCCTTTAGTTCTAACCAGCCAATCGAATTCACTTCCGCCAAATCGACAGGGGCTTCAGTTCTTCCGGCTACTTGAGTGTTTTTAAATACATTTGATTTTCTTAAACTCTTTGTTGAAAATCGGAATTAAAGAGAATCTTTTTATTGTTTTCCTTTCCACTTAAGAAAAGAGATAAACTCCTTGTTGAAAATCGGAATTAATCTCTTTTC
>CM042171.1:11040405-11065405 GCA_023376005.1 Doryteuthis pealeii | reverse complement strand
CATAATTTTTTCACAAAAAGCAGGAACTGGTGATATTTAATGTGTATATATATTTATTTTGTCATTAATTATTGTATTTTTGTAGTTTCATCTGGACATACATACACACCAAATGTCCTTTAAATAGTTATTTACTAAGCTTAGCTTAGATGTGGCACAAAGCCAGTGATAATCAAACTCACTAATAATGGTTTGCGAATCTAGCTTGCTAACCATTACACCACATGAAGTGCCCAATAGTGATTTACTAAACATAGCTTAGATGTGGCACAAGGCCAGAAGTATGGGGCGCCCAGTGAGAATTGCACTCACTAACAATGGTCTACAAATCTAGCTTGCTAACCATTACACCACATGTGGTGCTCTTTATATATGTACAGATAGAGATTGGTGGTATCAGAGTGGACAGATCAAACTTGTTGGGATAAACAAGTCCATTGATTGTCTTATTGCATTCTGGTCTATTTAAGACAGGTGTGGGCAATTGAATCTAATTAGTATTGCACATTTGATACATTTTTTTGATACCATTTCCATGGTATCAAAAAAATGTAACAACATTTGGATTTCATATTTAGAAAGTAATTTTCAGTTCAACATTTGGATTTCATATTTAGAAAGTAATTTTCAGTTCAACATTTGGATTTCATATTTAGAAAGTAATTTTCAGTTCAACATTTGGATTTCATATTTAGAAAGTAATTTTCAGTTCAACATTTGGATTTCATATTTAGAAAGTAATTTTCAGTTCAACATTTGGATTTCATATTTAGAAAGTAATTTTCAGTTCAACATTTGGATTTCATATTTTAGAAAGTAATTTCAGTTCAACATTTGGATTTCATATTTAGAAAGTAATTTTCAGTTCATGTGTTTGCTTTGATTTTAAAAAGAAAGATCTACAAATAAAATTATTTTTTTGTTCATCTAAAACTTTGCTCATTCATTACGTAGCAAATGTGCAAAAAATACTGCAAAACTAAGTGACTTAGGCTCCCTATTTATATCTACTAAAGAAGGCATTAGTTGACTTTACTTATTTATGTGGGTTAGCCTTTTCTCATATGAAGTTTAAGTCCAAGTACTGTTCCACCATGACTGATGATCATTTAGAAGTCTGCTTGAGGCTGGCTACTTGTAGTTATTGTTTGAACTATGCATTCAGTGCAAGTCATCAGTATACGGAAGTTACCATAAATTCATTCAATTTTATTGTGCCCTAAGGGTTCATGCAATGATGCAAGGTACCCAAACATATACTGTACATATAAAGTATACACAATTCATATATAAATAAATATATTTAGCATTTACTTACTATTAATACACGTCGGCCTCTTTCCATACAAACATTATTAAGTCCAAGTACCATTCCACCATGACTTGATCATTTGGAAGCCTTCTTGAGGCTGGCTACCAACAGTTATTGTCTAAACTATCCATTCAGTGTAAGTCATTAGAGTAAGGTAGTGACTATAAATGTATTCAATTGTATTGTGCTTTAAGGGTTCAATGCAAGGTATGCAAATATAGAGCATATATAGATAAAATATACTCAGTTCAAGTTTAGACTGGCTACTAACAGTTACTGCCTAGAATATACAACCTTAGAGGACTCCATTCAGTGCAAACCATTAGAGTAAGGTAGTGACCATAAATGTATTCAATTGTATTGTGCTTTAAGGGTTCATGCAATGATGCAAGGTATGCAAATATATAGCATATATTAATTTTGTCTAGTATTTTCTTTCATTTCTTAATTTTTATTTTTATTTTTTTTATTGCATCAAATAGCTTATCCTTAATTATTTTTCAACCTGAATTGTTCCTTGCAGTTGTTAAATTAAAAAACTAAACTTAAAAACACAAGAAAATATGAGTCAGAATTATCATTATTGTCAGAATTATCATTATTGTCAGAATTATCATTATTGTCATTACTATTATTATCATTAATGATGATAATAATTATAATAATCAATATTTAATATAAATATGAAATGAGTTTAATTCTCATTATTCTATTGAATTCCTTCATCAAATTAAAGAACCCCATGGTCCTACAATTACCAATTTCTGTTGTCAGATTTTAACCCCCCCAAAAAAAAGAACAATTTAATACATTTATTTATTTATTTTTTAGTATGCATTTGGTTTTTTTGTTTGTTTTTCCAGATGATTCAAGGAAGAAAAATAAGGATTGCTCTTCCGGGAAACATGGGTTTGTATAATTGTCTATTAAAAATGTTTTTTTATCATGTATACATGTATGTATACAGAGATGCTGATAGGTATGTGTCCTGTATCTCTGACGCACAAAAATCTAAAAGGATGCAGTAAAATCATATCTATGCGTCCCAGTGTTTTTATCCCCCTCCCCCACCATTTCCAGCTAATTGTAAATACACTTCAATAGTTTCTAAGAAACAAATTACACTATATGGGATACAAGGTAGGGGTTAGATGGGTTTAGTTGGGACCCATAAATTTTCTCAGGGACTTATTCAAAGCAAATATGTGCATCCCAAGACGCACTAAATCAAAAAGCTATCAGCATCGCTGTGTGTGTGTGTGTGTGTGTGTGTGATATATATATATATATATATATATATATATATATATGGTGTCCTAAAAGTTACTTAGGTATTTCAAATGCATTTGTGTTGGTAATTTGTACAATGGAAATAAATTAATTTAAATTATGAAAAACACTGCAGTTTACTTTGTATTCTACAAAGAAAAATTATTTTTGTTTATAAAAAATCCAAACATTTGATTTATTTAAAAAAATCTCTTGGTGACTTTTAGTTATAATGTGAAACTGGTAACTCTTTGTGTCGTAGCATTTTGAGTTTTGCTGGTGTAAGTAAGTAAAGTCAATGGGGCGGCTTAAAGTCGGTAACAGCCAGTCAGCGAGGGAGTCTATCCCCTTTTCAATAGCGCTAGACCAAGGAGATTATTTTTAGCATCTGAGGTGGAGCGCCACACCTACCATCAGCTCCTTACTTTACCGCACAGATCCCTGTGCTACTCATACGCTGAGTTGGCGGGGACCAGTATCGAACTAGGAACCTTGTGGTTTCTAGGCGAACGCTCTACCGACTGAGCTAACCCGGCCCCTTTTTTTAATATAAGGAATTGGCATAGCGAAAGATTATAAAGCTACTTTTTCTCTTAAACTTTAAAATATGGCCAGCAGTTTCTTGAATAGTTGAATTTGCCGAAAATGTTATTTTGTATATTCTTTAATTTGATCTTATAAATATTTGTAAATAATAGAAAATATTACCATATTTGACTGCATATAAGACGCACCCCCATTTCAGCAGGTCAGATTCAGGAAAAAAGTTATTAGTGTATTTAAGCATATATTGTTGAAAACAGTCTAGCTGTGCATTACACAAGCAGAAACATAGCTGTATAAAAGCAATTTGGCAGTACAGGCAAGCAATAAGCATACACAAGACATCTCAATAGCAGGAAATAATAATAATGATAAAATTAATGATAATAATAATAATAGTATTAGTAATGATAATAAAATAATTATGCATGGAGTTTAGGGTAGGTAAAAGTGCTGATCGTAAGCTGAGTTACTGAGCATCATAGAGAAGATTAACCTAGGCCTACGGGAGGTCTCAAACTTCACTTATGATGTATAAGACGCAGGGCAATTTTTGAGCCAAAATTTTGTGGAAAAAGTGCATCCTATATGCCGTCAAATACGGTATATTTATTGGATAACTATAAAAATTAAAATTCACAGATTAGCTAGCTAGAAATACTCTGTGCGTGTATGTGTTGTTTTTTTGTTTTTTTTAATTCTATCTTTGTTTAATTATTTTCAATTTATTTCTGCTTCAGATCGTGAGGATAAGAGAGGTGGTGCTGACGATCAAATAGACAGAACTGATTGTGACTGGAGACGTTCTGGTGGTGGTGGTGGCGGTGGCGGCGGTGAGCGTTCCAGTAAGTCAAAAATTTATGTTTTATTGATCTTCTTTTTCCCAATCATCAGACACATTTCTAATTGATTTATTGTTTGGTTTTACAGCATATAAACCCTTTTTAGGTCTTTATTATTTCGATTATTTGGACTATTGGCCTCATCTTTATTGTTATCGACACAATGTTTTGGCTGATGCGTCACCTGGCCTTCTTCGGGTATTTTTAGTCTAGATAACAATAAAGATGAAGACAATAGTCCGAATAATCCAAATTATTAAGTCTCCTCTAAAAAAATTCAGAGAAATAGTACCTTTTTGGGTTATTTAAAGCTGAATGAAATAATTTTTGATAAATAAAAGATTTGGGTTACTTACACTACCTGGTGTTGCTTAAGTGGTTACCCAATTAAGTATTAAACACTTATTCATGGAATGCAGGTTTTTTGCTCACATCAGAAACCGTTATTTTCAAGCAAACAATATGAAAGATCTATTTGAAAATGTCAACATGGAGGACATTCTCTCCTTTTTGAGGGAAATAAAATTATACCATAGAATATAGACATGAAACTAATCAATACCATGCTAACCGTTAGGCATGACATAACCCCAGATAGGTCGATATGCCGTTAAAATCAATAAACAAACAAACCAATTAAGTATTAAACAGGCTCATTGCTGCTTAACTTCAGTGATCTTGAGCAGAGGTATTCAAATTATGGGTCTCAACCTTTCAGTAGGTCATGAAATAAATAAATTGGGTTGTAAAATAAAAATGGGAACAGTATTTGTCTTTGATTTATTCATTTCATATTATTACACTTATGTATGTCATATAGTACTTAAATAATGAGAATGGAATTATCTATTTTTCCTATAAATAATGTCTGACGAAATCTCGGAAGACAAAGAATGACATGATCTCACAGGACTTATTAATTCAACCTAGTAATTGCTTAATCAAACCTTTTTCTCCTTATGCTTAATACTCATGGCTGAGCAATCCATGACATGCAACACTCTACGTTGGCCCTTACTTAGGCTAGATGGTGGTCAGAGAGGCCACATTCAATCAATCGGCTGATCCTGTCAAGCCCTAGCACCTAATTGTTCCGACCCTATTACCTTTTTTTATCGTGTTCTAGAAGGTGGTAACTGAGGGTATTATTGTCCTGGGTATGACGTTAAAATGCATCTAATGATACTAGGAGGCTTTGTCGTAGAATCAATCAGATGAAAATATCTTGTTAATTCATCGTAACAATTATGGGATATAATATCAGCAACTGAATTTTGATTTAATTTGACTTTTTTTAATCCAATAACACCTGAAAAAGTATCAAAGTTGATTTTTTTTTTAAACCGAAAGAGAAAGAAAAAAAAAATATCGAGAAAGAAAAAAAAATTTAAATTTCAGAATTTAAATTTCAAAGTTGATTTTATTTTATTTTTAAACCGAAAGAAAAATGTGGCGGAGAACGAAAAAGAGTAAGACTTTGTTTTGCCTGCCGGGATCGAACCCGCGTCCGCCTGCATGCAAAAACAAATGCAATCTAGGTACTGGACGGACGTGAGGTTCGACATGCGCCCGGATGTTTGGTTTTTGTGTGTACTTAAAATAACCAAAGCGAGTGAAGAGAGATAGTGTTCTTTTAGAACAGAAGATTGAAAGCGGAGGACTGAGATTATTTGAAGTTTTCCTTACAGTTGGGAGAGAATTAGAGTAGTATTTATTTTTAAACCTTTTGTGTCCCCCCCCCCCTTTCAAAACAAAAATTTGGGAAAGAAAAAAATCTAAATTTCAGAAATTCACACATAGTAATAATTAATAAAAATTTACCTGTTATTCGGCAAATGAACGACTCCCATTCGGAAAAGTATTCCAGCGTAAGCGCGTATTTCAGCTGCACACGTGGGAATAAAGTTAATAGCATTTTGTTGTCTCGCATATAAATTTGTTTGAAAAGAAATTTCCTCAAACAAATTTAGTGGAAATAACAGAAAAAAATATTCTACGGGTGAGCGTCAAGTCCTAATGGGTGTGTAGGACCAATAAAACTTGTAAATTCAGAGGGGGTAGGAGATTCGACAACATTTTCCGTCCATTGCTCTGATGGTGTGAAAATTTCATCTTCATCTTCTAATTCAGAAAAATCTGATAAATCACTAACTGATTAGATGCTCAAAGTGATATTTCTTTTTCTAGTGTCAATACGACACTAGAAAAAGAAATATCGCTTTGAGCATCTATTCCTAAGCCTCTCTTCAGTTAAAAAATTATCTTCAGAGAAGCCTTCAAAATTGTACACATTTTCAGACGCCATCTCCAAAAAAAAATTTTTCAAAAATCCGAGGGAAAATACAGGTCTTTTCTACACGGAATATTGTTTTGAAAAGAAAGATACCAATGTTTAAACCGGAAATAAATTATTCAGGAAGTGAACAGGGTTATTTCCCTTGCTTAAAACTATTGAAAAAAGATTTTTAATTGATTTTTACGAGTATATATGAAAACGGGCGTAGCCACCTCGATTCATAATCAGCATTTTTCTTCAAAATTCGAGACAATAGATTTTCTGTTTTTTGTAAAAGAAAATGGTTTAAAATGACAGATAAATATTTTTAAACCGAAAATAAATACTTCATAAAATGAACAGGGTTATTTCCCTTGCATAAAATGATAACAATATGATTTTTAATCGATTTTTATGAGTGTATATGAAAACGGACGGTTTGTTTTTTGTTTTTTTAATTCGAGTAGATAAACACCTCTGTTCTTTGGGAAAATTGTTTTAAAAAGACAGAAAAACATTCCAGACGAGAAATTAACGTTTCTGTTACAAACATACTTCTTTTCCTGGATTAAAAATGTTGAAAATATGAGTTTTAATTGAATTTAACAGCGTATATAAACCGCAGTGTTTCAGGGTGCTTTCGGCTCTTAAAAAAAAATTTTTTTTTTTTTTTTTTTTTTTTTTTTTGACACTTTAGGGCATTTCAGTAAGCTAAGAGTTAACAAAAAAAAAAAGAAGAAATGTGGGGTGCCAAAACACCCCAAGGAACTAAATGTAGCATAGCTCCAGAACGATATGTGTCGCATAGGCCAACTCAAGTTGTAGTAGTAGTCGCCGTTAGTAGTAGTAATAGTCGTTAGTTCAGAAACAACATACACGCATGTGGGTTCTTTTTCAGAGAGAAGGATAGATAGAGAAAAAGAGAGGGGGTACGGTCAAATTACTGTCATAAATCATGTTCGCTACTACTATATCGAACCCATCAGGGAACTGAAGGTCTGACCTGCTTCCCACGAGGCCTGGCCAAAAAGAGACCAATTTTCTTCTTCCATTTCTCGTCCCGGGGGTGGGGTGGGAGAGCCACATCTCTTTCTGGTCAAAACCTGGAACTTCCGTTTTTATTTTTACATCTATTTCTGGGGTCATTTGTCTGTCACATTACTGGTACCCCACTTAGTGTTTACTCTTCCAAATTTTAACCTTTATTCTTCTTTCTTCTTTCTCCTTTCAATCCCCATAGACCACAATAATTACGCTACACTCAGTAGGGTTAATATAATAATGCAAATTATTATTAGTTCTTATTTAGTTATTTTTTAATCAACCCTTGTTTTTTTTTTTTTTTTTTTTTTTCTTAACAGATGATGGCTTTGGTGACCGTGATGGGGGTCGCTTTGGTGACCGTGATGGAGGTCGCTTTGGTGACCGTGACCGCGACCGTGGTGGATTTGGTAGTGCAGCTCCAGAATCTGGACGTTGGGAGCGAACAGGTGGCGCCAACAATATGGACAAGGTTGATCGCTATAAGTCTGCCCCATCTGATGACAATCAGATGTGGGACCGAGGTTTCACAGTGGACTCTTCAAAAGGTGACCGTTGGAGTGAGCGAAGTGACCGAAATGATCGGTGGGGCGATCGCCGAGGAGGTGATGATCGCCGAGGTGGTGATGATCGCCGAGGAGGTGATGATCGGTGGGGCGATCGCCGAGGTGGTGATGATCGTCGAGGTGGTGACGATAGATGGGGTGATCGAAATGATCGGTGGAATGACCGCCGTGGTGGTGATGACAGGAATGACCGTTGGGGTGGTGACCGTGACCGTGGATATGGTGGTGACCGTGACCGTGGATATGGTGGTGGCCGTTATAAAGATGATGACAGAGGTTTGGAATTTTTCTTTATCTGTTTTCATGGGGGGGGGGGCTACTGTTAGAATTTGATTTCTAGATATGGCAAAACAAATAACACCAAGTATATCTTGACCTCTTGAATTAAAATGTATTGCTATAAAAGAAAAATACATTTTATATATATTTCATATAGAAAGATACATTTTGATATATATTTCATATAGAAAGATACATTTTGATATATATTTCATATAGAAAGATACATTTTGATATATATTTCATATAGAAAGATACATTTTGATATATATTTCATATAGAAAGATACATTTTGATATATATTTCATATAGAAAGATAAATTTTAATATATATTTCATATAGAAAGATACATTTTTATATCATTTAATTTTATAAAGATCCACTAATGTTTTATTTCAACAATTCTCGGTTCCAGTATACAAGTGTCTAATCCTATTTTATTGTTTGTCAATTTTTCAGGTTATGGTGGCAGGAAAAATTATAGTTCTGATCGAAATTATGAAAGGCGTGGTGGTGGCAATGGTGGCGGCAGTGGTTATGGAGGTGACAGGTAAGTCAGGATTATGTTTGTAATTCCTTGAGAATTGGGCATATTAAAGGTTTGTGATTAGTTATTATGGGATGGCAAGAATAGAATGTTTGAATGGGCATATTAAAGGTTTGTGATTAGTTAATATGGGATGGCAAGAATAGAATGTTTGAATGGGCATATTAAAGGGGATGGCAAGAATAGAATGTTTGAATGGGCATATTAAAGGTTTGTGATTAGTTAATATGGGATGGCAAGAATAGAATGTTTGAATGGCATATTAAAGGTTTGTGATTAGTTATTATGGGATGGCAAGAATAGAATGTTTGAATGGGCATATTAAAGGTTTGTGATTAGTTATTATGGATGGCAAGAATAGAATGTTTGAATGGGCATATTAAAGGTTTGTGATTAGTTATTATGGATGGCAAGAATAGAATGTTTGAATGGGCATATTAAAGGTTTGTGATTAGTTATTATGGGATGGCAAGAATAGAATGTTTGAATGGGCATATTAAAGGTTTGTGATTAGTTATTATGGGATGGCAAGAATAGAATGTTTGAATGGGCATATTAAAGGTTTGTGATTACAAGAATAGAATGTTTGAAATTTCTTAACTTTTAACATCCTATACCACCTCATTCCACCCAACCAGAAGTCACATTTGTTTTCCTAATCCACCCCAAATAAAAGCCTTTGTTTAAATGTAATATTAAACATATTTAGAAGTCTTTGATTTAAGGGAAATAACAGGTAACTTTAGATGCAAAGGCCATTTTTAGCCATTTATTGATAATTATTGATAGATCCTTATAAGAATGGGGCTCTGGACTCTGGAGTCAATGTGAAAAGTTTATCATGTTAACAATTTTATTTGTGAAAATTTGATCAAGATGTCATAGTTTAGGTTAAAAGTGTCAAACTTTTTTCTTTCTATTTTTAAGACCTCATTTTTCTGATTTAGTTAACCCAAAGATAAACCTTTTTAGCCTGATTACCAAAACTTTTCTCATTTCCCAACGATATGTTGGGAAATGAGAAAAGGTTTATCTTTGCGTTACCCATACTGTACTTATAACCTGGACTATGAGTAAAATTTAGATTTTTATGGGTTGAATGGTTTATTTACGATTATTTTTTTTAATTTTTTTTTTTTTTAATTTAAGATATTAATTTTAATTTTCTACATAAACAAAAAAAAAAATTCCTTTTCTTTTTTTCTTTTTAGATTGAAAATGTTTAATTTTCTACATAAGACTTTTTTTTTTAAAGATAGTAGATAGAAAATGTTTAATTTTGGATATAAACAAAAAAAAATTTTCTTTCTTTTCTTTTTAAGATTGAAAATATTTAATTTTACATAAGACTTTTTTTTTTAAAGATAGATAGAAAATGTTTAATTTTGGATATAACAAAAAAAATTCTAATTTATTTTAATTTTTAAAATTTTATTTTTGTTTTGCAGAGGTCTTAGCTCAAGCCGAGATTCAAGTCGTGGTACGTTTCAACTAATTCTTATTTATTGACTCAATTCCTACTTACTGTAAAATTCCTCTTGGTTTTGTAAAAAAAAAAAAAAAAATTATTTTGAAAAGTTTATGGAATGGATTTAAAGAAAAAAAAAAGATTTTTTTATCAGCAGTTTACATCAATAAGTCCATAACCTAATGATGAGGGGGGGGGGGTGTATTTTCCACAAGAAACTAAATCTTTTTTTTTTTTTTTTTTTTCCAATAATCTTCCCAGTCAGTTCACTTAGATTGCACATTATACAGTAGGGTAGGTCGAATTTTCACTTTTTAAAAATATCAAATTGTCCATTTATGCAAAAGTTGTGTGTTAGTATACTGAATACTGATACCAAAAATTAAATTTTTTACTTGTACCATTGTTTGAGGAAATAGCATTAAAAAAATCATCTACTAAAATGTACTAAAAATCTTGTTTTTCTGAAGGTTAAATTTTGCCAAATCAAGGATTTTTAGTGCATTTTAGTAGATCTTTGATGCTATTTCCTCAAACAATGGTGCAAGTAAAAAAATCTAATTTTTGGTATCCGTATTCAGTATACTAACACAGAACTTTTACATAGATGGAAAACTTTATATTTTAAAAAACTGAAAAATTGACCTACCCTATTATACAGTGACAATTTCAGATCTAGATTCTGCTGGAGAATTCATTTGTTATTGTTACATAATCTATGCGGTTGCATAAGATTATTGTCAATCCCCTGTAATTCTGAGGGGATGACCCTTTTCATATCATGGCCGGGTCCTTCCATGGAAAATTACAGAAGCCCGCCAAATATGTGAAGTCACGTGGGACCTTTTTGAGTCCCCAGTTTTCAGTTAGACGTCAGGCAGAGAAGTCGGCCATTTTAGGTCCTGCCTAAACTGGAACTCACGCGCGCTATGTTAGTCAGATATTTAGTTACATGAAATGTTTAGTTAAGGAAATAAAAGTTTGTATAAGTAATATGTTCTTGTGGTTGATGAATGTCTTGGTAACAAGACTAAGAAATGAATCCAGGACGACCAGCCAGCAAGAACATAGCAATAGAAGACCTTAGAAGATTCCAGACCAGTCAAGATAGATGATAGAAATACCAAAGACGATCAGAAGCAAAGCCGGCCAGAAGAAAATACGACCAGATATAGAAGAAAGAAAGAGATATATAACATTATAATTTTTAATGCCAGTGAAGAAGGCTCTATGCAACACTATTTCTTTCTATGAAAAAAATATTTGGTTTTAATCAATCCAAAATTTTCAAACTAGACTGTATTTTTGAGAGGGGTGGGATAACACTAAGAATTGCTAGAACAAAGTTTTGAATTGTTGGAAAAAATTAATTATGAGAAGAAAAAAAATTAAATTTTTATAAATTAACGTAGGACAACTTCAAATTGATGAAATTTCACTAAAGATGATGAATAATACAAATACAAAATCTGTATGTATTGTTATAACCAAGGTTATTAATGCTTAGCTAAAAACATTTTGTATGTGTTTAGAAAAGGCTACATTCAAATGGTTAATAATTCTTCATGTTACCAAGAGAATTCCTTATTAATATGTAGTTCAGTCATGTTACATGAGATTAAATTTTTGATTTAGTGCATCTTGGGATGCCCAAATTTACTCAGAATGAGTCCACTGGAAAATTTATGGGTTTCAACTAAAACCATCTAACTCTTACCTTTTAACCTATCCTGTGTAATTCATTTCTAAGAAACTATTGAAATGTATTTACAGCTTGAAATGGGGAGGGAAGAAAAAAGAAATAAACTGGGACATGTGGATTAGATTTTTGTGCCTCAGGGACACAGGACACGTACCTATCAGTATATGTGTGTGTATATGTATATATATGTTATATTAACTTGGCTGAACTACATGTGACTGTTGTTTTTTTTAAATTTATTTTTTTACTATGGTATTTAATGAGACATGGAAATCTTTTCTCTTGCTTATTTTATTAATTTTATTATTATTTTCCCTGCAGAGCCTCCCAGAGACAGACCAAAATTAAACATACAGCCTCGGACGAAACCCGTAGAAAGTGTTCCCGAAAAAACCTCATCTATATTTGGTGGAGCACGTCCAGTTGATACGAGCCAGAGAGAAAAAGAAATAGAAGAAAGACTTCGTAAACAAGAAGATATGTTAAAAACCAGAGACGAAGAAAAAGAAAATTTGGACAGTGGCAGCGATAAAAGGTAAGAATCTCTTGGATTTCTGTGTCCATTTTCTTTTTTGGTCAGATGAAGAAGACTGAAATGGCGTTGGACGTTTTGGTACCTACTTAGTCTATGATTGAGTTCCTATTGGGTTGTTGTCTTCCTTTTTCTGTTCTTTTTCTCCTACTGGTTGTGTTGGCTAGTGTTTATGGAGAATAGGATGTACAAGGTTGTACAGACTGCAGCATTTCTCTGCCCTGCCTATGAATCGGACTGCAGCGTTTCTCTGCCCTGCCTATGAATCGGACTGCAGCGTTTCTCTGCCCTGCCTATGAATCGGACTGCAGCGTTTCTCTGCCCTGCCTATGAATCACAAAATGAACAAAATTTAGTCTAAAGATAATGAATAAGACAAAAACCAAAACTACCTATAATGAATTTCTCATAACACAGTTTGTTGATATTTAGCAAAAAGTTTTGTGTTTAGGAAAGGCCACATTTAATTCCTCACGTTACCAAGAGAATATTAATATGTAGTTCAGTCAAGTGACATGTGTGTGTCTCATTTCATCTCTTGCATGTGTTGCTTTTTTAACTATAAAATTAGGAACAGGTGGATAGGATTTATATCAAGGTCGTTTAATAAATAATTTAAAAAAAAAAAAAAATTTCTCCCCGTTCTCAATTCCCTTCCCCTACCCCCTGAAGATTTAGAGAAACAAGGAATTCAAGAAACTAAAATTTTGAAAACTCCTTTCCCCCCCCCCCTCCAAATATGTAACTTCTACATTGTTTAGAATTGTTTTATAGCAAAAAATAAAGTTTTTTATTTTTTTGTTAAGTTATTACATTTCACTACAGTCGGTAGAGCGTTTGGCTAGAAACCACAAGGTTCCTAGTTCGATACCGGTCCTCGCCAACTCAGCGTTATGAGTAGCACAGGGATCTGTGCAGTAAAGTAAGGAGCTGATGGTAGGTGTGGCGCTCCACCTCAGATGCTAAAACAATCTCCTTGGTCTAGTGTTATTGAAAAGGGGATAGACTCCCTCGCTGATTGGCTGATACCGACTTTAGGCCGCCCCGTTGACTTACTTTTTACTTACATTTCACTAATCTGTCATGTTTGCTGCTTTTTTTTTTTTTTTTTTTTTTTTTTTTTTTTTTTTTCTGATATCTGCTGCTCAGAACATTAACTGAAATTTTTTTATTTCTTTAAAGAAATTATGATCGTCCATATCGAGCTGATGGTGACAGAGAATCTTCAAGAAGAGAAAGAAGACTTAGTAGTAATTCCAGTCAGAGTAAAGGAATAAAGCCTGGTGAGTTCTTTTTTTTTTTTTTTTTTTTTTTCCCCCTCCTATGTGAAATGCAAACAGCCTCATCCAGGATTTTAACTCGTGTCACCATATCCATTATACTACGCACTTCTGTCAATATAGATGACATTTTGTCCTTACTGAAAGAAATAAAATTATACCAAAAAAATATAATTAACTTGAACACAACTATAAACTTATCCCTCCAAGCCAAGAGTCACCATGGCTAGACCTGGTCCGCAACGGCATTTTATCAGGCCCACCGACAGTACTTGAATTTGTTTGTTAAAACATACGAAATGCAAGACGTTCTGATACCATTTAAATTTAAATATATTAAGCTTACGAAATGTTCATGGATTTGACTACTGTAGGTAGGTTATAAAATTTTGTGCATGTGAGCATTTCACTTATTACTTGTGTGATCCTGAATTTTCACTAGTTACCACTTGTTACAATGTCGTCTGCGCTCGTTATTTTTTCAATTATCTAGCCCACCGTAAAAAAAAATTTGGTGATGCTTGCTCCAAGTGATTCTCAATCCATTTAGTAACAAACTACAGGCAAAATCAAGAAAAAATCCTTGGAAAACAACATAATAAATCTGACCACCCCTCGCAATTTACTTCTTGGCATAAAGTAACTCTGGACGAGTTGACATGCCATTAACTCTTAACGTCCTATACCGCCTCATTCCGCCCGACTGGAAGTCACATTCATTTTCCAAATCCATACCAAATGATAGCTTTTGTTTAAATGTAATATTAAACATAATTAGAAGTCTTTAATTTAAAGGAAATAACAGGTAAATTTAAATGAAAAGGCCATTTTTAGCCATTTAAAATTTTTTTTCAAAAGTCCTTATAGGAATGGGGCTCTGGACTTAGAAAATTTTTAACAGGATATTAAGAGTTAAAATTAATCAATATTAAAGGAATGTTGTAGAGGGTTAAATTTTATTTTTGAAGATTAGTCTTTTAAGAAAATGTCTTGTAGATTTTATATCCAGCAATCGGTTATTTCCTAGTTGAGTAACATGAGTGACCCATAAAAAAACAACCCAAATTATTTATTTTCCCATTAAACTAACCCTAAACCTAACCCTTGTTGGACTTAAACTTATAAAAAAATTAAAATAACAGTTTTATTACAAAATTTATGGGTTCTGTTTTTTCTGGGTCACCCTGTAATATGTTACTCAACTAGGAAATAACCCAGCAATCACCTATGAAAATTTTGAAGGTAGATCATTGAGTTATAATTTTTTTTTCTTGTGCTTTGAGTTACTTCCCCTGGTTAATGACAATGTGATAACCAAAGAAGGGCAGTGTCATTTGCTTACTCATTTTATAACAACAGCTATTCTACAGTGTGGTCCAAAAGTATTGTCACCTATAGATATTGTTTAGATTTAATTAATTTAAATCTTAATAATATATATCATTAATTATAATATATTATTTAAACAAATAGTAAAGCAATATGCTATTCTAGTGTGGTCCCAAAAGTTGTGTCCTCCCTAGATATTGTTTTAGATTTATATTAATTTAAATCTTAATAATATATATCATTAATTATAATATATTAAAACAAATAGTAAAGCAATATGCTATTCTAGTGTGGTCCAAAAGTTGTGTCCTCCCTAGATATTGTTTTAACTTTATGTTTTAATGATATATAATATTAATTTTAATATATAATAAATATTGTTATTATTATATACTATAATTAATGATATATTATTAAAACAAAAAATAATGAAACAATGTTATTCTACAGTGTGGCCCAAAAGTCTTGTCACCTCTACATATTGTTTTAACTTGAATTATTTTTTTTAATAAAATATAATAATCATTGTTATTATTATATATTATAATTAATGATATATTATTAAAACGAATAATGAAACAATATGTTGGGTGGCCAGACTTTTGGGACCACCATGTAATTTAGGATTTCTTTTCTTGTATATAATCTTTTTTAACAAAAAACACCCCTCAATTCTTTGTTTTTAGCACCTTTAAACCAAAGCAGAACTCGTCGTGACAGTAGCAACTCTAATACATCTGAAGTTTATTCTGATGAAAAAGAAGAGAAACCTGCTCCACCCTCACCCAGGAAAGAGGATGCTCCTGCAAAAATGGTGCCTGCACCTCCCCCTAAAGAAAATATTTGGGAGAGACGAAAAACAGAGCAGAAGAGTGGAAAAAGATAATTCCTATAATGAGGTAAGCAAGGATTTATTCTTTTTTTTCTTTTCTCTTTTTTTTTTTATTCTTTCTCTTTTTTTTTTCTTTTTCTTTTTCTCCTTCCTTTTTTTTTTTCTTTCTTTTTTTTTTTTTTCTTTTTTTTTTTTTTTCTTTTCTTCTTTTTTCTTTTTCTTTTTTTCTTTCCTTTTCTTTTTTTCTTTTTTTTTTTTTCTTTTTTTTCTTTTTTTCTTTTCCTTTTCTTTTTTTCTTTTTCTTTTTTTTTCTTTTCCTTTTCTTTTTTCTTTCCTTTTTTTCTTTCTTTTCTTTCCTTTTCCTTTTTTTTTTTTTTTTCCTTTCTCTTTCTTTTTTTTTTTTTTTTTCTCTTTTTTTTTTTTTTTTTTCTTCTTTTTTTTCCTTTCTTTTCTTTTTCTTCTCTTTTCTTTTTTTTCCTTTCTCTTTCTTTTTTTTTCCTTTCCTTTTTTTTTTTTTTTTTTCTTTTTTTTTTTTCTTCTTTCTTCTTTTTTTTTTTTCCTTTTTCTTTTCTTCTTTTCTTTTTTCTTTTCTTTTCTTTCTCTCTCCACTTATAAAGATAATGAGTTTGGTTATTCATTCTCTTTACTGGATATTTCAGGTTGTTTCCGAAATTGGAAGAAAGATGGATATTTCTGTGTGTAGTTTTTGAAAGATCTTGTGTATAAGTGATCTTTTCCAGACATGAATTAAATAATTGGTTGTAGAGAGTTTTTATCCCCCGTCCCTACCCCTCTTGTGTTTCAGAGAATTGAGGCATTGAAATATTTTTGCTTTTACAGGATAAGAATAATGAATCCTCAAATAAATGGAAGAAAAACCAAATGGACTCTAACAGAGAAAATGGTAAGTCTATGTATAAAACTTAGAATTTTTAATAAGATTAGTAACAACAAACAGGAAATACTTAGTCAACCAATATAGGAAAAAGTAACCGTTTTAAGCATATTAGTCACTTATAATCAAGACATTTAGGCGCAGTCATGATGATAAGTGGCTAACACGCTGCCGTGAAACCAATGGTGACAATCACAACTTAAATGTATTGTACCCTATAACAAATAAATATAGCTCTAACACCCGTAATCGAGCACTTTATTTTTACTTCTTTAATACTAAAAAAAAAACTGAATGTGTGTGTGTGTGTTTGTTTGCAAAAAAAAGTGTATCTGTCTGCAAAAGGGTTGTTGAATTCTTGTTAACTCTTAACGTCCTATACTACCTCATTCCGCCCAGCTGGAAGTCACATTTGTTTTCCTAATCTGCCCCAAACAATAGCCTTTGTTTAAATTTAATATTAAATATATTTAGAAATCTTTATTTTAAGGAAAATGCCATTTTTAGCCATTTTTTGATAAATCCTAATAGGAAGAATGGGGCCCTGGACTTAGAAAATTCTCAATAGGATGTTAAGAGTTAACTGGCATTCTGAATTCAACCAAGTAAATAAATTGTATACTATTAACAGGTTTTCTTTTTTCTTTTTTTGTTTGTTGTTAAAAATAATGTCTTTTAAAAAAATCTTTAATTCTACAGTAAATCTTCACTTTTTTTTTTCTTTTTATTTCATTTTATTTTTTCATTTTTTCATTCTCAATTCTCTTCCCCTCCCTCCTAAAAATTTAGGAAAACAAGTTTAAAAAACTCAAGTTTTTATAACAATTTTTATATTTGTGAATGCAGAAGACCCTCAAGGGTTTTTTTATTTTTTTATTTAATGTCAATCTGAATTTCTTTTTTTTCTTTCTTTTTTTTTTTTTTTTTTCTTTTTTTTCCTTCTTCTCCTCTCTATCTTTACTGAAAATTGCATTGTTTTTATACCATTATTATTTTAAACTAACAAATAAAAAAACAAAATTGATTTGCTGAAGGTCTAAACTAATGTTTAATTTTATGAGAACATATTAATTCATTCAGAAGTTTTGACCAAAAATTGTTGATTTCTTTTTCCCATTTAACCATTTTGCTTTTCACTGGGACACAAGTGTCCCAGTCAAATTTCAGTTTCATTTTAACCCTTAACCCTGTGTACTCAAAAGCATAATTTTGCATTTCCAAAATTTAAATTTAAAAAAAAAAAACCCAAAAAAACAGTGGAATGCATCTGTAAAAAGGTTAGCGGCACAAAGACTTTTTTTGTCTTAATTTTTAAGATAAAGTTTGATGATTTGTATTTAAATTTTTGGGACTGTTATCCTCATTTTCATTGTATTATACATAATGTGGTTATTTCCTATAAGTCTAACATAAACAAAGGGGAACCACTCTTGACTGAAATTATTTATTTATTGATCTACTAGGAAAAAAGAAGATGGGGTTAGGGTTAGTTTAACTCTTAACATCCTGTTGAGATTTTTCTAAGTCCAGAGCATTCCTATAAGGATATATAAGAAAATGGCTAAAAATGACCTTTGCATCTAAAGTTACCTATTATTTCCCTTAAATCAAAGATTTCTAAATATGTTTAATATTAAATTTAAACAAAGGCTATTGTTTGGGGCTGATTAGTTAAAACGAATGTGACTTCCAGCTGGGTGGAATGAGGTGGTATAGGACTTTAAGAGTTAATGGGAAAATAAATAATTTATCAGTCAAGAGTGGTTCCCCTTTGATCATGTTAGACTTATAGGAAATAACCCACAATGAGCCCTCCTGACTTCTTCAGATGTTTCTGTTCACACTTTGGAGCCTTCTTGTTGTAATCTAAGCTTTCGTGGAACTTTGAACCGAATACTTTATTTTCCACTGGGATAGAGTATTCTCAGTTTCAATTTAACTAGGTAGTAAAAGGGTTAATAAGATTGTGGTTGTTGTAGTTGTAAATGATAGTTTACTAATGAGTTGTGTTTATTTCTTTCAGACAGAAGATCAATAGATGCTGATGACCAGAAACGTTCAAGCCGTGGCGGAACTGAAAAAGGGTAAATAAGCTACTCAACAATTTATTGTCGTCGACCCCAACCCCAATTCTACAAAATGTTTACAATTAGAGATTACATTTTCTCTTTTGGCTGTTCTGCAGTGAAATATTTCTGTTTTACATTCCACAACGCCATTGAAGCCTATTTTGTTATTTACCTTATCTATCTATATCTATTCTATACATATATAAAGGGGTTGTGTGGTATATGTCCGGAGGAACTGCAAAAATAAAAACAATTACAACAGTTAAAAGTAAATATATAGACACATTCACTATCACCAGAATCTTACTTTTGAGCAAAAATCTGAAAGATTTGATTTATATTCGGAAGATAATTAAAAAATAAAATTTAAATGATGAAACTTTCTTTGCTCCATAAAATTATTTCTTCTTTTTTTTTCTTTTTTTTTTTTTCTTCCTTCACTCATCGTCAAACCTATGGCAATTCCATGTCAATCATCCAGAAAAAGTAAAATTGTCACCCACCTCCTCAATTTTTCTGAAATTTTTCTTGCTATGAGAAAAATCAGAAATCATCAATAACTTAAAATTGGTTAACTTTCAAACTTTCCTGATATCATTTTTTGGAATCCTCTGGCAAAAATGCTTTTAACAATCAATTTTTAGGAGTAGGGAAGCCTGTAGAACACATTTTACAGACAAAAATAGATTACAAAAAGTCACCATTTTTTCACAACTCCACCAAATTTGGATAGCTAAAAATCGACATAACTCCGCCAATTCTTCAAATTGGAAGCTCAAATTTTGGGGATTCTCTAATTGTTTAACATAGTCCCATCTGTACTAAAATTTCAGAAAAATTGAAGGGGGTGCTGGATATGGCCTGGATGATTTGACAATATTTATCTCCCAATAAATCAACATTATTTTTTAAAAACCCAGTCTCGATGGATTGTTAATACAAATAATATTTTAAAGCCTATTCTGAATCTACCTACTTTTTTCTCAGTATTTACTTTTATCTTACCATATTTTTCATTTTCTATATCTTATGCATGGCTTATACAAATAATGATTTATGCATTGAGGCCTATTTTATGTTTTTAACAGCTAGTTTAAACCCATTATATTCTTGAAATCTTTCTTTTGTACATTAAATATACTTTTCTCCTTTCACTTGAAAAAACTATATTATCTCCATTAAAGCATTGTGGTTAAAAAAAAAATCTGCCTCAAATGGTATTGTGGATTGTTAATAAAGACTTTTAGGTGACATTAATTTTATTTATATATATTATAATATATATATATATATATATATATATACTATAACTCAACGGGGGGGGGGGCACTGGAATGAATTTTATAAATTATTTATTTATTGGTCTATTAGGAAAAAGAAAACAAGATTTAGGGTTAGGTTAGTTTAATTAAAAGAAAAATTCATTCGGGTGGTTCTCCCCCTTTTTTTTAGATTAGAGTTATAGGAACATAACTATATATATATATATATATATATATATTATTTTTCACTTTCGCATATTTTGAATACTTTTCTTTTCTTTATTTTCTCTTTCCCCAGCTATTGAATTCATTGTTTAATTGTTTTTGTTGATAGCACAATATTTAAAAAGAAAGAAACCCTTCTCTCTTCCTTAGAGATAAGATTCTTGAAAAAGGTCATCAAATCAGATATGCTGATAGGAACACGTCTTCACATAAAAATCTAAAAGGACAGTCAAATTGTATCCATGTGTCCCAGAAATGAGGCCTAGAGACACTTTTTCCATTTTAAAAAATCCCAATATATTGCTCACAACCAACTTGTAATAGTTTCAAGGGATGTGAGTTTTTCTGCTAATTGGCAGAAATTAGCTTTGTTTTTTGTTTTGAAAATTCCACAACTAACAACCATGAGAGGATTTCTGACCTTGTGCCTAATTTGGGTATTGTTTGACCTACTTGTAAATCTGTTTTGGGAAAGGTGGGTGTTTTTCTTTTTTTTTGCCCCACCCATTTTAAACTAACTGTAAAATACATTTCAATATTTTCTTAGAAATGAATTACAGGGATGAGGTGCACAAGGTAGGAGTTAAATGGCTTTAGTGTTTCATCAAAGAAAACTTTCCTTTCCCATTTCCCCAGTTCATAAATATAACCCTACAATTTAAAGACTTTAGTTGGGACCTTCAAATTTCCCAGTGATTCATTGAAATCAAATCCGTGTGTCACAGGATGCACTTAATTAAAACATATCAGCCATCATTGTCAAATAAAAAAAACTTGGAATTGTGAATGAAGCAAAAAAATGAATGAATCAATAGTTTGAATGATTTTTGGAATGATGACTCTTTTTGACATAATTTAATGCTTTATTTATTGTAGAAAATAAGAATTGCATATAAAAATTAATAGATTATTTCCTATAAGTCTTAACATAAACAAAGGGGAACCACTCTTGACTGGATAATTCATATTATTTTTTCCATTAAACAACCCTTATACCATCCTAACCTGTCTTCACTTTTCCTAGTTAATAAATAATAATGAATGAATAATTTATCAGTCAAGGGTGGTTCCCCTTTGTTTATGTTAGACTTATAGGAGATAAACCATTTAATGTTTGGCTCTTGATTTTCAAAGACATGATATATATTGAATGATGAATATTTATTTACAGTATTGGAGAAAAAAAAATGTACTATTTTTTATTGCCACAAATTTAACAAACTTCAATGGCTTAGACACACATAGGAACTGATATTTTCCTTGATGTTTGTCAAAGTTCTCTTAGTTATAGAAAATTCTCAGAAATACCAAATTTCTTTGCTTTATTAATATCCTAATTTGGGATTAGTCCTTTGTAAATGACAAATAATCAGTTGTCTGATTCTAAAAAGATGAAAATATCATTCCTATGTGTGTCTAAGCTATTGTAGCTTCATTAAAATTTGTAGTAAAATAAAATTAAATAGGGAGTAGGGGTAATACTGTATCTTTACAAGTTCTTACCCGTTTTTAGTCTCTATTAAATTATATAAACTTTTCCATCCTAAAACTGACATAAAAGGAGTTTTGTTGTTATAAATGAGGTAATTCATTTTTGTGTTGGTATTCTTTTATTAGACGACCCCAAAAGAAAAGCAAATGCCTAAATCCTATGAGGAAATGCCCCAGTTTCAAGATAAAGTGAAAAAGGTAAGAGTATATTGTAAATTATACAAAGAGCTAACATTTCCTCTTTTCAAGTCTCTCAATAAAAAGTTGATGCTTAATTTTCTCATCAGATCAGCTTTTTATTATATCATGTGTCTAACCAGTGGACCAGTTTGTTGTTTCTGGTATAATTCTGGGTATTTTCTCTTCATTATCATTCGTAAGGGCCAGTTTAGTTCAGTTGGTAGAAGCACTTGTCTCAGAACGCAAAGGTTCCTGGTTCGATACCGTTTCATCGCCAACTTAAGCGTATGGAGTAGAGCACAGGGATCTGTGCGGTAAAGTGAGGAACTGATGTTGGTGGTGGCACACACCTCATTGCCAAATAATCTCCTTGGTCTAGCGCTAGTGAAAAGGAGATAGACTCCATAGTGCTTCTCTTTTACTGTGTCAAAGGCTTTTGTGATTCAACAAAGTTGTGCCATCTTTGTTTTTCTTCTTATTGGCATATTCTTAGGGCAATGAGGTTATTTGGCAGTGCCCATCTTCTCACCAATAACATATATATATATATATAATAATACACATGCGTGGGTAATGGTTAAAGTCATGGGAAATGAACTCGTCGCCCCGAGTTTAAATCCTGGATGTGGTAATTGCATTTCACTTAGCGCTAATACCCTTGGAAAAGGTATGAATCCTACTCTCCCACCAGCTATGGGTAAATAGTAGGGCAGACTGGGCTCTTTAACCTTGGTTAGGCAAACCGGTCTAGAAGGAAAACTGAATTCAAACCTGTTAAACTCCGCTTAAGATCTTGTGTCGCATCCTGCTCGTGCAGAGGGGTTAGTAAATATGTATGTGTATATGTATATATATATATATATATATATATATACACACACACACACACACACACACACACAGTAAACTTCTCTGCATGAGTAGGATGTGACAGAAGGTCAATTTCTTAAGTGGAGTTAAAAGGTTTGAATTCAGTTTTCCCTTAAGTGGTTACTAGCTATGGTTAAAGAGCCAGACTGCCCTACTATTTACCCATAGCTGGAGGGAAAGTAGTTGGATACCTACCTTCCCAGAGTATAGCACTGAAATGCAAACAGCCCAATATAAAATAGGAGTGCCGTGCTTGTTATTTCCCTTATATCATCTCTTAGAAACAATGGAGACTACTTGGCAGTGCCCATCTCCTCTCCAAATAATATGTAATAGGTTGTACTGGATGACATGGTACAATCAGCAAGGAATTGATCTCTGACTTAATCTAAATTATAGGCTGATAATATTGCTAATATTTTGGTTCCACAAAATATTTTTGAAATATTTGACTTTACTGTCTTCAATTCTTTATAATTGAGATTTTTAAGATTAAAGAATGTTATTCCTATATAATTTCTATCAGTTATAGTGTTATATATATATATATATATATAGTAAGTTGTCAGGGCGGCCCAATGTTGGTATTAGCCATACAGTGTTGGAGTCTAACCTTTTTTCACTGATGCTAGACCAAGTGGAATTGATTTTGTTGTTGAATGGGAACCACACCTACCTCATTTGAGGTCTGAAGTCACTAGAAATACGGATGCTAAGTTCATTCTCCCACTTGTTTTAAAAAAAAACAATACTTTTAATCGTTTATCTTCCCAACTTCTAGTGACAACTTTGAGCTCATACAACAACATATTATATATAATATATATAAATATTAATAAATGAAGTATCCACAGACACTGTTTCGGCGTTCACGCCTCCTCAGAGGCTAGACACAACACCCCTGCTAGAAGTGAACTCTGCCCTCGACTACTGCCAACCTGATTCTTAACCTCATTGGCCCTTTTACAGCTGCTGTAATGGGGCTTGGTGTTGAAATTAAGATACATAGGTTTGTTTACATATCTACGATCACAAGAGAGATCAGTTTCAACAAACGACATGCTATAGCTTAGTAGTGAAAGATATACAACAACTATGCAACAATTTTCTTTTCCTTTAACTTTTTTTATTTTTTTAATTTTATTTAATCTTATCTTATCTTTTATCTTCATTAACAGGATTGGACTGATCCAATAAATTTAATTTTGAACAATGAAGAAATGAAGATTACCAAGAAACTTATCCTGAATTGGAAGCAGCAGCAGCAACATTCAGCCAACATGAACCCAGTTGCCCTGTCTGTCTTTTCTTTTTTTCTTTTCTTTCTCTCCCGCCCTCCTCCATCCCTGATTTTACAACAACAGGGCAAAACTGCTGCGCTCGCTGCTCTTTCTCGATTTTCTTTTTAGCAGCAATTCCAAATAACAGTCCAACATTTTGCTCTTGTATTTGACCACCACAGTCTGGCATTGACTGCATCACATCAGCGGATAAATCGACAAAATAGTTTGCCTGCAACATGTTCTCAGAAAAATAGATTTTGATCAAACAAAAAAGAAAAAAGAGTTTTCTTTTCTAGTTAAGAAAAAACAAAAAACATAAGACAAATAAATCTAGAAAAGGGTGTTTTGTTCTTTTTCTTTCTTTCTCTCTATCATCTACCTCTCTCCTCTTCTTTTCTCTCTCGTCTCTTTCTCTCTCTCTTATTTTTTCATTATTGATAGATAATTTTGAATAATAAGGAACAAAATCATAGCTCCTTAAAGTAGAAATGAATTTAAACTCGATGAAAAGGTTCCCTTGTGAATAAGGTAATAAAAATGCCCTTGTTCTAGTTTATGACGCATTTTTTGGGGAGCTGCCAACTTTGTTGGGAATTTTGGGTTTTTGGGGGGTTACCCTACAATATTTCTTGTTAGTTGATTCCTTATATGATCTTTTTTTTTTTTCCTTGTAATTGTCTGGGATTTTTTTTTTCTGTGCATCTTCGTTGTCAATGTGTTCTACATAAAAAAGGAGAACCAACGTTGCGGATTTTTTTTTTTTTTTTTTTTTTCCTTTGATCTAGTTGGACCTTAAGAAGCAAAAATCAGAAACGTGATTGCTTTTCTATGAGGGAGAAGGTTTGTGTTGTGGTGATTTATCAACGAATTGTCTACATACAATTGCCCTTGTTTTATTCCCTGCTCT
>CM042171.1:11009694-11040305 GCA_023376005.1 Doryteuthis pealeii | reverse complement strand
CGGTTGCCAACCAGGTTAAAGAGCCCAGTCTGCCTTACTATATCCATTAGCTGGGAGAAAGCAGATTCATACCTTCCAAGGGATTTAGCGCTAAGTGAAATGCAATTACCACGTCCAGGATTTGAACTCGGGCGACGAGTCCATTTCCAGACTTTAACCATTAACCACGCGCTTCCATGGAAATGTCCATATATGAAATGTTAATAAAATACTGTTACTGAATCTTTAGATGTTTTTGTTTGTTTATTTGTTTCTTTTTAAACAAATGGAATATTTATTCATTTAATATACCTGGAATCTGATTATATTTAGGGTTTCTATCAGCTTGTCAAGTCTAAGTTTCTAAATCTAAACACATACACAGAGACTTACACAACACCCACCCACCACACACATACACAGAATTTGAAGGAAGACATCACCAGTCGTACAACAAATGGACTGGTCTGGGACCTTCAAAATCTTCTAACAAATAGATCTTTATCTCAATTATTAAAGAAATAAATCCACAGGTTAACAGACAACACTATAGTTACCTTATTTTTATTTACACTTGCTTGTTGATAGCCTTCAAAACCAACCATTCAAACCATATAAACACAATGCTTCAAGCAAATTATAATACTCTTTGATTATGGTGGTTGTAATGAGTGGATATATATTTTTGCTCTACTTAGGTATTGAGCACTTTTTACTTATAGCTTAGTTTCTGGCGGTTTTGTATGAATATATATATGGAAGAAAAGAAGTGATCCGACGGTATGTAGTATATAGGAAAATGAAAAAACACAGGTTTAATGGGTTAAGTGGGAGTTATTGGCCGACGCTGCAGTGTTTTCGATCTATTAATTAGATCATCTTCAGGGCATTTGTTGGATATGGAAGGTGATGAGGAAATTATTTATTCACAGAATAACGAGAAAAGCGAGTGGTAGCCGTTATTCAGTCTGTTTAAATATTATATATATATTTATATATATACTACACATAAATTGTTTTTTTTTTGGCCAAATATTTACCAATAGATTTATTGGTTGGTGCGATATCTTGGTTTTTCTATATTTGGATGGAATTCGGGATTGTCCACCGAAGTTTGTTTAATTCTACACACACACACCCCACAATATTATATATATATATATATAACTTTCAAAGAAATAAAAAAATCCTTGTATGAATATAAATTATATATCTAATTTATTATCATTATACATTGAGCTCTCTTTAGGGATTTATAAAAAAAAAACTTTTATGACTATATGTTTGCACCTACAAAAAACATACAGTGTGGTTGTTAGTGAGATTTTTGAAGATCCCAAATGAATCATCCTTAAACCAGTCATTTTGTATTACCTTAAATGTTATATTATATATATATATATACATGCATGTAAATTCATTTTCATATTATAATATATTATATATATATTTATATGTTATATATATTATATATATTTCATATTATATATATAATATATATATATATATATATTTTTATATTATATATATATATTATATATATATATATATATTATATATTTCATATTATATAATATATAATATATATATATATATATATAATATAATCATATTTTATAAAATAATATATATATATTATATATATATAATATATATATTCATGCATGCATGTAAAGAATCATTTTCATATTATATATATATTATATATATATTTCATATATTATATATATATATATATATACACATGCATGTAAGAATTCATTTTCATATATCAATCAAAGCCTAAAGAAGATACCAGAAGATCTGAAACACGTGTGCACATGTAAAACAAAAGAATTTTAAAAAATTTTTCTGAGAACAAATACATTTTGCGGACCTTCCTTTTTTATAAAATATTGAATTTTCTCCCGTGGAACCAGAACAACATTTTATATATATAATATATATGTGTTGGTGTGTGTGTGTGTGTGTGTGTGAAAGAGAAATAAAGGAAAGAAAGTATTGAATGGATAAAAATAGGATTATTAATTAATTCAACTTACACAGTTTCGGTCAGGGATTATTATCGTGTGTACATTATTCTATTCTATTATTTTTTAAATAACAAAATGAAATGAAATTAATAAATAGAAAAAAATGTAGAAATGTTCCGCACACCAAAGAAATATCGACATTCCTCAGAGTAAATCCTTATTTTTGTTATTTAAAAATATCATAGATAGAATAACGTACACATGGATAAACTCCTGACCAAAACACGTGTAAGTTAAATTAATTAAAATTCCTAGTTTATCCATTCAATACTTTTTCCTTTATTTCTCTTTTCAACATACCGTCTGATTCACTTCCTTTCATTTTACATATATATATATATATATATATATATATATACACACACACACAACACACAGAGGGTTGCAAAATAATGTATACACTTTTGAATCGATATCTCCATTATCAATGGTTAGTCAATCTGAAATACAAAAAAACGTATTATTAACTATTAATATTTAAAGAGTGTATACATTATTTTGGAACACCATATATATATATTTTTTTTGGGGGGGGATATGTACTTAATTGAAGTCATACCTAATTTTTGAAATTAATTAGTTAATAATTAATGAATTTAGGCGGGCATATATGTCAAATTAAGGCTAAACAAATCGAGAAAATGTCAATCCCTGAATGTACATTTCGACCTCTGTCTCTGTCTCTGTCTCCTCTCTCCTCTATATATATATATATATAGTCGGTTTAGCTCAGTCAATAGAGCTTTCGGCTAGGAATCACAAGGTTCCTAGTTCGATACCGGCCCTCGCCAATTCAGTGTATGAGTAGCACAGGGATCGTGCGGTAAAGTAAGCTGATGGCAGATGTGGTGCATCACCTCAGATGCCAAAATAATTCCTTGGTCTAACTCTAGTGAAAAGGGATAGACTCCCTCCTGTCTGGCTGATATCGACATTAGCCACCCTGACAACTTATATATTGTAGGCAAGTGTTATTATACAACACGGAACATTTCTTTTTTATGATCTTGATTTGAATCTTTTCTAATGTCAGGATCCAGCCCGAGCGCTTTCAACTGTTTTTCAGTTGTCATCATGGGGTATATGATTTGGTGTTAGTTCTTTTATCTATTTTGTTTTTAAATTAGAAGAGTCTATCATTTTTTTAGAGGTTGCTTGATTATTAAAGATAGCTAATATATTTGACCCGATGTTGAATGCTATTTTATTAATGTTAGGCTTTTTATTTTTTTATGCATATCGCCTCAAGAATTTGTAGGCATTTCTTTTTTTATCTATTAATAATGGAGATTCGCTTCCGGTTTTTGTCTGTTACAAAAAATTACGCCACTGCTTACGTCACATTACCCAAAATCGTCATAAACATAGAATAAATACTCAAAATTTGAACATGCAACATTTAGACAGTCCTCATTGTTTTTTAAAACAAGTTTTAATAAATACATGACTGGTATTATATATCTATATATAGTTTGTTTTATTTTAATACATTATTTAAAGTTTACATTTCAAATTGTTTTATTTTTTAATCCTTTAATGAATTTTGATTTTACTACTTAGGTACAAACTTGCTTGACTTTTTAACTCCCAACCCTCAGGCAATGTTTCAAAAATCTATTTTACATCGCCTGGAGGGCGTTTTTTTATTTTGTACTAGTTTTTATAAATGACTTTAGTATTTTCAGTGAAGATTTTCTAATGTCGGAGGGAGTGATTTATCTAGATGTTTTTTTAATTAGATATTGTATGTAAGGCAACGGAGAGTGTTGTAGTGGTATGTCCAATGTAGCTTTAATATATACAGGGTGTTCGGGATAAATTTGACATATTATATTTGGTTATTTTTTCTCCGTAGGTTGGAGGTATTGACGCACACTACACATCATTTAAAAGCTGATCCTTCTACATTCACTATACGTGATGACAGATACAATGGATGTCTGAACCCACCTGAATCATGGAAGAGAATAACTTGTATCATGATGATCTGCACCAGCCATCAAATAAGGAGATTATGGTTGCTGCCCAATGCTACCTGAACACTGTAAAAAATCAGGCATAAACTGGGAGAATTGCAATGGAAAATGCCGAGACTGTGGCTAGAAGAAAGCAATATAACATTGCGTTCGTACAGCAGAATTCCTTGAAAATCTGGAGAAAAAAGTGGAGGCCCTGGCATTGGAATTGGGCTTTGTCACGTGAATTGAATGTTTCAGCCTCTACCATGAAGCCTGCACTCAATGAAGCCTTTGCTACTGCTCATACAAGCGTCGCAGACGTCAACTGCTCCCAGAAAGCCCGTGAAAATCATCTGACAAAGTGAAGAAACTTCTGAGCAAAGTGAATATCCTGCTGAACACAAACAATCTGGTTCTTTTCCGATGAGAAAAAAGCACAACACACAGAATAACAGATGGCTTGCATACAGTCCAAAACACTCCTCTTGTCATTCAGACAAAATTTCCCCAAACTTTGATGGTTTTTGGATGTGTGTCCTCTGAGAGTGATGTGATGCCTCCCGCATTTTCATAGACAATATCAGGTTGAATTCAGATGCCTACGTGGAGTTGCTAAACATTGTAGTCAAAGCCTAAATAACAAGCTAAACACTGTAGTCAAAGTCTGTGAACTGGTCTGCATATCAACCTATGTGGGTTATTTATTTGTTTGTTTGTTTTGTTTTATGGCATATCAACCTCAGTGGGTCATTTAATGCGATTAAAGTTTTGAAATAAATCAATTCTTAATGGATAATACAATTTTTTTATAAATACATTTTTCTATTTAACCCATAGATGGGACCCTAACAGGTACTACCTCTCCGGTCAGAGTGGACCAGGGAGCAATGGTGATGAAGGAGTGCTCCTCATTCCCCAAACCTCCACAACTGGAACCTCACCATCAGATAGAGTTTAACTTCATTCCCAGGACATGTAGACCGCAGCCACCACCGCCTTCTAGCAAGGGAGTCTTACCCTTGACTGACCATTGTCGGAACGCCCCTGCCGACAGGGAGGTTTTTCATATGGTTTGTCTTGAGAGATAGGATTTATTGATATTCGGTTGTTTTGGTCAGTTTTTGTGAAAGAATCAGTTGGTTAGATCTTGTTGAAAGGGTTCCTTAAAAAAAAAAAAAATAAAAAAAAATTAAAGATGACTTCTGGTTTTTATATTTTTGAAGAGGTCTAAGTTTTTTGTCCAGTAATATTTAGTGCAGGTTTGTCCGAGACTGTTGCAGTTTAGGAGCATGTGTTTAACAGTGAACTGTGCATTGCATGTTGACCTGGGGCGTCCTACCTTTTTAAAAGATGAGAGTGGGTGATGTAGGTGTCTAGAGAGTATCACTTTTGTTTTTTTGGCCTGCCAGCCAATAACCGATGACATCATGTATATCGTGGAATTTTCGTAAAAAGTGTGCATGGGGGGGGGGATATTTTACTTCGATAAAAAAAGAAAAAAGGGTGGGGTATGTGTGTGGGGAATAAAATATTGCATTAACTTGTCGATAAAACACCTTTAAACACTATGCGTTTCACTTTTTCAATAGGACCTGCTAGCATATTATAGAGCAGAAGGCTGGGACTACCGCATAAAAAAAAAAAAAAAAAAAAAAAAAAAGAATAAAAAAATAAATAAATCTTTTAAATAATGGACAATATGACTTTACGCACCACTTTTGCGATCTCGTTTTCATAAGCACTTTTTTTTCATTTACCATGTCAACATCCATGTTGTTAACAGATGATTTTAGAGTTTTTTTTTTTTTTTAATTATAAAAAACTTAACCCTAACCCTAACAACCGATGTTGACGGTGTAAATGAAAAAAAAAAAAAAAAAAAACTTATGAATCCATATCGCAAAAGGGGTGCCTAAAGGTTATATGGTCCTTTAATATTAATGGACATGCGCAGAAAAATAAAATAAATAAATAAATAAAAAATATAATTGAAAAAATGATCTAAACAAGAACCAAAACTGTTGCAAGGATTTTAAATTTTGAGAGAGAAAAAGAAAAGACAAAAAACTTCTTTGTATCCATTTTTATTTTTTTTTTTTTTTTTTTCTTCAAGATCCATAATTCAGTTTTCACAGAGGTAATCATTTCTACACTTACAATTTTCAACATTTTTAAATAAAATAAAAAAATGGAAAAGAAAAAGAAAAAACACCTTAAAATATTGTCAAAACAAAGAAAAAAAGAAAAGAAAAGGAAAATAGAAAAAAAGAAAGAAAAAGAAAGAAAAAAAGAAAAGCCAGCTCATATCTTCATGAATTTTTTTTTTTTTTTGTAGGTAAGATTCACCTTAATTTATTTTTAATTTGTATTTAGAAAAATTTTAGTTTGCATTGAAACACACAAACTTAAATATATATAATATATTTTATATACATATATTATTATATTTATATTTATATTTATATAATATATTTGAATATTAAAAACTTTTAAAGCCAATATCAGGTTTTCCAGCCCTGGGTGGCTTTTTTTCTCTTTCAGAAACTAGATGGGGATCCTCTCGTCGTCGTTCAGCCATTTAGTCATTTTCTGCTGCATCTGCTCACTTCCGCAAACATTTGGCTTTAATCGACCAACTGATTGATATGAAAGGATATCTACTAGCAGGAATACCCGAATTCCACTGGAGATAGGTCGGGTGCGCAGGTGGGGGTGGTTTTTGGCTGTGTGAAAAGAGAAGCACTTAAAAAATCTACTTTCAGTTCCCAGATGAATCATAATATCTATCAAGTTAAGTTATCAAATCCAACACATGAAACAACATCCTTAATTAAATAAATAAAAATTAAAAAGAAAAATTTTAAATAAAGAGAAAAAAAAAAAAAAAAAAAAAAAAAAAAAAAAATTTTTAAAAAGAGAAAAAATTAGTGTCTTTTTTTCTTTTTGGTTAGGAATGAAGGTGTTTGAGAGAGTCAGACCGATTTGTATTTAAAAGAATAGAAATAAATTTTTTTCTTAAAAAAAATAAAAAAATAAAAAAATAAAACCAACATAAAATAAAAATAAATTTCTATGGCAACGAGTTGTTTTTTTTTGTTTTTTTTGTGTAATACTAAATTGAGCTTTTGGGTTTAATTTCATAGAAAAAAATAAGTTTTTGCAAAGAATTATGATCATGGTTTCTAACATTACCAAAAGCCAGCATTTCAAAAATATTTTCTTTATTGGGAGGGAAAAAAAAAAAAAAAAAAAGAATAATTAAAACCAAAACTTTATGAATAATAATAATAAGATAGCATCAAAAGGTAATAAAAAAAAAATAGAAAAAGTAAAAAATAAAAATTAAAAAAAGTAACCAATATTAAGAGTTATTTACATGTCAATTATACTCATAAACCAGAGCAGGATGACTAACATACACACCCACAGAGGGAGAGACAGGCAGGTACGCACATGTTCTCATGTAAAACTAATATCAGAATTGATAAAATTCACCACACAACACACACACTCTCTCTCTCACTGCCAATAGAAAAAGCAATCAAACGTTCTTGATTTTGCTCTCGTTAAGAGTCCGACAATAACGATCAAAGGAAAAAAAAAAAAAAAAAAAAAAATCCACAACGTTAGGTTTCCTTTTTTATTAGAAAAACATTTGACAGACATGAAGACTGGCACAGAAAAAAAAAAAATCAAGACAATTTTACAAGAAAAAAAAAAAAAAGAATCATATAAAGAATCAAACTAACAAGAAAACTGATGTGGGGTAAAACCCCCCCAAAAAACCAAAATTAATCCAAACAAAGTTGCAGCTCCCCCAAAAAAATCAGTCATAAACTAGAACAAGGCATTTTTTACCTTATTCACAAGGGAACCCTTTTCATCCAGTTTTAAAAATTCATTTTCTTACTTTAAGGAGCTATGAATTTTTTCCAATTTTATTCAAATTAAATCTATCATATAATTAAAAATTAGAGAGAGAGAAAGAGAGAGAGAGAGAAGAGAGAGAGAGATAGATAGAGAGAGAAGAAAGAGAAAAAGACAAAACACCCTTTTCTAGTTATTTTGTTTATTTATTGTTTTTTGTTTTTTCTTAACTAGGAAAAGAAACTCTTTTTCTTTTTTGTTTGATCAAATCTATTTTTTCTGAGAACATGTTGCAGGCAAAACTATTTTGTCGAGTTATCACGCTGATGGATGCAGTCAATGCCAGACTGATGGATGGTCAAAATACAAGAGCAAAATGTTGGACTGTTTATTGGAATTGCTGCTAAAAAGAAAATCAGAGAAAGAGCAGCAGCAGCAGCAGTTTTGCCCTGTTGTTGTAAAATCAGGGATGGAGGAGGGCGGAGAGAAAAGAAAAGAAAAAAGAAAAGACAGACAGCAACTGGGTTCATGTTGGCTGAATGTTGCTGCTGCTGCTTTTCCAATTCAGGATAAGTTTCTTGGTAATCTTCATCTTCTTCAGTTGTTCAAGTAATTAAATTTATTGGCATCAGTCCAATCCTGTTAATGAAGATAAAAAGGAAATAGATTAAGATAAATAAAATTAAAAAAAATAAAAAGTTAAAAAAGGAAAAAGAAAAAAATGTGCATATGTGTGTGTATATCTTTCACTACTAAGCATATAAGCAATGATCGTTTGTTGCAAAACTAGATCTCTCTGTGATCGTAAATATGTAAACAAAACCTATGTATCTAATAGTTTAAACACCAGCCCCATTACAGCAGCTGTAAAAGTGGCCAGAGGTTAAGAAATCAGGTTGGCAAGTAGTCAGTCAGAGTTCACTTCTAGCCAGGGATAGTTGTGTCTAGCCATACTGAGGAGGCGTGAAACGCCGAAACACGTGTCTGTGGATGACTTATTAATATATATATATATATTATATATATATATAATATATATGTGTGTGTATGAGCTCAAAGTCGTCACTAGAAGTTGGGAAGATAAACGATTAAAAGTGTTGTTTTTTTTAAACAGGTGGGAGAATGAACTTAGCACCGTATTTCTAGTGACTTCAGACCTCAAATGAGGTAGGTGTGGTACTCCACTTCACACAAAATCAATCCACTTGGTCTAGCATCAGTGAAAAAATGGCTCGACTTCCAACACTGTATGGCTCATACCAACATTGGGCCGCCCTGACAACTACTATATATAATATATAATATAACACTATAACTGATAGAAATTATATAGGAATAAAACTTTCTTTAACCATAAAAATCTCAGTATAAAGAATTGAGACAGTAAAGTCAAATATTTCAAAATATTTTAGTGGAATCCAAAAATATTACAATATCTTCATCAGCCTATAATTTAGATTAAGTCAGAGATTCAATTCCTTGCTGATTGTACCATGTCAGCCAGTACAACCTGTTACATATTATTTGGAGAGGAGATGGGCACTGCCAAGTAGTCTCCATTGTTCTAAGAGATGATATAAAGGGAAATAACAAGCACGGCACTCCTATTTTTATTGGCTGTTTGCATTTCACAGTGCTAATACTCTTGGGAAAGGTAGGTATCAACTACTTTCCTCCAGCTATGGGTAAATAGTAGGCAGTCTGGGCTCTTTAACCATAGCTAGCTAACCACTTAAGGGAAACTGAATTCAACCTTTTAAACTCCACTTAAGAAATTGACCTTCTGTCACACCTACTCATGCAGAGAAGTTTACTGTGTTGTGTGTGTGTGTGTGTGTGTGTATATATTATATATATATATATACACACACACACACACATACATATTTACTAACCCCTCTGCACGAGCAGGATGCGACACAAGATCAAGCGAAGTTTAACAGGTTTGAATTCAGAGTTTTCCTTCTAGACCGGTTGCCTAACCAAGGTTAAAGAGCCCAGTCTGCCCTACTATTACCCATAGCTGGTGGGAGAGTAGGATTCATACCTTCCCAAGGGTATTAGCGCTAAGTGAAATGCAATTACCACATCCAGGATTAAACTCGGGGCGACGAGTCATTCCCATGACTTTAACCATTACACCACGCATGTATATATATATATATATATATATATATATGTTATGGTGAGAAGATGGGCACTGCCAAATAACCTCCATTGCCCTAAGATATGCCAATAAGAGAAAAAACAAAGATGGCACAATCTTTGTTGACATCACAAAAGCCTTTGACACAGTAAACAGAGAAGCACTATGGAGTCTATCTCCTTTTCACTAGCGCTAGACCAAGGAGATTATTTTGGCATGAGGTAGTGTGCCACACCAACCATCAGTTCCTCACTTTACCGCACAGATCCCTGTGCTACTCATACGCTAAGTTGGCGATGAACCGGTATCGAACCAGGAACTTTGCGATTCTGAGACAAGTGCTCTACCAACTGAACTAAACTGGCCCTTACCGAGATGATATGAAGAGAAAATACCCAGAATTATACCAGAAACAACAAACTGGTCCACTGGTTAGACACATGATATAATAAAAAGCTGATCTGATGAGAAAATTAAGCATCAACTATTTTATTGAGAGACTTGAAAAGAGGAAATTGTAGCTCTTGTATAATTTACAATATACTCTTACCTTTTTCACTTTATCTTGAAACTGGGGCATTTCCTCATAGGATTTAGGCATTTGCTTTTCTTTTGGGGGTCGTCTATAAAAGAAATACCAACACAAAAAAATGAATTACCTCATTTATAACAACAAAACTCCTTTTATGTCAGTTTTAGGATGGAAAAGTTTATATAATTTAATGAGACTAAAAACGGGTAAGAACTTGTAAAGATTACAGTATTACCCCACTCCCTATTTAATTTTTATTATTACTACAAATTTTAATGAAGCTACAATAGCTTAGACACACATAGGAAGTGATTATTTTCATCTTTTTTAGAATCAGACAACTGATTATTTGTCATTTACAAAGGACTAATCCCAAATTAGGATATTAAATAAAGCAAAAGAAAATTTGGTATTTCTGAGAATTTTCTATAACTAAGAGAACTTTGACAACAATCAAGGAAAATAATCACTTCCTATGTGTGTCTAAGCCATTGAAGTTTCATTAAAATTTGTGGCAATAATAAAAAATAGTACATTTTTTTTCTTTAGTCTTTTTTTCCCCCAATACTGTAAATAAATATTCATCATTCAATATATATTATGTCTTGAAAATTCAGAGCCAAACATTAAATGGTTATCTCCTATAAGTCTAACATAAACAAAGGGGAACCACCCTTGACTGATAAATTATTCATTCATTCATTTATTTATTGATAACTAGGAAAAGAGAAGACAGGGTTAGGATTGGGGTTAGGGTTAGTTTAATGGAAAAATAAATAATTTATCAGTCAAGAGTGGTTCCCCTTTGTTTATGTTAAGACTTATAGGAAATAATCTATTAAATTTATATGCAATTCTTATTTTCTACAATAAATAAAGCAAAATTAAATTGTCAAAAAAAGTCAATCATTCCAAAAAATCATTCAAACTATTGAGTTCATTCATTGTTTTTGCTTCATTCACAATTCCAAGTTTTTTTTTATTGACAATGATGCTGATATGTTTTAATTAAGTGCATCCTGTGACACACAGATTTGATTTCAATGAATCACTGGGAAATTTGAAGGGTCCCAACTAAAGTCTCTTAAATTGTAGGGTTTATATTTATGAAATGGGGAAATGGGATGGGAAAGTTTTCTTTGATGAAACAACTAAAGCCATTTAACTCCTACCTTGTGCCTCTCATCCCCTGTAATTCATTTCTAAGAAAATATTGAAATGTATTTACAGTTAGTTTAAAATGGTGGGGGCAAGAAAAAAGAAAAACACCCCACTTTTCCCAAAAAACAGATTTACAGTAGGGTCAAGCAATACCCAAATTAGGCACAAGGTCAGAAATCCTCTCATGGTGTTAGTTGTGGAATTTTCAAAACAAAAAACAAAGCTAATTTCTGCCAATTAGCAGAAAACCCACATCCCTGAACTGTTACAAGTTGGTTGTGAGCAATATATTGGGATTTTTTAAAATGGAAAAATGGTGTCTCTAGGCTCATTTCTGGGACACATGGATACAATTTGACTGTCCTTTTAGATTTTTATGTGCAGGACGTGTTCCTATCAGCATATCTGATTTGATGACCTTTTTCAAGAATCTTATCTCTAAGGAAAGAGAGAAGGGTTTCTTTCTTTTTTAAATAATTGTGCTATCAACAAAAACAATTAAACAATGAATTCAATAGCTGGGGAAGAGAAAATAAAGAAAGAAAAAGTATTCAAATATGCGAAAGTGAAAAAATATATATATATATATATATAGTTATTTCCTATAACTCTAATCTAAAAAAAAAGGGGGGGAACCACCCTGAATGAATTTTATCTGTTAATTAAACTAACCCTAAACCCTAATCTTGTTTTCTTTTTTCCTAATAGACCAAAAATAAATAATTTATAAAATTCATTCAGTGCCCCCCCCCCCCGTTGGAGTTATAGGAAATATATATATATATATATATATATATATATAATATATATATATATATATATAAATAAAATTAATGTCACCTAAAAGTCTTATTAACAATCCACAATACCATTTGAGGCAGATTTTTTTTTTTAACACAATGCTTTAATGGGAGATAAATATAGTTTTTTCAAGTGAAAGGAGAAAAGTATATTTAATGTACAAAAGAAAGATTTCAAGAATATAATGGGTTTAAACTAGCTGTAAAAACATAAAATAGGCCTCAATGCATAAATCATTATTTGTTATAAGCCATGCATAAGATATAGAAAATGAAAAATATGGTAAGATAAAAGTAAATACTGAGAAAAAAGTAGGTAGATTCCAGAATAGGCTTTAAATATTATTTGTATTAACAATCCATCGAGGCTGGGTTTTTAAAAAATAATGTTGATGTTATTGGGAGATAAATATTGTCAAATCATCCAGGCCATATCCAGCACCCCCTTCAATTTTTCTGAAATTTAGTACAGATGTGGACTATGTTAACATTAGAGAATCCCCAAAATTTGAGCTTCCAATTTGAAGAATTGGCGGAGTTATGTCGATTTTTAGCTCTCCAAATTTGGTGGAGTTGGTGAAAAATGGTGACTTTTTGTAATCTATTTTTGTCTGTAAAATGTGTTCTACAGCTTCCCTACTCCTAAAAATTGATTGTTAAAAGCATTTTTGCCAGAGGATTCCAAAAATGATATCAGGAAAGTTTGAAAGTTAACCAATTTTAAGTTATTGATGATTTCTGATTTTTCTCATAGCAAGAAAATTTCAGAAAAATTGAAGGAGGTGGGTGACAATTTTACTTTTTTCTGGATGATTTGACATGGAATTGCCCATAGGTTTGACGAGTGAGCGAAGGAAGGGGAAAAAAAAAAAAAAAAAAAAAAGAAAAAGAAAAAAAAAAAAAAAGAAAGAAAGAATTTTATGGAGCAAAAGAAAGTTTCATCATTTAAATTTTTTTTTTTAATTATCTTCACGAATATAAATCAAATCTTTCAGATTTTTGCTCAAAAAGTAAGATCTGGTGATAGTGAATGTGTCTATATATTTACTTTTTAACTGTTGTTAATTGTTTTATATTTGCAGTTTCCTCCGGACATACATACACACAACTGCCCTTTATATATGTATAGAATAGATATAGATAGATAAGGTAAATAACAAAATAGGCTTCAATGGCGTTGTGGAATGTAAACAGAAATATTTCACTGCAGAACAGCCAAAAGAGAAAATGTAATTCTAATTGTAAACATTTTGTAGAATTGGGGGTTGGGGTCGACGACAATAAATTGTGAGTAGCTTATTTACCCTTTTTCAGTTCCGCCACGGCTTGAACGTTTCTGGTCATCAGCATCTATTGATCTTCTGTCTGAAAGAATAAAACACAACTCATTAGTAAACTATCATTACAACTACAACAACCACAATCTTATTAACCCTTTTACTACCTAGTTAAATTGAAACTGAGAATACTCTATCCCAGTGGATAAAATAAAGTATTCGGTTCAAAGTTCCACGAAAGCTTAGGATTACAACAAGAAGGCTCCAAAGTGTGACAAGAAACATCTGAAGAAGTCAGGAGGGCTCATTGTGGGTTATTTCCTATAAGTCTAACATGATCAAAGGGGAACCACTCTTGACTGATAAATTATTTATTTTCCCATTAACTCTTAAAGTCCTATACCACCTCATTCCACCCAGCTGGAAGTCACATTCGTTTTAACTAATCAGCCCCAAACAATAGCCTTTGTTTAAATTTAATATTAAACATATTTAGAAATCTTTGATTTAAGGGAAATAATAGGTAACTTTAGATGCAAAGGTCATTTTTAGCCATTTTCTTATATATCCTTATAGGAATGCTCTGGACTTAGAAAAATCTCAACAGGATGTTAAGAGTTAAACTAACCCTAACCCCATCTTCTTTTTCCTAGTAGATCAATAAATAAATAATTTCAGTCAAGAGTGGTTCCCCTTGTTTATGTTAGACTTATAGGAAATAACCACATTATGTATAATACAATGAAAATGAGGATAACAGTCCCAAAAATTTTAAATACAAATCATCAAACTTTATCTTAAAATTAAGACAAAAAAACTTTGTGCCGCTAAACCTTTTTACAGATGCATTCCACTGTTTTTTGGGTTTTTTTTTTTTAATTTAAAATTTTGGAAATGCAAAATTATGCTTTTGAGTACACAGGGTTAAGGGTTAAAATGAACTGAAATTTGACTGGGACACTTGTGTCCCAGTGAAAAGCAAAATGGTTAAATGGGAAAAAGAATAAAACAAATTTTTGGTCAAAACTCTTGAATGAATTAATATGTTCTCATAAAATTAAACATTAGTTTAGACCTTCAGCAAATCAATTTTGTTTTTTATTTGTTAGTTTAAAATAATAATGGTATAAAAACAATGCAATTTCAGTAAAGATAGAGAGGAGAAGAAGGAGAAAAAAGAAAAAAAAAAAAAAAAAAAAGAAAGAAAAAAAGGGGGAATTCAGATTGACATTAAATAAAAATAAAAAAACCCTTGAGGGTCTTCTGCATTCACAAATATAAAATTGTTATAAAAACTTGAGTTTTTTAAACTTGTTTTCCTAAATTTTTAGGAGGGGGAGAGAATTGAATGAAAAAATTGAAAAAATAAAAATAACATAAAAAGAAAAAAAAGTGAAGATTTACTGTAGAATTAAAGATTTTTTTAAAAGACATTATAACAACAACAAAAAAAAAAAAAAAAAAAAAAGAAAAACCTGTTAATAGTATAATTTATTTACTTGGTTGAATTCAGAATGCCAGTTAACTCTTAACATCCTATTGAGATTTTCTAAGTCCAGGGCCCCATTCTTCCTATTAGGATTTATCAAAAAAAATGGCCTAAAAATTGGCATTTTCCTTTAAATAAAGATTTCTAAATAATTTAATATTAAATTTCTTTAAAATAAGATTTCTAAAATATATTTAAATAAATTTAAACAAAGGCTATTGTTTGGGGCAGATTAGGAAACAAATGTGACTTTCCAGCTGGGCGGAATAGGTAGTATAGGACGTTAAGAGTTAACAAGAATTCAACAACCCTTTTGCAGACAGATACACTTTTTTTTGCAAACAAACACACACACACACATTCAGTTTTTTTTTAGTATTAAAGAAGTAAAAATAAAGTGCTCGATTACGGGTGTTAGAGCTATATTTATTTGTTATAGGGTACAATACATTAAGTTGTGATTGTCACCATTGGTTTCACGCAGCGTGTTAGCCACTTATCATTCATGACTGCGCCTAAATGTCTTGATTATAAGTGACTAATATGCTTAAAACGGTTACTTTTTCCTATATTGGTTGACTAAGTATTTCCTGTTTGTTGTTACTAATCTTATTAAAAATTCTAAGTTTTATACATAGACTTACCATTTTCTCTGTTAGAGTCCATTTGGTTTTTCTTCCATTTATTTGAGGATTCATTATTCTTATCCTGTAAAAGCAAAAATATTTCAATGCCTCAATTCTCTGAAACACAAGAGGGGTAGGGACGGGGGGATAAAAACTCTCTACAACCAATTATTTAATTCATGTCTGGAAAAGATCACTTATACACAAGATCTTTCAAAACTACACACAGAAATATCCATCTTTCTTCCAATTTCGGAAACAACCTGAAATATCCAGTAAAGAGAATGAATAACCAAACTCATTATCTTTATAAGTGGAGAGAGAAAGAAAAGAAAAGAAAGAAAAAAGAAAAGAAAAGAAAAGAAAAAGGAAAAAAAAAGAAAAAGAAAGGAAAAAAGAAAAGAGAAAGAAAAAAGAGAAAGGAAAAAAAAGAAAAAGGAAAGAAAAAAAGAGAAGGAAGGAAAAAAAAGGAAAAAGAGAAAGGAAAAAAAGAAAAAGAAAAGGAAAAGGAAAAGAGGAAAGAAAAAAGAAAAGGAAAGAAAAAAAGGGAAAAGAAAAAAAAGAAAAAGAAAAGAAAAAAAGAAAAGGAAAGAAAAGGAAAGAAAAAAAGAAAAAAAAGAAAAAGAAAAGAAAAAAAAGGAAAAAAGAAAAGACAAGAAAAGAAAATAGAAAAAAGAAAAGAAAGGAAGAAAGAAAAAATTTAAAAAAAGGAAGGAGAAAAAGAAAAAAGAAAAAAAAAAAAAAAGCAGAAAGAAAAAGTAAAAAAGAATAAATCCTTGCTTACCTCATTATAGGGATTATCTTTTCCACTCTTCTGCTCTGTTTTTCGTCTCTCCCAAATATTTCTTTAGGGGGGTGCAGGCAGCACCATTTTTGCAGGAGCATCCTCTTTCCTGGGTGAGGGTGGAGCAGGTTTCTCTTCTTTTTCATCAGGAATAAACTTCAGATGTATTAGAGTTGCTACTGTCACGACGAGTTCTGCTTTGGTTTTAAGGTGCTAAAACAAAGAATTGAGGGGTGTTTTTTGTTAAAAAAGATTATATACAAGAAAAGAAATCCTAAATTACATGGTGGTCCCAAAGTCTGGCCACCCCACATATTGTTTCATTATTCGTTTAATAATATATCATAATTATAATATATAATAATAACAATGATTATTAATTTATTAAAAAAAAATTCAGTTAAAACATATGTAGAGGTGACAAGACTTTTGGGCCACAACTGTAGAAATAACATTGTTTCATTATTTTTGTTTAATAATATATCATTAATTATAGTATATAAATAATAACAATATTTATTATATATTAAATTAATATTATATATCATTAAAACATAAAGTTAAAACAATATCTAGGAGGACAAACTTTGGACCAACTAGAATAGCATATTGCTTTACTATTTGTTTTAATATATTATAATTAATGATATATATTATTAAGATTTAAATTAATTAAATCTAAAACAATATCTAGGAGGACACAACTTTTGACCACACTAGAATAGCATATTGCTTACTATTTGTTTAATAAAATTATAATTATGATATATATTATTAAAATTTAATAAATTAAATCTAAAACAATATCTAGGGAGGACACAACGTTTTGGATCACACTAGAATAGCAATATCTCTCACTATTTGTTTAATAATATATTATAATTTTTAAGATTTAAATTAATTAATCAAAACAAATTCTAGGGAGGACACAACTTTGGATCACATAGAATAGCATTATTGCTTTACTATTTTTTTAATAATATATTATAATTAATTATATATATTATTAAGATTATAAATTAATTAAATCTAAAAACAATATCTAGGGACGGAACAACTTTGGACCACACTAGAATAGCTTATTGCTTTTACTATAATTAATGATTATATTATTAAACAAAAAAATAATTGAAAACAATGATATTCTACAGTGTGCCCAAAAGTTCTTGTCCACCTCTACATCATTGTTTTAACTGAATTTTTTTTTAATAAATTATAATAATCATTGGTATTATTATATATATAATTAATGTATATTATTTAAAACGAATAATGGAAACAATATGTTGGTGGCCAGACTTTTGGGGACCACCATGTAATTAGGATTTCTTTTCTTGTTATATAATCTTTTTTAACAAAAAAACCCTCAATCTTTGTTTTTTAGCACCTTTAAAAACCAAAGCAGAACTCGTCTGACCAGTAGCACAACTCTAATACATCAAGTTTATTCTGATGAAAAAAGAAGAGAAACCTGTCCCCCTCACCAGGAAGAGATGCTTCTGCAAAAATCGGTGCCTGCAACCTCCCCTAAAGAAAAATATTGGGGAGAGGACGAAAAAACAGAGCAGCAGAGTGGAAAAGATATTTCCTATAATGAGTAAGCAAGGATTTATTTCTTTACTTTTTTCTTTCTCTTTTTTTTTTCTTTTTTTCTTTTTCTCCTTCCTTTTTTTAATTTTTTCTTCTTTTCCTTTTTTCTTTTACTTTTTCTTATTTTTCTTTTCTTGTCTTTTTCTTTTTTTCCTTTCCTTTTTTCTTTTTTCTTTTCTTTCTTTTTCCTTTTTTTTTCTTTCCTTTTCTTTTCTTTTCTTTTTTCTTTCCTTTTCTTTTTTCTTTTCCTTTTCTTTTTCTTTCTTTTTTTCTTTCCTTTTCCTTTTCCTTTTCTTTTTCTTTTTCCTTTCTCTTTTCTTTTTCCTTTCTCTTTTTCCTTTCTCTTCTTTTTTCCTTTCTCTTTTTCCTTTCTCTTTCTTTTTTTCCTTTCTCTTCTTTTTTTTTCCTTTTTCTTTCTTTTTTTCTTTTTTCCTTTCTCTTTTCTTTTCTTGCTCCTCACTTATAAAGATAATGGAGTTTGGTTATTCATTCTCTTTACTGGATATTCAGGTTGTTTCGAATTGGAGAAAGAATGGATATTTCTGATGTGTGTTTTGAAAGATCTTGTTGTATAAGTCATCTTTTCCCAGACATGAATTTAAATAATGTTGTAGAGAGTTTTTATCCCCCCGTCCCTACCCCTCTTGTGTTTCAGAGAATTGAGGGCAGCAATGAAATATTTTTGCTTTTACAGGAAAGAATAAATGAATCCTCAAAAATAAATGGAAGAAAAACCCAAATGGACTCTAACAGAGAAAATGGTAAGTCTAGTATAAAACTTAGAATTTTTTAATAAAGAATTAGTAACAACAAACAGGGAAATACTTAGTCAACCAATATAGGAAAAAGTAACCGTATAGTCACTTATAATCAAGAATTTAGGCGCAGGTATGATGATAAGTGGCTAACACGCTGCCGTGAACCAATGGTACAATTCACAACTTAAATGATTGTACCCTATAACAAATAAAATAGCGTCTACACCCGTAATCGAGCACTTTATTTTTACTTCTTTAATACTAAAAAAAAACTGAATGTGTATGTGTGTTGTGTTTGTTTTGCAAAAAAAAGTGTATCTGTTCTGCAAAAGGGTTGTTAAATTCTTGTTAACTCTTAACGTCCTATACTACCTCATTTCCGCCCAGCTGAAGTCACATTGTTTCTTCCTAATCTGCCCCAAAACACATAGCCTTCTGTTTAAAATTTAATATTAAATATATTTAGAAATCTTTATTTTAAAGAATTAATATTAAATATATAGAAAATCTTTATTTTAAGAAAATGCCATATTTTTAGCCATTTTTGATAAATCCTGAATAGGAAGAATGGGCCCTGGATTAGAAAATTCTCAATTAGGATGTTAAGAGTAACTGGCATTCTGAATTCAACCAAGTAAATAAATTGTGTATACTATTAACAGGTTTTCATTTTTTCTTTTTTGTTGTTGTTAAAATAATGTCTTTTAAAAATCTTTATTCTACAGTAAATCTTCACTTTTTTTTTTCTTTTATGTTCATTTTTTATTTTTTCATTTTTTCATTCCAATTCTCTCCCTCCCTCTAAAAATTTAGCAAAACAAGTTTAAAAAAAAAACTCAAGTTTTTTATAACAATTTTTATTTGGAATGCAGAAGACCCTCAAGTTTTTTTATTTATTTAATGTCAATCTGAATTCCTGTTTTTTTCTTTCTTTTTTTTTTTTTTTTCCTTTTTTTCTCCCCTTTTTTTTTTCTTTTCTTTCCTCTCTATTTTACTTGAAAATTGCATTGTTTTATACCATTTTATTTTAACTAACAAATAAAAAAACAAAATTTTGATTTGCTGAAGGTCTAAACTAATGTTTAATTTATAGAACATATTAATTCATTCAGAAGTTTGACCAAAAATTGTTGATTTCTTTTTCCCATTTAACCATTTTTGCTTTCACTGGGACACAAGTGTCCCAGTTCAAATTTCAGTTTCATTTTAACCCTTAACCCTGTGTACTTCAAAAGCATAATTTTGCATTTCCAAATTAAATTTAAAAAAAAAAAAACCAAAAAACAGTGGAATGCATCTGTAAAAAGTGTTAGCGGCACAAAGACTTTTTTTGTCTTAATTTTTAAGATAAAGTTTGATGATTTTATTAAATTTTGGGACTGTTATCCTCATTTTCATTTTTATACATAATGTGGTTATTTCCTATAAGTCTAACATAAAAAAGGGGAACCACTCTTGACTGAAATTATTTATTTATTGACTACTAGGAAAAAAAGAAGATGGGGTTAGGGTTAGTAACTCTTAACATTCCTGTTGAGATTTTCTAAGTCCAGAGACATTCCTATAAGGATATATAAGAAAATGGCTAAAAAATGACCTTTGCTCTAAAGTGTACCTATTATTCCCTTAAATCAAAGATTTCTAAATATGTTAATATTAAATTTAAACCAAAGGCTATTGTTTGGGGCTGATTAGTTAAAACGAATGTGACTTCAGCTGGGTGGAATGAGGTGGTATAGACTTTAAGAGTTAATGGGAAAATAAATAATTTATCAGTTCAAGAGTGGTTCCTTTGATCATGTTAGACTTATGGAAATAACCACAATTGAGCCTCCTGACTTTTCAGATGTTTCTTGTCACACTTTGGAGCCTTCTTGTGTAATCCTAAGCTTTGTGGACTTTTGAACCGAATACTTATTTTATCCACTGGGATAGAGTATTTCTCAGTTTCAATTTAACTATAGTAAAAGGCGTTAATAAGATTGTCGTTGTTTAGTTGTTAATGATAGTTTACTAATGAGTTGTGTTTTTATTCTTTACGACAGAAGCATCAATATATGCGATGACCAGAACGTTCAAGCCTGGCGAACTGAAAAAAGGGTAAATAAGCTACTCACAATATATTGTCGTCGACCCAACCCCCAATTCTACAAAATGTTTACAATTAGAATTAATTTTCTCTTTTGGCTGTCTGCAGTGAAATATTTCTGTTTACATTCCACAACGCCATTGAAGCCTATTTTGTTATTTACCTTATCTATCTATATCTATTCTTATACCATATATAAAGGGCAGTTGTGTGTATGTATGTCCGGAGGAAACTGCAAATATAAAAACAATTAACAACAGTTAAAAAGTAAATATATAGACACATTCACTATCACCAGATCTTACTTTTTTGAGCAAAAAATCTGAAAGATTTGATTATATTCGTGAAATAATTAAAAAAAATAAAATTTAAATGATGAAACTTTCTTTTGCTCCATAAAACTTTTCTTTCTTTTTTTTTTTTCTTTTTTCTTTTTTTTTTTTTTTTTCCCCTTTCCTTCGCTCACTCGTCAAACCTATGGGCAATTCCATGTCCAAATCATCCAGAAAAAAGTAAAATTGTCACCCACCTCCTTCAATTTCTGAAAATTTTCTTGCTAATGAGAAAAATCAGAAATCATCAATAACTTAAAATTGGTTAACTTTCAAACTTTCCTGATATTCATTTTTGAATCCTCTGGCAAAATGCTTTTTAAACAATCAATTTTTAGGAGTAGGGAAGCTGTAGACACATTTACAGACACAAAAATAGATTACAAAAAGTCACCATTTTTCACCAACTCCACCAAATTTGGAGAGCTAAAAATCGACATAACTCCGCCAATTCTTCAAATTGGAAGCTCAAATTTTGGGGATTCTCTAATGTTACATAGTCACATCTGTTTCTACTAAATTTCAGAAAAATTTAAGGGGGTGCTGGATATGGCCTGGATGATTTGACAATATTATCTCCCAATAACATCAACATTATTTTTTAAAAACCCAGCCTCGATGGATTGTTAATACAAATAATATTTAAAGCCTATTCTGGAATCTACCTACTTTTTTCTCAGTATTTACTTTTATCTTACCATATTTTTCATTTTCTATATCTTATGCATGGTTATAACAAAAATGATTTATGCATTGAGGCCTATTTTATGTTTTACAGCTAGTTTAAACCCATTATATTCTTGAAATCTTTCTTTGTACATTAAATATACTTTTCTCCTTTCACTTGAAAAAAACTATATTTATCTCCATTTAAAGCATTGTGTTAAAAAAAAATCTGCCTCAAATGGTATTGTGGATTGTTAATAAGACTTTTAGGTGACATAATTTAATTATATTAATATTATAATATATATATATATATATATAATACATATATATTATATTTCCTATAACTCCAACGGGGGGGGGGCACTGAATGAATTTTATAAATTATTTATTTATTGTCTATTAGGAAAAAAGGAAAACAAGATTAGGGTTTAGGGTTAGTTTAATTAACAGATAAAATTCATTCAGGGTGGTTCCCCCCTTTTTTTTTAGATTAGAGTTATAGGAAATAACTATATATATATATATATATTTTTCACTTTCGCATATTTGAATACTTTTTCTTTCTTTTATTTTCTCTTCCCCAGCTATTGAATTCATTGTTTAATTGTTTTTGTTGATAGCACAATTATTTAAAAAAGAAAGAAACCCTTCTCTCTTTCCTTAGAGATAAGATTCTTGAAAAAGGTCATCAAATCAGATATGCTGATAGGAACACGTCCTGCACATAAAAATCTAAAAGGACAGTCAAATTGTATCCATGTGTCCCAGAAATGAGCCTAGAGACACCATTTTTCCATTTTAAAAAATCCCAATATATTGCTCACAACCAACTTGTAACAGTTCAGGGATGTGGGTTTTCTGCTAATTGGCAGAAATTAGCTTTGTTTTTTGTTTTGAAAATTCCACAAACTAACACCATGAGAGGATTTCTGACCTTGTGCCTAATTGGGTATTGCTTGACCCTACTGTAAATCTGTTTTTGGGAAAAGTGGGTGTTTTTTCTTTTTCTTGCCCCCACCATTTTAAAACTAACTGTAAATACATTTCAATATTTTCTTAGAAATGAATTACAGGGGATGAGAGGCACAAGGTAGGAGTTAAATGGCTTTAGTTGTTTCATCAAAGAAAACTTTCCCATCCCATTTCCCCATTTCATAAATATAAACCCTACAATTTAAGAGACTTTAGTTGGGACCCTTCAAATTTCCCAGTGATTCATTGAAATCAAATCTGTGTGTCACAGGATGCACTTAATTAAAAACATATCAGCATCATTGTCAAATAAAAAAAACTTGGAATTGTGAATGAAGCAAAAACAATGAATGAACTCAATAGTTTGAATGATTTTTGGAATGATTGACTTTTTTGACAATTTAATTTTGCTTTATTTATTGTAGAAAATAAGAATTGCATATAAATTTAATAGATTATTTCCTATAAGTCTTAACATAAACAAAGGGGAACCACTCTTGACTGATAAATTATTTATTTTTCCATTAAACTAACCCTAACCCCAATCCTAACCCTGTCTTCTCTTTTCCTAGTTATCAATAAATAAATGAATGAATGAATAATTTATCAGTCAAGGGTGGTTCCCCTTTGTTTATGTTAGACTTATAGGAGATAACCATTTAATGTTTGGCTCTGAATTTTCAAGACATAATATATATTGAATGATGAATATTTATTTACAGTATTGGAGGAAAAAAATGTACTATTTTTTATTATTGCCACAAATTTTAATGAAACTTCAATGGCTTAGACACACATAGGAAGTGATTATTTTCCTTGATTGTTGTCAAAGTTCTCTTAGTTATAGAAAATTCTCAGAAATACCAAATTTTCTTTTGCTTTATTTAATATCCTAATTTGGGATTAGTCCTTTGTAAATGACAAATAATCAGTTGTCTGATTCTAAAAAAGATGAAAATAATCACTTCCTATGTGTGTCTAAGCTATTGTAGCTTCATTAAAATTTGTAGTAATAATAAAAATTAAATAGGGAGTGGGGTAATACTGTATCTTTACAAGTTCTTACCCGTTTTTAGTCTCTATTAAATTATATAAACTTTTCCATCCTAAAACTGACATAAAAGGAGTTTTGTTGTTATAAATGAGGTAATTCATTTTTTTGTGTTGGTATTTCTTTTATTAGACGACCCCCAAAAGAAAAGCAAATGCCTAAATCCTATGAGGAAATGCCCCAGTTTCAAGATAAAGTGAAAAAGGTAAGAGTATATTGTAAATTATACAAAGAGCTACAATTTCCTCTTTTCAAGTCTCTCAATAAAATAGTTGATGCTTAATTTTCTCATCAGATCAGCTTTTTATTATATCATGTGTCTAACCAGTGGACCAGTTTGTTGTTTCTGGTATAATTCTGGGTATTTTCTCTTCATATCATCTCGGTAAGGGCCAGTTTAGTTCAGTTGGTAGAGCACTTGTCTCAGAATCGCAAAGTTCCTGGTTCGATACCGGTTCATCGCCAACTTAGCGTATGAGTAGCACAGGGATCTGTGCGGTAAAGTGAGGAACTGATGGTTGGTGTGGCACACTACCTCATGCCAAAATAATCTCCTTGGTCTAGCGCTAGTGAAAAGGAGATAGACTCCATAGTGCTTCTCTGTTTACTGTGTCAAAGGCTTTTGTGATGTCAACAAAGATTGTGCCATCTTTGTTTTTTCTCTTATTGGCATATCTTAGGGCAATGGAGGTTATTTGGCAGTGCCCATCTTCTCACCAATAACATATATATATATATATATATATATATATACATGCGTGGTGTAATGGTTAAAGTCATGGGGAATGAACTCGTCGCCCCGAGTTTAAATCCTGGATGTGGTAATTGCATTTCACTTAGCGCTAATACCCTTGGGAAAGGTATGAATCCTACTCTCCCACCAGCTATGGGTAAATAGTAGGGCAGACTGGGCTCTTTAACCTTGGTTAGGCAACCGGTCTAGAAGGAAAACTCTGAATTCAAACCTGTTAAACTTCGCTTGATCTTGTGTCGCATCCTGCTCGTGCAGAGGGGTTAGTAAATATGTATGTGTGTGTGTGTGTGTATATATATATATATATATATATACACACACAACACACACACACACACACAGTAAACTTCTCTGCATGAGTAGGATGTGACAGAAGGTCAATTTCTTAAGTGGAGTTTAAAAGGTTTGAATTCAGTTTCCCTTAAGTGGTTAGCTAGCTATGGTTAAAGAGCCCAGACTGCCCTACTATTTACCCATAGCTGGAGGGAAAGTAGTTGGATACCTACCTTTCCCAAGAGTATTAGCACTGAAATGCAAACAGCCAATATAAAATAGGAGTGCCGTGCTTGTTATTTCCCTTTATATCATCTCTTAGAACAATGGAGACTACTTGGCAGTGCCCATCTCCTCTCCAAATAATATGTAACAGGTTGTACTGGATGACATGGTACAATCAGCAAGGAATTGATCTCTGACTTAATCTAAATTATAGGCTGATGAAGATATTGCTAATATTTTTGGATTCCACTAAAATATTTTGAAATATTTGACTTTACTGTCTTCAATTCTTTATACTTGAGATTTTTTATGGTTAAAGAAAGTTTATTCCTATATAATTTCTATCAGTTATAGTGTTATATATATATATATATATATAGTAAGTTGTCAGGGCGGCCCAATGTTGGTATGAGCCATACAGTGTTGGAGTCGAGCCATTTTTTCACTGATGCTAGACCAAGTGGATTGATTTTGTGTCTGAAGTGGAGTACCACACCTACCTCATTTGAGGTCTGAAGTCACTAGAAATACGGATGCTAAGTTCATTCTCCCACCTGTTTTAAAAAAAAACAACACTTTAATCGTTTATCTTCCCAACTTCTAGTGACGACTTTGAGCTCATACACACACATATATATATATATATATATATATATATATATATATATATTAATAAGTCATCCACAGACACGTGTTTCGGCGTTTCACGCCTCCTCAGTATGGCTAGACAACAACTATCCCTGGCTAGAAGTGAACTCTGACTGACTACTTGCCAACCTGATTTCTTAACCTCTTGGCCACTTTTACAGCTGCTGTAATGGGGCTGGTGTTTAAACTATTAGATACATAGGTTTGTTTACATATTTTACGATCACAGAGAGATCTAGTTTGCAAACAAACGATCATTGCTTATATGCTTAGTAGTGAAAGATATACACACACATATGCACATTTTTTCTTTTTTCCTTTTTTAACTTTTTTTTATTTTTTTAATTTTTATTTAATCTTAATCTTATTTCTTTTTATCTTCATTAACAGGATTGGACTGATGCCAATAAATTTAATTACTTGAACAATGAAGAAGATGAAGATTACCAAGAAAACTTATCCTGAATTGGAAGCAGCAGCAGCAACATTCAGCCAACATGAACCCAGTTGCTGTCTGTCTTTTCTTTTTTTCTTTTCTTTTCTCTCCCGCCCTCCTCCATCCCTGATTTTACAACAACAGGGCAAAACTGCTGCTGCTGCTGCTCTTTCTCTGATTTTCTTTTTAGCAGCAATTCCAAATTAACAGTCCAACATTTTGCTCTTGTATTTTGACCATCCATCAGTCTGGCATTGACTGCATCACATCAGCGTGATAAATCGACAAAATAGTTTTGCCTGCAACATGTTCTCAGAAAAATAGATTTGATCAAACAAAAAAGAAAAAAGAGTTTCTTTTCCTAGTTAAGAAAAAACAAAAAACAATAAATAAACAAATAAACTAGAAAAGGGTGTTTTGTCTTTTTCTCTTTCTTTCTCTCTATCTATCTATCTCTCTCTCTCTCTCTCTCTCTCTCTCTCTCTCTCTCTTATTTTTAATTATATGATAGATTTAATTTTGAATAATAATTGGAACAAAATTCATAGCTCCTTAAAGTAGAAAATGAATTTTTAAAACTGGATGAAAAGGTTCCCTTGTGAATAAGGTAATAAAAATGCCCTTGTTCTAGTTTATGACTGATTTTTTGGGGGAGCTGCCAACTTTGTTTTGGGATTATTTTGGGTTTTTTTGGGGGGTTTTACCCCCTACATCAGTTTTCTTGTTAGGTTTGATTCTTTATATGATTCTTTTTTTTTTTTTCTTTGTAAATTGTCTTGGATTTTTTTTTTTTTCTGTGCCAGTCTTCATGTCTGTCAAATGTTTTTCTAATAAAATAAGGAGAACCTAACGTTGTGGATTTTTTTTTTTTTTTTTTTTTTTTCCTTTGATCGTTATGTGTCGGACTCTTAACGAGAGCAAAATCAGAAACGTTTGATTGCTTTTCTATTGGCAGTGAGAGAGAGAGTGAGTGTGTGTGTGTGGTGAATTTTATCAAATTCTGATATTAGTTCTTACATGAGACAATGTGCGTACCTGCCTGTCTCTCCCTCTGTGTGTGTGTGTATGTTAGTCATCCTGCTCTTGGTTTATGAGTATAATTGACATGTAAATAACTCTTTAATATTTGGTTACTTTTTTTAATTTTTATTTTTTTACTTTTTCTATTTTTTTTTTTTTATTACCTTTTTGATGCTATCATTATTATTATTATTCATAAAGTTTTGGTTTAAATTATTCTTTTTTTTTTTTTTTTTTCCCTCCCAATAAAGAAAATATCTTTTTGAAATGCTGGCTTTTGTAATGTTAGAAACATGATCATAATTCTTTGCAAAAACTTATTTTTTCTATGAAAATTAAACCCAAAAGCTCAATTTAGTATTAACAACAAAAAAAAACAAAAAAAAAAAAACAACTCGGTTGCCATAGAAATTTATTTTTTATTTTTATGTTGGTTTTATTTTTTTATTTTTTATTTTTTTATAAGAAAAAAAAATTATTTCTATTTCTTTTATACAAAATCGGTCTTGATCTCTCAAACACTTCATTCCTAACCAAAAAGAAAAAAAAAACACTAATTTTTTTCTCTTTTTAAAAAAATTTTTTTTTTTTTTTTTTTTTTTCTCTCTTTATTTAAAATTTTTCTTTTTAAATTTTTAATTTATTTAATTAAGGATTGTTGTTTCACTGTGTTGGGACTTTGATAACTTAACTTAAGCCAACAGATATTATGATTCATCTGGGAACTGAAAGTAGATTTTTTTAAACTGCTTCTCTTTTTCAACACCAAAACCCACCCCCACCCTGCCGCACCCCGACTATCTCCAGTGGAATTCGGGTATTCCTGCTAGGATATATCCTTTCATATCAACAAGTTGGTCTGATTTAAAGCAAATGTTTGCGGAAGTGAGCAGATGCAGCAGAAAATGACTAAAATGGCTGAACGACGACGAGGAGGATCCCCCCACCCATCTAGTTTCTGAAAGAGAAAAAAAAGCCACCCAGGCTGGAAAACCTGATATTGGCTTTAAAAGTTTTTATATTCAAATCATATATATATAAATATAAATATAAATATATATAATATATGTATATAAATATATATTATATATATTTAAGTTTGTGTGTTTCAATGCAAACTAAATTTTTCTAAAATACAAATTAAAAATAACAATTAAGGTGAATCTTACCTACCAAAAAAAAAAAAAAATTATGAAAGATATGAGCTGGCTTTTCTTTTTTTCTTTTTCTTTTTCTTTTTCTTTTTTTCTATTTTCCTTTTCTTTTCCTTTTTCTTTGTTCTTGACAAATATTTTTAAGGTGTTTTTCTTTTTCTTTTCCATTTTTTTATTTTATTTAAAATGTTGAAAATTGTAAGTGTAAGTAAATGATTACCTCTGTGAAAACTGGAATTAATGGATTTTGAAGAAAAAAAATAAAATTGGATACAAAGAAGTTTTTTGTCTTTTCTTTTTCTCTCTCAAAATTTAAAATCCTTGCAACAGTTTTGGTTCTTGTTTAGATCATTTTCATTATATTTTTTATTCTATTTATTTATTTTATTTTTTTCTGCAGCATGTCCATTAATATTAAAGGACCATATAACCTTTAGGCACCCCTTTTGCGATATGGATTCATAAGTTTGTTTTTTTTTTTTTTTTTTTTTCATTTACACCGTCAACATCCGGTTTGTTAGGGGTTAGGGTTAAGTTTTATAATTGAAAAAAAAAAAAAAAAACTCTAAAAATCATCTGTTAACAAACACCTGGATGTTGACAGTGTAAATGAAAAAAAAGTGCTTATGAAACGAGATCGCAAAAGTGGTGCGTAAAGGTCATATGGTCCATTTATTTTTTTAAAATTTATTTTATTTTTTTTCTTTTTTTTTCTTTTTTTTTTTTTTTTTTTTATGCGGTAGTCCCAGCCTTCTGCTCTATAATATGCTAGCAGGTGCCTATTGAAAAAGTGAAACGCATAGTGGTTTAAAGGTGTTTTTATCGACAAGTTAATGCAATATTTTATTCCCCACACACATACCCCACCCTTTTTTCTTTTTTATCGCAAGTAAAATATCCCCCCCCCCCATGCACACTTTTTTTAAAAAATTCACGATATACATGATGTCATCGGTTATTGGCTGGCAGGCCAAAAAAACAAAAGTGATACTCTCTAGACACCTACATCACCCACTCTCATCTTTTAAAAAGGTAGGACGCCCCAGGTCAACATGCAATGCACAGTTCACTGTTAAACACATCCTCCTAAACTGCAACAGTCTCAGACAAACCTGCACTAAATATTACTGGACAAAAAACTTAGACCTCTTCAAAAATATCAAACCAGAAGTCATCTTTAATTTTTATATATTTTTTTTTTTAAAGGAACCCTTTCAACAAGATCTAACCAAACTGATTCTTTCACCAAAACTGACCAAACAACCGAATATCATCATAAAATCCTATCTCTCAAGACAAAAACCCATATGAAAAACAAATTCTACATAACCATTTCTAGCATTAAATAACCCACTATCTTGGGCTAGACGGGCGGTCGGAGAGGCCCCCTCCGATCAATCGGCTGGTCACGTCAAGCCCTAGCACCTATATGATTTTCCCAACCCTATTGCCCTTATGGCAAGCCCCAACCCCTTTTTATCATATGGGTGCTAGAAGGTGGTGGCTGCGAGTCTACATGTCCTGGGAATGAAGTTAAACTCTATCTGGTGGTGAGGTTCCAGTTGTGGAGGTTTGGGGAATGTGGAGCACCCCTTCATCACCATTGCTCCCTGGTCCACTCTGACCCGGAGAGGTAGTACCTGTTAGGGTCCCATCTATGGGTTAAATAGAAAAATGTATTTATAAAAAAATTGTATTATCCATTAAGAATTGATTTATTTCAAAACTTTATCGGCATTAAATGACCCACTGAGGTTGATATGCCGTAAAACAAAACAAACAAACAAATAAATAACCCACATAGGTTGATATGCAGACCAGTTCACAGACTTTGACTACAGTGTTTAGCTTGTTATTTAGGGCTTGACTACAATGTTTAGCAACTCCACGTAGGCATCTGAATTCAACCTGATATCCTCTATGAAAAATGCGGAGGCATCACATCACTCTCAGAGGACACACATCCAAAAACCATCAAAGTTTGGGGA
>CM042171.1:10954694-11004694 GCA_023376005.1 Doryteuthis pealeii | reverse complement strand
CCATGACATAAATATTCCATTTTCTTTTAAGTTATTTGTGTTTTTTCTTAAAAAAAGACCCCCCACCTACCCCCCAAAAATGTATTTTTTCTCTAATTTTTTGGGGGGTTCATGGGTTGATTCATTTATTGACTTGTTGCTCAATTTTTTTTGCCTGCTGAGTGGAATTTCTCAAAATTGCAGATTGGCAAAGAGTTGTCTCTCTTGATCTAATTTTTTTCCACATTTGAAATAATTGAAAATAATTTTTTTTCAGTCAGTAAGTCAAATTCGAAACCAAAGTGACCATCACCTCTTGTTGTACAATAATAGAAACATACAAGGTTATATATATGTGTGTGTGTGTGTGTGTGTGTGTTTGGGCAGCATTCTTTCATTTATACTGTTAGTGATAGGAGGTTAGTAGTGGTTACCTGTTAGTGGAAGGAGGTTAGTAGTGGTTACCTGTTAGTGAGAGGAGGTTAGTAGGGGTTACCTGTTAGTGGAAGGAGTTTAGTAGTGGTTACCTGTTAGTGGAAGTAGTTTAGTAGTGGTTACCTGTTAGTGATAGGAGGTTAGTAGGGGTTACCTGTTAGCGATAGGAGGTTAGTAGGGGTTACCTGTTAGTGTTAGTGGTTAGTGATAGGAGGTTAGTAGGGGTTACCTGTTAGTGGAAGTTTTAGTAGTGGTTACCGTAGTAGGGTTACCTGTTAGTAGGAGGTTAGTAGGGGTTACCTGTTAGTGGAAGGAGGTTAGTAGTGGTTACCTGTTAGTGATAGGAGGTTAGTAGGGGTTACCTGTTAGTGGAAGGATGTTAGTAGGGGTTACCTGTTAGTGGAAGGAGTTTAGTAGTGGTTACCTGTTAGTGATAGGAGGTTAGTAGGGGTTACCTGTTAGTAGTTAGTAGGGGTTACCTGGTTAGTGATAGGAGGTTAGTAGGGGTTACCTGTTAGTGGAAGGAGGTTAGTAGTGGTTACCTGTTAGTAATAGGAGGTTAGTAGGGGTTACCTGTTAGTGGAAGGAGGTTAGTAATGGTTACGTGTTAGTGAGTGGAGGTTAGTAGGGGTTACCTGTTAGTGGAAAGAGTTTAGTAGTGGTTACCTGTTAGTGATAGGAGGTTAGTAGGGGTTACCTGTTAGTGGAAGGAGGTTAGTAGGGGTTACCTGTTAGTGATAGGAGGTTAGTAGGGGTTACCTGTTAGTGGAAAGAGTTAGTAGTGGTTACCTGTTAGTGTAGGAGGTTAGTAGGGGTTACCTGTTAGTGGAAGGAGGTAGTTACCTGTTAGAGGAGGTTAGTAGTTAGTAGGGTTACCTGTTAGTAGGAGGTTAGTAGGGGTTACCTGTTAGCGAGAGGAGTAGGGGTTACCTGTTAGTGGAAGGAGTTAGTAGGGTTTAGTAGGGGTTACCTGTTAGGATAGGAGGTTAGTAGGGGTTACCTGTTAGTGGAGGAGGTTAGTAGGGTTACCTGTTAGTGATAGGAGGTTAGTAGGGGTTACCGTTACCTGTTATAGGAGGTTAGGTTAGTGAGTAGGAGGTTAGTAGTGGTTACCTGTTAGTGATAGGAGGTTAGTAGGGGTTACCTGTTAGTGATAGGAGTTTAGTAGGGGTTACCTGTTAGCGATAGGAGGTTAGTAGTGGTTACCTGTTAGTGGAAGTAGTTTAGTAGTGGTTACCTGTTAGTGATAGGAGGTTAGTAGGGGTTACCTGTTAGTGGAAGGAGGTTCGTAGGGGTTACCTGTTAGAGGAGGTTAGTAGTGGTTACCTGTTAGTGGAAGGAGTTTAGTAGTGGTTACCTGTTAGTGATAGGAGGTTAGTAGGGGTTACCTGTTAGTGATAGGTTAGTAGGGGTTACCTGTTACTGATAGGAGGTAGTGTGTGGTTACTTGTTAGTGATAGGAGGTTAGTAGGGGTTACCTGTTAGTGATAGGAGGTTAGTAGGGGGTTACCTGGTAACCATACTACAGACTCTCAAAGATACGTGGTTCAAAGGTAACTGTATGTGAAACTATGTCACTGCTTACACCACAATACCCTCAGGAATTGCATAAGTTTATCAATGAGTATTTAATTTATTGTCAAAATTATAAATACATAGAATAAATCTTATTTATTAACAATGTCTCTATGAAAATCTGAGTTAGTTTAAACTTAAAACAACAAATTTGAGGCATAACACAGATTCTCAAAGATATGTGGTTCAAAGTTAACTGACCTGAAAAAAATGTAAAAGTTTTTAAATAAAATAACTGGTGCATTATATCTTTTATTCCTTAATATCAACACTGAAAATTTAATTAAATTCGGTTAATTCCCTGATTTTTGGTATTTTTTTTTTCTTTCGGCGAGGTGACAAATGATGGTGGAATTTAGGTCCGTTAAGTTCGATTTAACCATATTAGTTACCTGTCAATGTGAGTATGTTAATAGTTTTAACCTGTCAATGGTGGGAGTTTATTAGTGGTTACCTGTCAGTGGGGGTTGGTTAATGGTGTTTACCTGTTAGTGAGTAAAGGTTATTAGTGCTGACCTGTTAGTGAGATAAAGTTAATTGTGGTTAATTATTAATGGGAAGAGGTTAGTAGTAGCGAAGGAGGTGCGTGGTGTAATGGTTAGAGTCGTAGGAAATGGACTTGTCGACCCGAGTTCAAATCCTGGATGAAGCTACAGTTCACATAGCGCTAATACCCTTAGGAAAGGTATGTATCCAACTACTCTCCCTCCAGATATGGGTAAATAGTAGGGCAAACTGGGCTCTTTAACCTTTGTTAGGCAACCAATCTAGGAGAAGGAAAACTCTGAATTCAAACCTGTTAAACTCCACTTGTGGTGGAATAGGCTCAGTCCTAATTAGTGATCTTTTTCAATAATTAAAAAAAAAAATTTGATTTAAAAATTTTTTTTTTTTGAAATTATCATTTTATGAATGGATATTTACCACATATCACATGTACAGGTTAGGCACAAGACCCTATTAATGTGGGACCACCCACAAACTGAAGCTCATGGGAGGCGGGTGCAAAAAATATGTTGATCTCATCAGCATTCCCCCTCAAGGGGGGCACCTCAGGCACTAGGCAATAAATCCAGCCCTGCCACTTTAAATCGAGGGGGCAGGTGTTTTATTTCAGTCAAGTAGATTTGTTCCTTTCCAGTAGAGAGACCCCGTCTGATGAATTGGCTGGTCACGTCAAGCCCTAGCACCTATATGATTGCCCCAACCTTATTGCCCTTATGGCAAGCCACAACCCTTTTTATGATATGGGTGCTAGAAGGCGATGGCAGAAGGTCTACATGTCCTGGGAATGGCGTTAAACTCTATCTGATGATGAGGTTCCAGTTTTGGAGGTTTGGGGAATGTGTAGCACCCCTTCATTGCCATTGCTTCCTGGTCCATGAGTTTATAAACAAAATTTGATTATCCTGGCATTTCCTATTATCATTTAGTATCCCATAACTTCGCCCCGTCGATTAGGGCAGTAGAATATGCCAACTGCACATCTGCAAAGGGGTAAAATCCCCCCCCCCCCAATGAGGGCCACCTGTTAGCTGTGGGTGGCAATGCATGATATTTAATCCTGCTGGCTGAGCAGTCCATGACATGCAACACTCTACTTTGGTCCTTACTTAGGCTAGAGGGGGGTAATTTATGAGGAAGACTGTCCCGGTCTCCTGCCTCAAAACTTGCTAACGGTGAGTGGTGAAAAACCAACCCAGCTACGATTGAAGTCTGTAGCCGAAGCAATAGATAGATATGAAGACGACTAGATAGATAGATAGTTTTTTTTTATTTTATTAAAATATAAAAGAATATCTAAATACTCAGATTTTCTTTTATTCATGTTTGTTTAATGTCTTGTTTTTAGTTTAAATAAGCAAGAATATCTAAATATTTTGATTTTTTTTTTTTACTTGTAATTGATTGTTGGAAATGAATATATTAAAATAAAATGAAAATACCAAAAAAACTAAACGTTTTGGATTTTTTTATATGTAAGTGAAGGTCGAAAAAAACAAAATGCACCAACTTGGTTGTTTACTTTCAAGTGACACAGCTTCGGCTACAGACTTCAATCGTAGCTGGGTTGGTTTTCAGCAATCACCGGTAGCAAGTTTTGAGGCAGGAGACCGGGACGATCTTCCTCATAAATTACCTAAATGGGTGGTCAGAGAGGCTGCCTCTGATCAATCGGCTGGTCATATCAAGCCTTAGCACTAATATGATTGCTCCGGATCTATTGCCCTTATGGCAACCCCCCCAACCCTTTTTATCATATATGTGCTAGAGCAGTATCTAAGGGTCTTAGTGTCCTGGGTATGAATGTTAAACTGCATCTAGTGGTGAAGTTCCAGTTTTGGAGCTCTGGGGAGTGTGGAGTATCCCTTTATTGCCATTACTCCCAGGTCCACTCTGAGTTGGAGTGGTAGTACCTGTTAGGGTCCCATCTATGAGTTAAACAGATAAAAGAAATAAGTTTAAAACAATAAGTTAAAAAAATGAATACCTAATACGAATAAATTAAACAAAATGTCTTTGGCATAAAATAACCCAAAGGTGACATGCCGTAAAAATCAACCAACCAACTATCTATTTCCATAACTGTAAAAAAAATAGAATAAAATGAAAGATAAGAAATAAAATAAATTATAAAAAGTAAATAAATAAAATGCACTTTTAGATGATATATCCGGTCTGGTTTATGCAGTCAGGTGTGACTTAATTTTGATCCAAATCGGTAGGCTGGTCAGTCATATTCGCTTCTCTTATGATAAGAAATTATTTTTAAAACCAGCCAGGAAGTTTTCTGTTTTTTTACTTCCCCTTTTAAAATTTTATTCTTAAAAAAACAAAAACAAAACAACTTTATTTCAATAGTAGATAAAATTAATCAACCCGGTTTGGTTCAAACGGAAATGGTGATCACGTGGTCATCAGTTTATTAAAAAGTCCGACGAAAGCTGTTCGGCCACTTTTTCTTGTTGAATTATTGGCGATGGATCGGCTAATTTAAACAACTCTTTAGAAATTAACAATGTGCAATAATAATGATAATAATCATAATAGATTGTTTTCTTACAAAATCTGGGTGATTTTGATTACCTCAGGCGAATTAATTATTTCTGAATAATTGGGTAAGTAAAAGAAGAAATTTAAAACTTTTTTTTCTCTCATTTGTTGCTTGGTGCGAAAATTCATTTTTAAGAAACTTTTTATTCATTTTGTTGTTTATTTAAAAAAAGAAAAAGAAAAAAAAAAGAAGAAAGAAATACAATAGAAGAAAATTGTTTGGCAATTTTTTTACCATTTTGTGTAGTTTTTAAATATCTAAAAAATAATTTTTATTTCTTTCTTCTACAAAAAGTAGAAGAAAATAATTTTTTTTCGTGTTTTGTCGTCTGTGATTTTTCTTTATTTTTCTTTTTTTTTGGCACAATTGTCATTTTCACGTTTTTAAATTTAAAAAAATCAAGAATAATATTCCCAATTAATCTAATTTAATTTAATTAAAAAAAAATGTCTCTTGAAAAACTTTTTTCAGATTCTTTTTATGTGAGAAGAATTAAACAAACTAAAAATTAAAACTAAAACAAAACAACAAAATATTTAATGTAAAAAAACAAAAAACAAACAAAAAACAAAAAACGATAACATTAAATTTTTTTTTTCCTGATTTAATTTTTTTTCTAAACAAGTTTATTTGAATTGTTGAAATAAACCAAAAATTTGTTTATTGTGAAATTTTAAAATGTTTTTCCAAAATTGAGCGAAGAATTTTCCAAGTTTGAAAATTTTATTTCATTTTTCGAATTAAAACAAAAACAACAAAAGAATAAACAAAAAATACAAAACAAAACCGTAAACTTTAAATATGAATTTTTTTCTTCAATTTAATTATTGTATTGTATTTTTTTAACAATTTAGATATTTAAATCAATATTTCTTTATTTCTTAAAGTTCTGAGTTCTAATTTCTTTAGTTTAAACATTTCTATTCATATTGCTCACACGTACTTCATTGATTCTGTAAGTTTTTGTTTATTTTTTTTCTTCTGGAGGGAAAACAATTTCCACCTGGATTCGAGTTGATCAAACGTTCCTCACAAATTAAAGATTTAAAAAAACTCTCAACTTTGGGGAAATGAATTAATATTGAAAAGAAAGTCTGTTTTCATCAGATTATTGTAAGTTTTATTCTCTCTTTTTGGCGGGTGGTAGGTGGTGGGAGTGGTGAATTATTTGTTTTCTGATAAAATGTTTTTTTTTTTTTTTTCTTTTTAATATCCCTTTTAATTTATTTCTGAATTCTTGTAACGGTTACAAGAATTCAGAAATGAATTAAAAGGGATATTAAAAAGAAAAATTTGGGTTACAATGTAACCCAAATGAGGGATGTCCAATCTGCCGGGTTAAATTTACCCCACTCCCCTATATATAACAAAATGAAACTTGAATAAAGGTTAATATTATCTTCAAATTTTTGGACCATTCAAAAAAAAAAGAAAAAAAAAAAAAGAAGCATAAAAAAACTCCTGATGATTTAAAAAAAAAAAAAACAACATTTTTCAGCTTACGGAAATAATGAAAATTATGAACGAAAACAATGTTTACATTTTCGCACCGTTAAATCAATTGAAATTTAACGTAGCCAAAAACAAGTTATGACTAAAGACTTAAACAAAAAAAAAAAATTCTATGAAAAATCAACTAACAGTCAAATTTTCACGAAAATATCAGTAGTTATTTACCAATTGATGGAATTATGTTTAAAAGTTTAAAGTTTTTTCTAAAGTATTTTAGGGGAAATATTTTTTACGAGCTACCGCCCTTTGGCTAAACTTGCAAATCAGTCGGAAAATTAGGGTGACCCAGAAAAAACAGAACCTAAATTATTTATTTATTTTTCCATTAAACTAACTCTGAACCCTAACCCTAAACCCCCCTAGTTAAAATTAAGTTTTCTTACAAAATTTGTGGGTTCTGTTTTTTTCTGGGTTCACCCTAATTTTCCGACCGATTTGTAAGTTTAGCCTTTTTTTTATTTTAAGTAAAACAACCATGAAATTCTAAATTCTGCTAAATAATGTTAATATTATGACATTTTTTTTTTAGCAGAATTCAGTGTGTGTTTACTAAACACACACACACACACACACACACAAATCAAACTTTCTATTGTACACCCCCCCCTCCTCGAAACTTCGATTGCACACGAAAAACAAAGCAAACCAAAACACACAACTTAAATCTTTCCCCACATCACGTCTCTTACAGAAAGCTTTCTGTAGTTAGTCTAACACTTTTTTGTAAGCTGTCAGCCCCACCTTTTGGTTTTATACAAATCTTTAATGGTTCACCTTTTTTTTCTTCTTTTTTTTTTTTTTTTTTTTTTTTTTTTTTTTAAAATTTTTTTTAGAACATTTGAAATTAAATCTTTTCATTTCTACAAATTATTAGAACAATTGGTTACAATAGATACTTCACTTTTTTTTATTATTTAGATCCATCTGTGGCTAGGTCATAGAGATGCATGCACAGACAGAGGCAGACATACACACACACATACACATACATACAGGGGAAAGACAGACATTCACTCACAGATTGATATAAACACAGATATAACACACATTTATACAAACAGACATATAAATGCACATGTGGACATATACACAGATATAGACATATACACAGATATAGACATATACATAGACATACACAGATATAGACATACCCATGTACACAGATACAGACATACCCATGTACAGATACAGACATACATGTATGATACAGACATACCCATGTACACAGATACAGACATACCCATGTACACAGGTGTAGACATACCCATGTACACAGGTGGACATGTATACAGATGTGGACATGTAACATGTACACAGATATAGACATACCCATGTACACAGATATAGACATACCCATGTACACAGATATAGACATACCCATGTACACAGATATAGACATACCATGTACACAGATATAGACATACCCATGTACACAGATATAGACATACCCATGTACACAGGTGTGCATGTATACAGATATAGACATACCCATGTACACAGCATGTACAGATATAGACATACCCATGTACACAGGTGTGCATGTATACAGATATAGACATACCCATGTACACACATGTATACAGATATAGACATACCATGTACACAGGTGTGCATGTACACAGATATAGACATACCCATGTACACAACATGTACACAGCATGTACACATGGACATGTACACAGATATAGACATACCCATACACAGGTGGACATGTATACAGACAACATGTACACAGATGGACATGTTACACAGGTGGACATGTACACACACATGTACATGGACATGTACACAGACATACCCATGTACACAGGTGGACATGTACACAGATATAGACATACCCATGTACACAGATATAGACATACATGTACACAGGTGGACATGTACACAGATATAGACATACACATGTGGACATGTACACAGATATAGACATGCACATAAAAATTTAGAAAGCATTTAAAAAATAATTTCCAGAGAATATTAACACTCCCTTCTTCTCTTATTTTTCCTTGTGATAGACAATATGATCACCATATGAAACCGTTTACAATAACATTTCTATTATTGTGTGAAGCTAGGTAAATTATTTCTATTTTTCTAGAGTAAATAAATAAAAAGTTAATTCTTAACGTCCTATACCGCCTCATTCCACCCGTTCGGAAGTCACATTTGTTTTCCTAATCCTCCCTAAATGACAGCCTTTGTTTAAATGTAATATTAAACATATTTGTTTAACTTTGATTTAAAGGAAATAACCGGTAACATTAAATGAAAAGGCTGTAGCGTTAGTTTTGTATTTGCCTGGGAGAGTTGTCTGCCTGTTTAGTTTGCTGGTGCCCGCTAGGGGCTATAGTATTTAAGCGCCTGGTTTAAACGCTTCTGTCTCTTTTCCTGTTCCAGTAACCACGAGACACATGGGGTAGACACGGTCTACCCCTTCTCGTTGGGGCCTTTGGCCCCCCTTACATTACTGTAAGTTATTAACTCAGCATGGACTATCCCTAGTTTCATGTCTGTGGCTTTTCTGTATATCTTGTACTATTCATGAATGTGTATTTATCTTTCTACATGTAACTTTGTTTTACCTATGTATTATGTATCTTGTTATATCCATGTGCTGTACCATATTAAATATTTTTGTCTGTCAACCTTTGTCAGAGTCTTGTATTCAAGTAAATATAACTTTGAACCCTTTCTTACAAGGCCATTTTTAGCCATTTATAAATCCTTATAAGAATGGGGCCCCAGACTTAAAAAATTCTCAACAGGATGTTAAGCTTCATTTTTATTTGAGTTTACATTAGGAAAAATCAGACATTTAGATCTCTTAAATATCGCTTAACTCTTTGCCTACTTTAAGCCACTCACAGCGGCTCTCCTACCACTGCGATCCTGCCATACAAAGATTGATGGTTAGTTCATTATAATCAAGCAGAAGGATTCAGATTACAATCATAATAATAGTTTATTTGAATAGAATGAGTTCTGAGGTGAATAGATAGTGAACTTTGAAATATCCCATTGTACAGAATACCAAGAAGATTGGGTACAGCCATAGGGGGAAATTTGGTAGCAAAAGAGTTGAATTTATTTTCATAGAACTTGAGAAAAAATAAGAACAGCTGACCATCAGCTACTAAGAACAGAAATTATTCCAAGCTATAACCGTGTCACTACTACTGTATGGTTGCAACACTTGGACTTTTGTTAAGTTTTTCAGGGCCATCCTTTGGCCTTAAAGCAGGGGCGCTTGTCCAGTGGAATTGGATCCCTGGTAAAGAGTCCCTCGATAATGAATCCTTTGGTTACTCTGGTAAAGAGTTTTCAGTTCCTGGTATAGAGTCCTTCGATAATGAATCCTTTGGTTACTCTGATAATCGTATAAGTCCGTCCTCAAGGAGTGCAGTTAGAATTATGTCCAATGTGGGGGGTTTAAGTATTCTATCAGCCATACAGTATTGCTAGTGATTGGCTGCAAGAATAACTCACGTGACCTTGGCTAATCTATAAATCTAGCTGAGGAATTAGAGCACACCTTATATAAAAAAATATTCCAACAACTTTAACAAAATGTCTGGATCAAAAAAGCTAGATGGGAACTATGTAAGAATATTTGGATTGTCAGAATGACCTGATGATGAACCTAATGTACCAGAACGATATATGTTGCATAGGGCCAAGTTCAAGTTGTAGTAGTAGTCGTCATTAGTGGTAGTAATAGTTGTTAGTTCAGAAACAACATACTCAAAGTTTATAGTCACAAAGGGTTGTTTATTCCTTTCAGGCTTGTGGGTTCTTTTTCAGAGAGAAGGAAAGAGAAAGAGAGAAAGTATGGTCAAATTATTCTATCTTCTAACATAGTATCATGTTCTGTACTACTATCCCAAACCCATATGGGGAACCGGAAGCCACGTCTGAATCCCACCAGAGCCCAGCTGAAAAAGGACCGATTTTTTTTTTTTTTTTTTTTCTCTTCTTCCGTTTCTTGTCTCGGGGGTCACATCCGTTTCCGGTCAAAACTCTGAACTTCCATTTTTATTTTAAAATCTATTTCCGGGGTTATTCGTCAGTTAAAATTACTGGCACCCCGTTGAGTGTTTACTCTTCTAAATTTTAACCTATTTTTTGTTCTTATTTCTTTTTCCTCTCTTTCTCCAGAAATTCCTGGTAGACCATAATAATTATGCTACACTAATCACTACCATACAACATGATCCCCAATGAGGCTAACACATTGTTAAAACCAATTATTACAAAAGTCTAAATATAGAACACAACATCAGTGATGCTGATAGCTTTTTGATTTAGTGCATCCTGGAACACATGTATTTGATTTGAATGAGTCCCAGGGAAATTTGATGGGTACCAACTAAAATTTTTTTGGGGAATGTGGAGCACCCCTTCATCACCATTACTCCCTGGTCTACTCTGACCCAGAGTGGGAGTACCTGTTAGGGTCCAATCTATGGGTTAAATAGAAAAATGAGTTTATAAAATTAAATTGAGTATCCATTAAGAATGAATTCATTTCAAAACTTTGTCGGCATTAAATGACCCAATGAGGTTGATATGCTGTAAACCAAACCAAATTCATCGTCTATTTGACTCTCTTTACCCCCCCCTCTCTCTCTCTATTTGCCCTCTTACTCTTTGTCGCTCTCTCTCTCTCTCTCTCTCTCTCTTTGCCCTCTTACTCTTTGTCTGTCTGTCTGTCTCTCTCTCTCTCTTTGCCCTATTACTCTTGTGTCTCTCTCTCTCTCTCTCACAAATATCAAGAACTTGTATGCCATTGAGTAGACAAGTTTCAAAAGAAAGATTGAAAATAATAAATATTTGATGATAACCAATTGGATTGAACAATTGATATTTCCTTCATCTTAAATGAATGAATTCCTTTTTTTTTCTTTCTTTTTTCTTTTTAAAGACTTAACTGAAAACTTGGCTCATTAGTGAACATTTTAAACCCTCCTTTCTGTGCAAGGCTTATCATGAGGTGGTTCATACATTTCCCAAGGGTATTAGTTTGAAAGTGAACATAATAGTGTTACTGGAGTTTGAACTTGCTTACTATGGTGTTGCAGTCCAGCACGTTAGCAACTATGCTACAAACTCCCCTCAAGTTTATCTTACAATGACTAACTTGCTCAGATTTTTACTATGAACAACCCATTTCTATTTTTTTAATTTTTTTATTACATTAAAAGAACAATTGTTTGTGTGTATTGTTTAGAAAATCTGACTTTTAAAATACAAGGTCACTTAAAAAAAAAAAAATTTTTATATGGCAAAAAATAATTTGACAGTTCAACAATTTGTTGATGAAACAAATGTTTCAACTTATTTAAAAAATATATATATTTTGGAGCAGTGTATTGTACACAGTGTATTTGCTGTTGGATTTAAAAAAAAAACAAACCAAAAACGTGTTTTGCCCCCCACCCCCCACCCTGTCGGAGGGTTTTAGAATATGGTGACCCTATCACCTACATAGGGGTAAGACATATCCAAAAAGGAGTGTCCTGGGTATAACACTAAACTGCTTCTGATGGTGGGGTTCTGGCGATCACTCATTGCCATTACTCCCAGGTCCACTCTGACCCAGAGACTATTAGGGTCACATGTATTGTCTAATAGATCTGTTTTGAAATTAGATAATATTTGATAGCATATAACAGTAAATTATTAGCCCTGTCTTCTGGGGCTTTAGAATACACCAACTGCACCTCTGCAGAGGGGTAAGACTCCCCTAATGGGGCCACCTGTTGGCTGTGGGTGGCAAACTGTGATGTTTAAGGATGGAACCCAGGTGGCTGAGCTGTCCATGATATCCAAACTCCACTTTGGCCCTTACTTGGGCTAGATGGGCGGTCAGGGAGGCCCCCTCTGATCAATTGGCTGGTCATGTCACACCTAGCACCTATATGATTGCCCCAACCCTATTGCCCTTATGGCAAACCCCAACCCTTTTTATCATATGGGTGCTAGAAGGTGGTGGCTGAGGATCATCAGGTCCTGAGATTGACTTAACTCTATCTGATGGTGAGGTTCCAGTTTCTGGAGGTCTAGGGAATGTGGAGCAACCCTTCATCACCATTGCTCCCAGAATCATTCTCACCCGGAGTGGTAGTACCTGTTAGGGTCCCATTTATGGGTTAAATAGAAAAATGTGTTTATAAAAAAAAAAATGATTATCCATTAAAAATGAATTTATTTAAAAACTTTGTTGGTATTAAATGACCCACCAAGGTTGATATGCCGTAAAACAAACAAACCAAACCCCCCAAAATAAGTTGTAGGGCAGATTAGGCTCTTTAACTTTGGTATAGCAAAGTAGAAGTAGGAAAACTCTGAATTAACCATTGCTCCCAGGTCCACTCTGATTTGGAGTACCTGTTAGGGTCCCATCTATCAGTTAAATAGAAAAAAATGTCTTCGGCATAAAATGACCCAGTGGGTTGACATATTGTTGTGATGTTAATCCAACGGTAAAAAAGAAGTCAAGTCGAGGTAGGGTAAAATAAGACAAGTGTATTTACAATAATGGTACAGGAACGGCTAGCTTGCCGTTAAACGGTAACAGTACAACCTTTTCACTCGGTGTCTCACTATTTATAGTGACAACCGGTGTATATTCTCCACTGTAGGAACGGCTGGTACAACACATACCATAAAACTCAAACCAACCAAACCAACCAACAGTGATGGTCTATAACCATGGGTTGCGAGAGTGTCAAGGGAACCCATGCTGTTAACATCCCCTGATGATGAGGAAAAAGTCTGTATAATTCACATCCATTTTTGGCAGTTTCCATGGATTATTAGATAAGAGTTTTTTTTTTTCTTTCTATTTTTTGGTGTTAAATAAATATTTGATATTCTTTCTGACCTACAATTTGAATCTATAATTGTTTAATAAGGATTATTAGTTACTTTAAACCATAGAACTGTGTGCAAATTATTTGTAATAAGAATAGTTACTTGGAGCTTTAACTTTTTACTAAGGATTATTATTATCAGCTACTTTAAACTAGAGATACCCATTTTTGTCGGCTGCTAAGAGTTTTAAAAATGAATTAAACATGATTAAATCTATTATTTAAGGTCAAACTTTGTCTAAATCGATAAGTAGTAACATACTGACCATCATTAAAAAAGAAAAATATTACATATGCAATTTATTTTTAATAGAATTTATACATTAAAAATCGTCCAAATTTCTACGAAAAGTTAACTCGAATTTATTTTGATTTATCGTGTTCAATAATGGTTTAAAAATAGTTTTAAAATACTTATAAACATTTCTTTGTAGAAATAAGTAAGGCATTACTTTAAATACGTATTTATTAAATATTACTGAAATTTTACTCGCTCGTTTTAACTTTTAACCAAGTAAAATCCGTTTTTTGCATGTAAAAAATAAAAAATATATTAGTTTTGTTTGAAATGAAAATGTGTATTTTCACTGCTGGTTTTTGTATGGTGTTGCGTAAGTGTCAAAGGACGAGATTTTTAGAAGTACGAAAAATAATTATTAATTTAAAGATAAAAAGTGAGAACATCAATTTGAATATTTTGAATTAAAAATGGATAATTGAATTAAAAATAGTTATAATGAAGTGAACTTACCTTTATTAGATATTGCACTGAAAGTTTGAAAGAGAGTTTAACTCTTTAAGTTATACTAAGGGAGGTAATTCATATTTTTATTCTTGGTGGTTTCCATAAAATTAATTTTTGAACATTATGTGCTTTATATTGAAAATAAATTTAATTGTTTTAAAATATGAAAAGCCTTATTTTAAGTTTAAAATGTTATATTTTTAGATTCTAGAAATAAATATCTATTTAATGCAAACCTTATTTTATTACAACAAAGTATACTTTTTGAAGAAAAACTCGATTGAAAATGCCCCCCCCCTCCCTCAGAAGAAAAAATATTGATGTATAATTTTTTTTCTTTTATAAGATAATAGCCAATTAAATAGTTATTGAAATGAGTAAAAAAGAAATCTCCAAAAAATTAATTATTCATTTTTTTTTACATTTTATTTTTCGATTTTCAGTACTTATTTTCTCATAGAAAAGCCACCATGAAAAAATTTTTTTTGTTTCTATTCATAACTTCGGTCTTTATTTATTGTAATTAGAAAACGGAAAGTATATATATATTATATATATATATATATAAAGTAAAAATAAATAAAGGAAAGAAAATGTTGAATGGATAAAATAGATTTACTAACATGTTTCGGCCAGGAGTTTGTTCATGTACACATGCATTCTATTTATTATTATTTTAAATATAAAATAATAGAAAATTATAAAATCTTTAAGCATACAAAGAATAATGGTCTTCATCTGAGTAAAATGTTTGATATTTATTCTTCCTTTCAACATATCGTCAGATTCATTTCCATTTTCAACTTACACACACACACACACACACACACATATATATATATATATATATATATATATATATATATATATATATACACACACACACACACGGTTCTTTTTTTTTTCTTTTTTAAAAAGTTACTTGGTATTTATCATGTAGATTGTAGAGTAGCAGTCCGATTACGTACAAAACAAAATCTAAAAAAACAAGACAATTTGATTTATGACAGAATCAAGGAGGTTCTAAAATTTCCTTTTTGATGACAGATTTAATTATGTTGTTTATTCTAAAAGAATAAAACTTATTGCATTTTGGAAATGAATTGGTGGAGGTGGCGAACAGGGAAGGGGGACTTGTTCTTTGCCAATTAAGGTTTCAAATATAGCAACCTATTAATACTAAATGTAAGTCCTTCATTACTCTCCATGTTTTTTTTTTTTTTATTTTTTATTTATTTTTTTTTAATAGGTACAATGGCTTCATCATTTATTGCTTGGATACACAACAATCACAGGCAATGTTTACATTAATTCCATTGGCAAAACTGTAATCACACATAGTTCTCTGAATTATTGAGATGAGGCTTGATAATTTGGATTATTCAGGCTATTGTCCTCATCACAGCCTACTGATATATATATATACACGGCCTCACATGTTACATAAGTAGGCAGAATTCTAACAGGCCAATTCACTTTATAATCATTTGGGTAATTTATGAGGAAGTGTGTCCCGGTCTCTTGCCTCAAAAATTGCTACCCGGTGACTATTAAAATAACGACCCCATCTATGGTGTTACTTGAAAGAAAACCAACTCAGGGCGTTAATTGTATTTTAGGGGGGGGCTTCTCTTTTTTGTCGTAATTCTTATTTATTTATCGTAATTTGTCATAATTCTTATTTATTTATACAAATTTGTCGTAATTCTTGTTTATTTATCGTAATTTGTCGTAATTCTTGTTTAGATATGAAGATGGATATCTATCTATCTACCTCAATTTATTCATTTTTTTACTTTGTTTGATAAATAAATAAGAATTACGACAAAAAAGAGAAGCCCCCCCCAATACATTTAACGCCCTAAGTTGGTTGTTTTCTTTCAAGTAACACCATAGCTGGGGGTCGTTATTTTAATAGTCACCGGGCAGCAATTTTTGAGGCAGGACACCCGGACGCACTTCCTCATAAATTACCATTATTTGGCTTATTCAGACTATTATCCTCATCTGTATTGTTATCTGCACACAACAACTTCGGCTGGCGTGCCCTCCAGCCTTCTTCAGGTATTTCTTGTTGGACTTGGGAACATTCTCTTGTCCAATTGGACACATGGCGTAGTGGATATAGGCGTTGGGTTAATACAGTTCTAAGTGACAGTTATCTCCATGCTGCAGGCTCAATCCTGGTCAAGGGCGACAGTCACATAGAATAATAATTAACATAGCTTAACACTTGTATCCAGTCATGGTTAGTGGAACATTTTACCCTAGTGGATTGAATAAAGGGTTGGGTTCAAAGTTTTGTGAAGGCTCCCAATTATGACAAGAAGGTTCCAGAGTTTGAAAATAAGGTTCCCAAATCTGACAAATACATGAAGATGACCAAGAGTGCCACATTGTCGCAAACGTTGAACCCACCTTTAATCAATCCACTAGGGTAAAATGTTCCACTAACCATGACTGGATACAAGTGTTAAAGCTATGTTGAATTATATTCTATGTGACCTGTCGCCCTTGAACGCAGGATTGAGCTGCAAGCTGGAGAATTAACTGTCACTTAGAACTGTAATTAAACGCCAACGCTAGTATCACTACGCCATGGTTGTCCAATGGACAGAGAAATGTTCCCAAGTCCTTAACAAGAATACCTGAAGAAGGCTGGAGGGCACGCAGCCGAGTGTTGTGCAGATAACAATACAGATGAGGAAATAAATGTCCTGAAATAAGCCAAAATAAATGGTAATTTATGAGGAAGTGCGTCCAGGGTGGTCCTGCCTCAAAAATTGCTGCCGGGTGACTAATTAAAATAACGACCCCCCCAGCTATGGGTTAACTTGAAAGAAAAACAACCAACTTGGGCGTTAAATGTATTCGGGGGGGGGCTTCTCTTTTTTTGGTCGAGAGTAATTCTTATTTATTAATTCAAACAAATAAAAAAATTGAATATTGAGGTAGAATAGGATAGATTATCCATCTTCTATCTAAAACAAGAATTTAGCGACAAATTACGATATAACTTAAACAAGATTACGACAAAATTTGTATATTTAATAAATAAGAATTATGACAAAATTACGATAAATGAATAAAGAATTACGGCACAAAAACATAACGAGAAGCCCCCCCCTAAAATACAATTAACGCCTGAGTTTGGTTTCTTTTCAAGTAAACCATAGATGGGGTCGTTATTTTAAATAGTTCACTGGGTAGCATTTTTGAGGCAAGAGACCCGGACACACCTTCCTCATAAAATTCCCAAATGATTAATAAAGTGAATTGGCCGTTAGAATTCTGCCTACTTTTATGTAACATGTGAGCCGTGTATATATATATATCAGTAGGCTGTGATGAGGACAATAGCCTGATAATCCAAATTATCAAAGCCTCATCTCATAATTCAGAGAACTAGTGTGATTACAGTGTTTGCTCAATGGAATAATGCAAACATTGCCTGTGATTGTTGTGTATCCAAACAATAATGAATGAGCCATTGTACCTATTAAAAAAAAATAATTAAAAAATAAAAAAAATAAAAAAAAACAATGGAGAGTAATGAAGGACTTACATTTAGTAAATTAATAGGTTAGCTATATTTGAAACCTTAATTGGCAAAGAACAAGTTCCCCCTTCCCTGTTCGCCACACTCCACCAATTCATTTCCAAAAATGCAATAAGTTTTATTCTTTTAGAATAAACAACATATTAAATCTGTCATCGAAAAAAGGAATTTTAGTAAACCTCCTGATTCTGTCATAAATCAAATTGTCTTGTTTTTTTTAGATTTTTGTTTTGTACGTAATCGGACTGCTACTCTACCAATCTAGCATGATAAATACCCTAAAGTAACTTTTTAAAAAAAAGAAAAAAAAAAGAACCGTTTGGTGTGTGAAAGTGTATATATATAATATATACTGATATATATTATAAATATATGATAATATATATATATGTGTGTGTGTGGGTGTGTGTGTAAGTTGAAAATGGAAATGAATCTGACGATATGTTTGAAAGGAAAGAATAAATATCAAAACATTTTAACTCAGATTGAAGACAAATTAAATTCCTTGTATGCTTAAAGATTTTATAATTTTCTATTATTTTATATTTAAAATAATAAATAAAATAGAATGCATGTGTACATGAACAAACTCCTGGCGCGAAACATGTTAGTAAATCTATTTTATCCATTCAACATTTTCTTTCCATTTTATTTATTTTTCTTTATTATATATATATTATAATATATAATATATATATATACTTCCGTTTTTAATTACATATAAATAAAGAACCGAAGTTATGAAATAGAAACAAAAAAAATTTTCATGGTGGCTTTTCTATGAGAAAATAAGTACTTGAAAAATCGAAAATAAAATGTAAAAAAAAAATTGAATAATTATGTTTTTTTTGGAGATTTCTTTTTTTTTACTCCATTTCAGTAATAACTATATTATATAAGTTGCTATTATCTTATAAAAGAAAAAAAAATTATACATCAAATATATTTTTTCTTCTGGGGGGGGGGGGACATTTTCATCGAGTTTTTCTTCAAAAAGTAATACTTTGTTGTAATAAAAAAGGTTTGCATTAAATAGATATTTATTTCTAGAATCTAAAAAATATAACATTTTAAACTTAAAATAAGGCTTTTCATATTTTTAAAACAATTAAATTTATTTTCAATATAAAGCACATAATGTTCAAAAATTAATTTTTATGGAATTACCACCAAGAATAAAAATATGAATTACCTCCCTAGTATAACTTAAAGAGTTAAACTAATCTTTCAAACTTTCAGTTGCAATATCTAATAAAGGTAAGTTCACTTCAATATAAACTATTTAACTAATATTCTATATATTCAAAATATTCAATTGATTGTTCTCAACTTTATCTTTAAATTAATAATATTTTCGTACTTCTATCTCGTCTTTGACACTTACGCAAACACCATACAAAAACCAGCAGTGGAACAAAAATACCACATTTTCATTTCAAAACAGAAACTAGATCTATTTTTTTTATTTTTTTACATGCAAAAAACGGATTTACTTGGTTAAAAGTTAAAAACGAGCGAGTAAAAATTTCAGTAATATTTTATAAAAGTACGTATCTTAAGAATGCCTTACTTGATTTACTCAAGAAAGTTGGTTTATAAGTATTTTAAAACTATTTTTAAACCTTATTGAACAACGATAAAATCAAATAAATATTCCGAGTTAACTTTTCGTAGAAATTTGGACGATTTTTAATGTATAATTGCTTATAAAAGTAAATTGCATATGTAATTGATTTTTCTTTATTGCTAATGATGGTCCAGTATTGTTACCTACTTATCGATTTAGACAAAGTTTTGACCTAATATATAGATTTAATCAGTTTAATTCATTTTTTAACTCTTTAGCAAGCGACAACACATATAGGTATCTCTAGTTTAAAGTAGCTGATATAATAACTCCTTAGTAAGAAAGTTAAAGCTCAAGTAACTAAATTCTTATTACAAATAATTTGCACACTGAGTTCCTATGGTTTAAAGTACTAATAATTCCTTATTAAAATTATAGATTCAAATTGTAGTCAGAAAGAATATCAAATATTTATTTAACACCAAAAAATAAGAAAGGTAAAAAAAAAACTTCTTATCTAATAATCCATGGAATCTCCAAAAAAATGGATGTGAATTTATACAGACTTATTTCCTCATCATCAGGGGATGTTAACGCAATGGGTTCCCTTTGCCACACTTCTCTGCAACCCACTGGTTAATGAGACGCATACACTGTGTGGTTGGTTGGTTGGTGTTTGAGTTTTATGGTAATGACTTGTTGTACAGCAGTTCCTACAGTGGAGAATTATAACACCCGGTTGTACTTATAAATAGTGAGACACCGAGTGAAAAAGGTTGTACTGTTACGTTTAACGGCAAGCTAGACGTTCCTGTACATTTATTGTAAAGATACACTTGTCCTTATTTTACCCTACTCGACTTGACTTTCTTTTTTCCAGTTGGAAGTTAACATCACAACAATATCAACCACCTGGGTCATTTTAATTGCCGAAGACATTTTTTTCTATTTAAAACTGATAGATGGGAACCCTAACAGGTACTCCAAAATCAGAGTGGACCTGGGAGCAATGGTTAATTCAGAGTTTTCCTACTTCTACTTTGCTATACATCCAAAGTTAAAGAGCCTTAATCTGCCCTACAACTTTATTTTGGGGGATGGTTTTGGTTTGTTTGTTTACGGCATAATCACCTTGGTGGGTCATTTAATACCAAACAAAGTTTTTAAATAAATTCATTTTTAAGGATAATCTTTTTTTTTTTATAAACACATTTTTCTATTTAACCCATAAATGGGACCTAAACAGGTACTAAACCACTCCGGGTATGATTTCTGGGAGCAATGGTGATGACAGGGTTGCTCCCACATAATCCCTAGACCTCCAGAACTGGAACTCTACCATCAGATAGAGTTAAGTCATCTCAGGACCTGATGATCCCTCAGCCACCACCTTCTCACCCATATGATAAAAAGGGTTGGGTGTTATGCCATAAGGGAAACAATAGAGGTTTGGGGCAATCATATAAGGTGCTAGGTTGACTATGACCAAGCCAATTGATCAGAGGGGCCTCAACTGAAACCGGCACCATAACTCACAAACACCTTAGCACCCACCAAGTAAGAAGGCCAAAAAAGTGGAGTTTTGGATTATCCATTTGGACAGCTCAACCACCTGGGTTCCCATCCTTAAAACATCAACAGTTTGCCACCCACAGCCAACAGGTGGCCCCATAGGGGGAGTCTTACCCCATCTGCAGAGGTGCAGAGTTTGGTGTATTCTAAAGCCCCAGAAGACAGGGCTAAAAATTTACTGTTATATGCTATCAAATATTATCTAATTTCACAGATCTATTAGACAATACATGTGACCCTACCATAGTCTCTGGGTCAGAGTGGACCTGGGAAATAATGGCAATGAGTGATCGCCAGAACCCCCACCATCAAAGAAGCAGTTTAGTGTTATACCCAGGACACTCACACAAATTTTTGGATATGTCTTACTAACCTAATTGTAAGTGATAAGGGTCACCATATTCTAAAACCCTCCGACAGGTGGGGGGTCGGGGGGCAAAACACGTTTTTGGTTTGTTTTTTTTTTAAAAATCCACAGCAATACACTGTGTACAAACACTGGCTCCAAAATATATATAATTTTTTAAAAATAAGTTGAAACATTTGTTTTCATCAACAAATTGTTGAACTGTCAAATATTTTTGCCATATAAAAATTTTTTTTTTTTTTAAGTGACCTTGTATTTTAAAGTCAGATTTTCTAAACAATACACACAACAATTGTTTTTTTTTTAATGTAAAAAAAAAAAAATAGAAATGGGTTGTTCATAGTAAATCTGAGCAAGTTAGTCATTGTAAAGTAAACTTGGGGGAGTTTGTAAGCATAGTTGCTAACGTGCTGGACTGCAACACCATAGTAAGCAGTTCAAACTCCAGTAACACTATTATGTTCACTTTCAAACTAATACCCTGGGAAATGTTATGAAACCACCTCATGATAAGCTTGCACAGAAAGGAGGGTTAAAATGTTCACTAATGAAGTCCAAGTTTTCAGTTAAGTCTTTAAAGAAAAGAAAGAAGAAAAAGGAAATTCATTCATTTAAGATGAAGGAAATAAATCATTGTTCAATCCAATTGGTCTATCATCAAATATTTATTATTTTCAATCTTTCTTTTGAACTTGTCACTCAAATGGCATAACAAGTTCTTGACATTGTGAGCGAGAGAGAGAGAGAGAGACAAAGAGTAATAGGGCAAAGAGAGAGGAGAGACAGACAGAAGACAAAGAGGTAGAGGGCAAAGAGAGAGAGAGAGAGAGGAAGAGAGCGACAAAAGAGTAAGAGGCAAATAGAGAGAGTAGAAGGGGGGGGGTAAGAAGAGTCAATAGACATGAATTTGGTTTGGAATTTACAGCATATCAACCACTCCTAATGGGGTCATTTTAATGCCAGAGACAAGTTTTTGAAATGAATTCAATTCAATTGGATACTCAATTTAATTTTATAAACTACATTTTTCTATTTAACCCATAGATTGACCCTATAAAAAAGGTACTCCCCAAATCCCTAGGGTCAGGAGTAGACGCAGGGAGTAATGGTGATGAAGGGGTGCTCCACATCCCCAAAAAAAATTTTAGTTGTACCGCATCAAATTTCCCCAGGGGACTCATTCAAATCAAATATACATGTGTTTCCAGGATGCACTAAATCAAAAAGCTATCCAGCATCACTGATTGTTGTTTCTATTATTTAGACCTTTGTAATAATTGGTTTAACAATGTGTTAGCCTCATTGGGGATCAAGTTGTATGGTAGTGATTAGTGTAGCATAATTATTATGGTCTACCAGGAATTTCTGGAGAAAGAGAGGAAAAGAAAATAAAGAAAAAAAATAGGTTAAAATTTAGAAGAGTAACACTCAACGGGGTGCCAGTAATTTTAATAACTGACGAATATACCTCCGGAAAATAGATTTTAAAATAAAAATGGAAGTTCAGTAGTTTTGAAACGGGAAACGGATGTACCCCCGAACAAGAGAACGAAAAGAAGAGAAACACTAAATAAAAAAAAAAAAAAAAAAAAAAAATTCGGTCCTTTTTCCAGCTGGGCTCTGGTGGGATTCAGACGTGGCTTCCGTTCCCCATATGGGTTTGGGATAGTAAGTGACAGAAAACATGATACACTATGTTAGAAGATAGAATAATTTGACCATACTTTCTCTCTTTCTCTTTCCTTCTCTCTGAAAAAGAACCCACAAGTCCTGAAGGGAATAAACAACCCTTTGTACTATAAACTTTGAGTATGTTGGTTTTCTGAAACTAACAACTATTACCTACCACTAATGACGCTACTACTAACACTGACTTGGGCCCTATGCAACATATATCGTTCTGGTACATTAGGTTCATCATCAAGTGTCATTCTGACAATCCAAATATTCTATACATAGTTCCCATCTAGCTTTTTTGATCCAGACATTTTGTTAAAGTTTTGGTTGGAATATTTTTTTTATATAAGGTTGCTCTAATTCCTCAGCTAGATTTATAGATTAGCCAAAGGTCAGTGAGTTATTCTTGCAGCCAATCACTAGCAATACTGTATGGCTGATAGAAATACTTAAACCCCCCACATTGGACATAATTCTAACTGCACTCCTTTGAGGACGGGACTTATACATTATCAGAGTAACCAAAGGTATTCATTATCGAAGGACTCTTACCAAACTGAAAACTCTTTACCAGAGTAACAAAGGATTCATTATCGAGGGACTCTTTACCAGGGATCCAATTCCACTGGACAAGCGCCCCTGCTTTAAGGCAAAAGGATGGCCCTGAAAAACTTAACAAAAGTCCAAAGTGGTGCAACCAATACAGTAGTAGTGACACGGTTATAGCTTGGAATAATTTCTGTTCTTAGTAGCTGATGGTCAGCTGTTTTATTTTTTCTCAAGTTCTATGAAAAATAAATTCAACTCTTTTGCCTACCAAGATTTCCCTATGGCTGTACCCATCTTTCTTGTATTCTGTCAATGGGATTTTCAAAGTTCACTATCTATTCACCTCAAGAACTCATTCTATTCAAATAAAAACTATTATTATGATGTAATTGATCCTTCTGCTTGATTTAATGAAGCTACACCATCAATCTTTGTATGGCAGGATCGCAGTGGTAGGAGAGCCGCTGTGAGTGGCTTAAAGTAAGGCAAAGAGTTTAAGCGATATTTAAGAGATCTAATGTCTGATTTTCCTAATGTAAAACTCAATAAAAATGAAGCTAACATCCTGTTTGAGAATTTTTTTAAGTCTGGGGCCCCCATTCTTATAGGATTATAAATGGTCTAAAAATGCCTTGTAAGAAAGGGTTCAAAGTTATATTTAACTTGATACAAGACTCTGACAAAGGTTACCAGACAAAAATATTTAATATGGTACACGCACATGGATATAACAAGAATACATAATACTAGGTAAAACAAAGTTACATGTAGAAAGATAATACACATTCATGAATAGTACAAGATATTATTTAACGTAAATTTAGCTCCTTTAAATTGCAGAAATAAGCCCACCTATGAACATGATATTAGACTATGTGGTTTTAGAGAAACACAAATGTCTTAGCGAGAGAGTTAAGTTAAAACAAGTATATCAGTATATGTCTTTATGGGGGGCCATATATGTGGGCCCGATTTCATGTACGCAGCAATATAGAGTGAGTAATAGACCAGTTGTACTCATTCACTAATGTTGTGATCTTCGATGTGATATTACTGGAAACAAGGTAAATAGAGACAGAAGCGTATTTATAAACCAGTCAGCTTAAATATACTAATATGCCACCTGTAGGGTACACTACAAGCAAATCTAACCAGGCTGTGGAGCAATGCTGCTTCTCGCATGGCATAATACAATAACGTATAGCTGCTAGCAGCACTTATTATACAAAAATTTATCATGTGTATTCTCAGGTATTATATTTCATTTAATAAATCAAAGTTAAACATATGTATTATATTTAAATTTGATAACAATGAGGTGCGTGTCGATTTAGGGAGGGATAGGTAATGTTGTGTGGAAAACAATGTGGACTTCCGAACGGGTGGGTGATTGAGGAACGAGTATAAATAAATCTGATATATAGGAACGTTAAGAATTAACTTATATTATTATTTATTTATCTATAGTAAAAAATATTAAAAAATAATTTTGCTACCTATGAGTCATTCACATAACATATCAATTGATTAATAGAATATGTATAAATTTTGAGTTTATAAAAACTGATATATAATAAATTCATAATATATGGATTGATCTATTGAGTTGTTGTGTACTTATCACAGTGTGTAGGTAGAAGATATGGATGGAGATGGAAGTGGGGATAGATGGATATAATATAAATTTCCTCTGACCCTATATGGAAATATTATTATATATTTATTTAATTATATTAGCTTCTAATAATTTTAATATTGATTAGCTAATCTGTAATTCTTTTTAAATTGCTGTTAGTATAACTATGCCAGCGATGTGTTTGATGTTGTCCTTGACGCTCACTGCGGTTGTGTTCTGTCACCATTGTGTATCTCACGTCGTGTGTTGCATGGGGTAATTGGTAAGTGCTTAATATTCTGTAGTAACATGGGTAATAACATGAAAGGATCCATCTGAACAAAGCGTGTGTTATTATCATAATTAATATCTTGTGTAACATGTCCACACTGTAGTTACATTGGAGTAATTAGTTCCATATAATTCATGTGTATACATGTCTACAACCTGTGTACATGGTAAATGTTCTAATATCTATTGATGTATAACATCAATCCACCTGTGTATCAATTTTTGGGTTATGTCTATTATACTCATGTTGTTAAATAAATGTCCCATTAAACTGATGAAATACATGTATATCTCCACATCATATGTGTACATATTGGAGTATTAGATCTATATATTACTATGTATCATGTCACCTAGTGTTACAGTAGGGTATTTAGAGAAAGTATCCCAGTATTTTTTCTCCGAATGTCGCGTTAGCTATTAGTTTACACCTCGCTAGTATACCAATTTGGGGAGTACGATCTATACCCCATCATCCACGAACTGATATACAATTAGTTCAACACTGTGATACAGGGTTAATTATTATAACTATATATTATTACTTGATGTACATGTCCAACCTGTGTAACATGGGTATTGATCTATATTACCCTGGCTAACATTGCACACACCGCTGTACCTCCGGGTAGGGAGAGTATATTATGTCTATTAATACTTGATAATTAACATGAATATCATATTCAAATTACAACGCGCCTTGATTAGCAATCGGGTATTGATATTCAAGAACTTCCTAGATATAATTATCAATGTATTGACAGTAGTGGCGAGCGATCTACTGGTATACATGTAGGAGAATATAATAACAGTCCTTTTGATAAACTAACTGTACTATCCCATACATTTGCCCACACTCTCTCGTCTGCGTTAATGGGCTTTTATTCATTGGTCTAATATCTTGTACTGTAATATTACAACTAACTATTTAGGTCATAAAACAAATCAGCTAGAGGTGAGATGGAGGAATAAATTATATACACATGGATATTTTTCTATCTTATTCCTTGTGGTTTAATGGCATATGCGTATTAAGAGATTCTTATGAAATTCCCAGACGAGTTTGTTTATGCGAGCTGGGCTCAAATGTCTAATTCATATAATACTTAAAATCAGAACACAACAGTGAGAATAATTAATATCTGAAACGTTATAATCATATTGATTGTATTTATAACATCTATGTGTTATATAGCTACATTAAATGATCAAATTAGCCTTCCATTCACCGACTTGGTTAAACACCAGGCTGATATATTTGTGTGCTTATAATCTTAGATTGATACATTCAAATCAACATTTGTATGCACATGTTACTTACAGTCTGATGTGTATGATAACATTGGTGGTAACATGTCTACACGTCTTGTAATATATGGATGTTATAAAACAATTTGTTATTTCACTATTAAATTCTTTGAGGTTATCAAATGATGATAAATAAGTATAATCCATGATATGCGAGATGATTAGATTGGATGTAAAAGTTATCCCATAGTAAGTGCGATGAGTTGTGATGAATTGTATACAGTATGGAACGTATATAGGTTTCTGTCGTGAGTGTGATCAGCGAACTAAGTAGCAGAATCCGCACAATCTTCTCCATGTTATCATTGATATAACAGATGGAGGATTAAATTGATATATATCTATATCCAATCTAACGATTTAGGTTGAGTTGGTCTATTTATAATGTCATATATTCTATCCGTGTATCACACATACTGACTCGTGCTATTATAACTTCTATTGATGCAATATTCTCAAATGTAGTATCAATATGCAACGGGTTTTTCACTTTAAAGTGTGTTACAAAGGTAAGCTAAATAGTCCTGGGTCGCTTTCATTTCAAAAATTAAATGTTAATGTAGAACAACTTCTAAGTTATAGCGTTATATCTGAGTTATTGTCCTATGGCTAACTAGGACTCTTTCTGATGTTGAAATAAATAATTACGTGAAATCTCCGAATCGATATATTCTGTTAAATATGTGATATATATGATTTAAACCTGAAAAGTGTTATAAGAATATTAGTACAAATTCTTTCCTAGCGCTGAGAGTAGCTAACTTGCATTCTTAATTATTTTGCATTCTCTGGCCGTAGGTCAGCTATTCAGTGTCGTATAGAGTGCTCGGTTCTGCGCTTACGTGAACACATCCCATCTAGGTGCTCTGGGTGTTCAATAATCAGACTTCTCGGCCAGACTCAGCTTCATGACGTAGTATTGACATCATAGCGTGCTGTCGACGTAGAGAAGTGTGGGGGTGATAGTACAGGTTGAAGGCCAGTACATCTAACTCAAGAGGAGACAAAAAAAGTTGCTATCCGCTTGAGTTCTAAGTTTGTTGTAAGGGAGAAGAGGGGGCGAAAAGATCTTCCTTTCGCGTCTTAGCCTGATCTGAACAAATAGCCCACCAGTCGAAGTATTTAATTTGTTTGCACCTGAAATTATATTGTGAGTAAGATTTTTTAAAATTGATTTATTTATAATATAGTCTATTAAACTAGTTGCGTATCCTGGTGGGAGGAAAATCTATAGAAAATAGAACAGATTGAGGTAGTTAAAAAAAAAGAGAAGGAGGAAAGAAAAGAGAAAAGAAAAGAAGAGGAGAAAGAAGAGAGAGTTATAAGAAAGAATAGGTGGCACTTATAAGATAAACGCAGAATTGAGTGATATAAAAGAGAGAGAGAGAGGGGAAGAGAGATTTGTAATGAGAGAAAAGAAGAGCGAGAGACAAGAGAAAAAGGAGGTGGGAAGAGAGAGTAAAGAAGAGGCAGGGGTTCATTAAAAAAGAGGAAATGGTTACTATAAGAGCGACATCTGTTATCTCACTCGATGAAAAGCATGTAAGTTATGAGTCGTAAGAGGAGTACAATAGTACCGCTCACTGCGCTAGACTCGCCAAGATGTTAGTGTTGAGAAGCGTCTGAGGAGTGGATGCATTATATGCTCTTGACGTGACACTCCTTTGGCTACTTTTAGAGCCATTTGCTATTCGAGATCGCTCGCTGGCAGATCACTCGAGAGTACGAGTCTTTGAGTTAGGAGGAGGGAGTATCGGTAGAGCCTAGGAAACACTTGTGGAGTTCATAAAGATAACGGTTTTTTGATTTGTAGCGCTGTGCTCTTGTAGTCGCTGTGTGAAGTGTTGGATGCTAGTAACTTCAGTACCACTATTCGACTATAACACACGTAAGACTCGCACACTTCGCTATATAGGTTAAAAATATAATAAATATATAAATGTCATAAATATAATTTAACAATTTAATTTATATCAATAAATTTTAGAATTCTATAATGTGTTGTAATATTTTTCTTATAAAAATAATAAAAAGGCTATAAAAACTTAACAAATTCGAGTTCGGAAAATTAGACGGTTTGCACTACATCAAACGAAAAAACACAGCAGAGCGCTCACAAATCTTATTATTTTTGTCTTAAGAAAAAATCCTAAATTCTGTTATAATGCTAGGGGTGTTGTATCAGCGATGTTATGGAGTACAAGAAACATGAATTCAGTTATAAATTCTAGTAAATAAGAGAAGCAAGAATTTATCACAATGAGATAAATATTGTAAAATTATCTTGTAAGACGAAATATTAAGTAAACATTCGAATTGGTATTATATTTCGTGAGGTGATTGTTAACAAATCGCTCCTCATCTATCTGTATATCACTATTTATTTATCCGAGCTGACTCTGAAACATATAGCATTTATTCTCGCATATTCTTGTCTCTACTGTCTCACATATGGGCGGCTAGCACTCTCGTGCTGTATAAAAAAATAATATATTCACAGCCTCATGGTAGTAAGCTATTACGGGGATAGGAGTTTAGTATAAGATGGTGTTAAGAAAGAGAATAAATTAACTTATAAACAAAGAAACTATGTATATTTATCATTATTATGATGTAAATCTATAGATAAGGTAGTATATACATCAGGGATCATAGATGGTAATTATATATATAACTCCTGAGTTATTTATATTCTTAGAAAAAATATGTGTGACTGTTGATGGTTTGGTGTTTTCAAGTAGAATTGTGTGCGTTTTGTTTTGTTTGTTTGGTTTGTTGTGAATGTGCTTTTAAGGTGCATAACCATCTGTAACTTCTTCTCTTTGTGCCTACGCCCTTTAATTCCTCCCTCTCTAATCTCTTGCGCATTTCTTACTCTCTCTCTTCCTCGTGAGCTGCGTCAATAACTGTTTGTTTTGGTTTTATGGTCAATACAGAGTTGTATCAACTTCTCAGTGGCGTGTCATTCATTAATGCCGATAAAGTTGAAAAATTTATCATTAAATCTATAACTCGTAGCTGTAAAACTATTGATTGATTGTAATTATTTTTATATTTAAAATTATCATCAATGAGTTTTTTTTTTATTGCTTCTTTTTTTATCTTTTTATCTATTATTTTTGAATGCTCCTAATTAATTTTTGTACAGAAAATATGTAATATTCACCAAACCCTTTATCTAGTTCATTTAGTTATATATAGGGGAGTGGGGTAATATTTAACCCACGAATCAGATTGTGGGAACATCCCCTATTTGGGGTTACATTGTACCCAATGATTTTTCTTTTTAATCTCCCTCTTATAAGTGTACTTCATTTCTGAAATTCTCGAACTAAACGTTACAAGAATCCCGTCGATAAGTGAATAAGTGAGAGCAAAGAGAGAGATAGTGGATTGAAGGGAAGTAGAAGAAAACCAACAATAAAACCAAGCACAAACCTTGTCTCAAATACCAGAGAAAACACAGATACCATCCCACTCACACGTATCACCACTAACGTCCATTCTACCCCCTACCAGCGCATATGTAGACCCGCAGCGCCAAAACGCAGAGAAAAATACCAGAGCCCTTATTCTACAATCAACTCCTCGAATGATAAAACAGAATCACTTATTCATTATTAAGTCAGATATTGAAAGTTGCATTGCCCCAAATGTGAGACGTCTGTATTTATTAAATGGTTTAAGTCTATATGATGAGGAACGTTTGATCAGTACTCGAGAGAATCCACAAGGTTCGATATAGAAGGAATTGTTTGTCCCCTCCAGTAATGGAAAACTAAAATAACAAAAGACTTACAGATCAAGTTGAAGTAGACGAAGCTTATGAGCCACTATGAATAGAAATGTTTAAACTAAAGAAATTAAAGAAGCTCAGAACTCCTTGTATTGAAATAACGGAGGAAATATTGATAAGGGGGAACATATATTCTTATAATTCGTCCTGTAAAAAAAATAGCCATACAATAACCCGTTAAATTCTGTAAAGAAAAAGCCACAATTCAATATTTTAAAAGGGCCATATTAACAGGCTTTTCTGTTTGCCTATTTTTTGTTTCATATCCTTTTTGGTTGTTCTTTTGTTTTTTAACATTCGGATAAATTGAATAAATATCTTTCATACTTCTTGGATAAATTTCTCCTTCGCTCATATTTGTGAAAAAACATTTTTAAGTTTTCACTAATAAACAATCCTTGTTGGTTTATTTCAGACAATTCAAACATGAAACTTGTTTCTGTAGTCGATAAAAAAAGTAATATCAGGAAAATACATTTTACATGTTATCGTTGTTTTTGTTGGTTTTGTTTGGTTCTTTTCGTTTTTTCCACTCATTAATATTTCTTGTTGTTTCTGGTTTTAGTTTTAATTTTTAGTTTGTTTTCTAATTCTTCTCAACATAAATCAAAGATCTGAAAAAAGTTTTCTCCAAGAGCACAAATTTTCTTTCACATTAAATTAAATTAGTCAATTAATTGGCGATATATTTCATTCTTGATTTTTTATACATTTAAAAACGTGAAAATGACCAATTGTGCCAAAAAAAGAAAGAAAAATAAAGAAATCAAAATCTCACAGATCGCACAAAAACACGAAAAAAAATTCATTTCTTCTAACTTTTTGTAGAAGAAAGAAATAAAAATTATTTTTCTAGATATTTAAAAAACTACAAAAATGGTAAAAATTGCCAAACAAATTTTCCTTTCCTATCTTGTATTTCTCGTTTTACTGTGCTTGTTCTTTTTTTTTCTTGTCTTATTTGTTCCTTTGTTGTTTAATAACGATACGATAAGATGAATAATAAAAGTTAATAATCATGTAAAAAATGAAAGTTTTCGCACCTAAGCAACAAATGAGAAGAAAAAACAAGTTATAATAATTTCTTCTTTTACTTACCACATTAATTCCTACAGAGTAATATTAATTCGGCCTTGAGGTATAATCATAAATCACCCAGGGATTTTGATAAAGAAAAACCAATCTATTATGGATGGAGTTTGCATTTATATATTGCACATTGTTATATCTAAAGAGTTGTTTAAATTAGCCGATCCATTGGCGCGAATTAATAATTCCACAATGAAAAAGTGGGTCGATACTATGCTCGTCGGACTTTCTTAATAAACTGAATGACCACGCTGATCACCATTATCGTTGAAACCTAAACCCAGTGTGTTTGATTAATTTTATCTACTATTGAAATAAATGATGGTTGTTGTGTTTGTTTCTCTTTTTTTTGTTGTTTTGTTTTGTTTTTATTTAGAATAAAATTTTGNATACATATTAGTAATATATACATATATATAATATACATATATATATATATACATATATATATATACATACTATATATATATACATATATTATATATTATAATTAATATATATACTATACATATATATATATATACATATATAATATAATATACAGTATATATATATATATATATACATATATATATATATTACATATATATATATATAGTACATACTATTATATAATTATACAATATATATATATAACATATATATATATTACATATATATATAGTATACATATATAAATAATATACACCTATATAATATATATACATATAATATAATATAACATATATATATATACATAATATATATATATATGTTAGATATATATATTTTATATATATATATATGGTATTATAATATATATGTATATATACTATATATATACATATAATATATATATACATATATTAATATATACATATATATATATATACAGTATATATATATATTACTATATATCTATATATATAGCATAGATATATATATACATATATATATATATATATAGTAGTATATATATACATTATAGTAGTATAGTATACTAGATATATAGTATACAGTTATATATATATAATATAATATATATATATATATAACATTATATACATTACATATGACATACCATATATATATCATAATATTACAATATATATAATATAACATATAGTATATAGTAATATAGTATTACATATATATAAAAATTATATATACCATATAATATAAGTATATATACATCATATTACATATATATATTAAATACATATATATATTATAAATATATACATCAATATATATATATATATATACATAATATATATACAGTTATATTATAATATACATATATATATATATATATTACCAAATATATATATATATACAAGTTTATATATATATATATTACATGTATATAATATATATATGAGCTATACATATATATTATATTATAGTATACATATATATATATATATATATACATATATATATATTATATACGTTATACAATATATATAATATATACAGTATATATATATATATATGTATACATAAATATAATATATATATACATATATATATATAATTATATACAGCATATATATATATATTATATATACATGATATATAATATATAGTATATTATACATATATATATAATATATATACATATATATATCATTGTAGTACTGAATAACATAATATGTATACAAATTAATATACATATATACTTATATATATATATATACACTAGTACCTCATTATATAATTATAACAATATATATATATATATATACACATATTATATATATATACATATATATATATATATAGATATACATAACTATATTATACATCTCACTTATATATATATACATATAAATATATATATATATATACAGATATATATATATATATATAACATATAATATATTATATATATATACATATATATATACTAATATATATATACTATTATATATATATAACATAGCATATACATATATGTATATATAGCATATATATCATATATACATATAGTATATATATAGTATACAAGTATATAGTAAGATATTATCATATAATATATACATATATATATATATTATATACATATATATATATAGTATATACCATATTAATATCATATATATTATATATACATCAGATATATAATATAACATATTAGTATATATATACAGATATATATATATATACATAGTATATATATACTATATTAATATACATACTATATAAATATACTAATATAACCAATATATACATATACATACATTACATATATATACCATATAAGATACATATATAGTATACATATATATATAACATATATATTATATATAGATATTATATATATATATATATATATACATATATATAGAATATATTATATACTATATATAATATATACATATTATAGATTATATATATACATATATAATATACATATATGAATATAATATACATATATATATAACATTATATAATAAATATATATATACATTAATAGGATTATATATACATATATATATATACATTATATATATTATACATATATATAATATATATATATAATAACAATATAATTATACATTATATCAATATTGATACTTATAGTATACATATAGTATATATATATAATATATACATCTATCATATAATTATACACTATAGATAATATATACATATATCTATATATACATATAAATATAGTATACATATATATATATATATTACATATAATATATAGATTCATATATATAATATGATACATATATAATATATAATATATTATATACATATATATTATATACATATATAAATTATAATATATATATACATATATATCTATATATATACATATTATATATTACATATATATATGATATATTAATATACAAGTATAATATATACAGTATTATATATATATATATAATATTAACAATATAGATATATATATATTATATGTACATATTATATATATATATATATTAGTAACATATATATTATATATATATATATAACATATATATAATATATAATATATATACATATATATATATTACTATATATATACATAATATATATATATATTCCATAATACATATATATATATATATATATATACATATATATATACTATACATATATACATAATATATGATATATACATAATAATATATAACTATTATAACATAATTATATATTACATATATATATATATACATATACAATATAACATATATATATATATATATATATATTATAATTATTACATATTATATATTACACGTAATATATAACATATATATATATATACTATATATACTAATATATATATATATACAATATATATAAATATCATATATATATATATATAATATATATATATATAACATATTATTATACTATTTTTACAATAACAATTATAAATTTTTTAATATAGATATATATATACATATAGATATATATATAATATACCTAAATATATTATATATAGACATATATAATTAGTATATATATATAACTACATAATAGATATATACATACTATATACATATATAATATATATATATATTACATATATATATATATACATAAATATATATATATATACATATAATATATATTACATATATATATACTCATATATTAATATATAATATATACATATATATATATATACATATAATATATATTATATTATATATATACTATACATATATAGTATATAGTATATATAATATATATAGACATAGTATATATACTATATATATATACATATATATATATATACAATATAATATATACATATATAATATAATATATATATTACATATATTAATATATATATACATATAAATATAGTGGTATAGTATATATACATAAGTATATATATATAACATTATATATATTATACATATATATATAGTATAACATACTATATATACACCTATATATATATAAGCATATAATATAGTATACATATATAATATATTACAATCATATATATATAACATATATATATAATACCATATATATATATCATGTACAGTATATAATATATACATATATATATAACTATACAGAGATATATATATACCGTAATATATATATAGCCCCCGGTATATATATACATACATACCTATATGATATATACATATATATATACTATAACATTACTATATAGATATACATATATATATACTATACATAGATATATATAGTATATATTATATATAAGATACAATATATATATAATACATATATAATATACGCTATACAGTATATATATATATACACTAATATATAACATATATATACATATTAATAATATATATATATATATATATGACATAATACTATACATGATATATATAATATATATATATATATATATAATATAAATAATATACATATATATACATGATGATCACATATAGTATAACATATATTATATATTATAGGGTATATACAATATATACATATAAGTATACGATACATTAATTATATAACATATATATATATATTATATTAATATATATATAACACTACTATATACATACTATATATATATATACCATATAATATATAATACATATATAATATATACATATATATATATACAATATATATATACAGTATATATATAATACATATATACATATATATATATACATATATATACATATCATATATATATACATATATAGTATTAATATATATATTACATATATATATATAGTTTATACAGTATATATATTAGATATATAGTATACATATATATATACATATATATATACATACTATATATAACATATATACTATATATATACCAATATATATATACAATTATATATATATATAGAACATATATATAGTACGATATATATATACATATATATATTACATAGTATATATACGAGATATATATACCATAAATATATATATACATATATACTATACATAATATATATACCATTACTATATATACACCTATAAATATTAAATACATATATAATATAGTATAACATATATATTATACATATATAATATATACAATATATATTATATATACAATATATATACATATATATATATATACAATATATTATATAATATATATATAGTACATATATATAATATATATATATATTATACATATATATTATACCTATATATATCATATATGATAGTATATATAACATATATATATATATATCATTATATAGTAACTATATATCATACATACTATATAGTATATTCATCAACATATATATATATATATATATATATACATATATAGTATACAATAATATTATTATATATACATTGATATATATAATATATATACATATAATATATAATATATATATACATTATATATATTATAGATATACCTATATACAGTATATATATATACTATATATATACATATAGTTATATATGATATATATATACATCAGTATATAGTATTACATATATTAATCATATATAAATAATATATACATATATACATATATATAGTATACATATATATATATATACATATATAATATATAATATACATATATATATGAATATAATATACAATATATTATAGATATATATATACATTATTATAGATATATATATATATATACATATAATATATATATAACATTATATAATATTACATATATACAGTAATTATATATACATATATATATATATATATATACATATTATATATATATAATATATATATATATAGTACATTATAGATATATATATATATATAACAATATATAATATATATAATAGTACATATATATAATATTATATACATATATATATATATAATATATATACATATATATATTATATTATATATACATATATAATATATATATATATACATATATTACTATATAGGTTATAATACTACATATACTATTAATACATATATATACTATATATATATACATATTATATATATAATTATATACATATATATATATACATATACTATAATACATATATTATATATAACATATATATATATCATATATATAATAACATATATTAAATATACATATATATAAACATATATATATATACATATATTATAATATATATATACATACACATATAATATATTATATTACATACATATATATAATATATATATACCATACATATTAATATATATAATAACAATAGACATATATAACATAACATATATATATATATAATACATGACAGTAATATATATATATATATACATACATATAATATATTATTATATATAACATATATATATTATACATATACATATATATATATATACATATATAATATATATACATATATTATATATATACATATATATAATATATATATACATATATATACAGATATATATTAGTATATATACATATATATATATATATACACTATATATAATAGATATACAATATATACAATATATATAATATATATAGCATATATATATATACATATACTATATATATATAGTGAACATATATATAATATATACTATCATATATATTATACATATATATAATATATATATATATTACTATATACATATATATATATATACATATAATATATATAATATACAGTATATATATAATATAATATACATATATATCATATATACTATATAGTATATAGTATATATAATACATAATATATAGATATATACAATATTATATATATATATATATAATATATATATATATACAGTATATATATATATATCTACATATATATTATATATATTATATGTATTATATATATATAGTACTATATATAATAGATATAATACATATATATATATCTATACCCTTACATTATATATATATATATATACATATATATATATGATATATAACATATTAAAATATATATACATTATATATATATATATATACATATATATATATATATATACAATATATAGTATATAGTATACATAATAATATATAGCTATACATATATATATACATATATAATATACGCATTTTATATACATCATATATATAACCATATATATATACATATATATACATATAATACAATATATATACATATATTATACATATTATATACATATATATACAATACATTATACATATATATATACATATATATATACAATATATTAATACAATATATACATAACTATATATACAAGATATATATATATATATATAATATTACATTCATAATTACTATATTATATACATAGATAACTAACATATATATTAGTACATATAATACAATATAGTATAGTATATATATAAACATATATACTATAGTATATATACAGATATTAATATATATATATACTATATACATATATATATATAATACATATATAATACATAGATACATAATATATATAATTATATATACATAATATTAACATATATATATACATATATATATTACATATAATATATATATATATATATACAGCAATATTATATACATATATATATATACATTATATATACATATAATAATATATATATTATACATATAAATATATACATATTATATATAAATATATAATATAATATACATATATATATACATATATATATATTATATACATATATATTATACATATATATATACATATATTATACATATATATATACATTATATATATATACAAGTATATATACATATATATATACATATTATATTATACATATATATACATAAATATATACATATATATTATACATATATATATACATATATATTAATATATAAATATTACTACGCGGCCTGCCGTTATATATATAATACATTATACATATATATATATTACACATAGATATATTATATAAGATATATATATAATACAATATATATATATATATAATACATATATAGTATATATATATATACATATATATATATCCTATATATACACTATATATATATATATATACACATATATAATATATATATAGACACATATATATATATAGTATAGATTATACATTATATATATAGTAAATATATACAGTATATATATATATATATATTACATATATATATATTTAGTTAGTATTATACATATATATATTATTTATATATATACAGATATATCATAAGTTATTATATACATATTATATATATATATATAGCATATATAGTAATATATATATATACATATATATATTATATATATACATATATATAATATATATCTATACATATATATATATATATATATACATAGTATATATATATAGTACAATATATATATATATTATATAATACATATATATATATATATTATCATATATATATATAATAACATATATGTAGATATTATTACATATTATAATATATACATATAATATCATAGATGACATATATATAGTAGTATTATACATATTATATATTCATATATACATATTACTATAGTATACATATATAACAACGATATATATACATACATATACTACACTATATATACATACACTATACATCACATACATATATATACATACATATATATACATACATATATATACAGTATATATACAATACATTATATATACATACATATACATAATATATAAACAATATTACATATATATACTATACATATATATACATACATATAACTATTATATATACATAGTAATATACATATATATATATATCATATATAACTTATGTATATATTATACATTATATACATATATATATTATACAATATATATATACATATATATTACATATATTATATATACATTAATTATATATATATATACATATATTATACATATATTATATATACAATATATATAATATATATATAGTATACATACATATATAAGTAATAATATACATACTATATATATATAGTATAATACATATATATATATATATATTATAGAATATATATATTACAATATATATATATAATATAACATTATATATATATATATATTAGTATAATACCTATATATATAACATATATATATACATAGCTATATAATATATAATTACATATATATATAGTATATATATAATTACATATATTAATAATATATATATTATCATTATATAATATATATATATATACAATATATATATATATATATATACAATATATATTTATATTATATATATACACTATATATATACATATTATATATATAACTATATACAATATTATATATATATAATATATATATATACATATATATATATATATATTATATACTATTATTAATATTATATATATATATAACATATAGTATATGATATATATATATATAGTAGTACATATATATACATACTCATATAGATATACCATATTATATAAAGTATATTTAATATATACATATATATATAATATATATATAGTATATATATATATTACATATTATATAATATATATTATTTATATATACATATAATATATAATATATTACTATACATATATATATATAATATTATATATACATATATATAATAATATATTATATATACATATATATTATATATATTATACCTATTAGCATATATATATATTATATACATATATATATATAGATATATATAGATGCATATATATATATATTAATATACATATATGTATATATATATATACATAAATATATATATTAAGTATACATATATATATATATATATACGATATATATATATATATATAATATATATATATTACATATATATATACATACATATACAATTATATACATACATAACATACCATATATACATACAGTATATCATTATATATACATACATATACATATACATACATATATACATAACATTACAATACAATATATACATTACATATACATACTATATTATAATATATTATATATATATATAATATATATATATATATAGTATATATAATATATTATGTGTGTGTTGTGTGTGTGTGTGTGTGTGTAAAAGGAATGAGCTTACGTAAAAAATATTGGGTTGGTCTCAATATTGATTGGTAAAAGTGTTATCGGATAAGTCAGCGTTATAAACAAATATAAAGTCCTCATGCATTAAGTAGAGCGTATTTATATTAATAGTGCTGACAGAACATAACTACTCGAGTGTTCACCATAAGGATCTTCAGGTTAAATCCACTGAATAATCAAGATATTGATTAATTACAGCCTAACTGCAGGAGTGTATTATGTCCGTTGAAAACGGTTCGCAGTTAATGAACATTGTTGCTCATTTTGAAAAGTTGAATGACAACATGATGTTGATATGTTCGTAACTCGAGCTGTTAATATGGAATTTTTTTTTTTAAACATTTTTTTTCAAAAAAAATCAAACAAACGATTAAAAAAAATCATCTGTAAAGGTTTTAATTCATAGTCATTTGAAAAAGTTGGATTGACAGATGAGGGGGGGTTTGTTTTGGGGGGGTTGTTGGTGGTGTCGTATACTGTATATATAAAAATATACCACAACAGAGAGGCTGATAGCTACGCGTCAGGTGTCCCTGACGACATAAAAATTAAAAGACACAGTAATAAAACTCTCAGACACTGCCTTCTAGCACATGGACCATTTCCTATGATGATAAGCCATTACACCACAAGACACCTCTGATAGAGAGTGAACTTTGAAAATCCCATCAACAGCGTAAAAAATACTAGAAAATTGTGTAGGGCTAAGAGTTAAGAACAGTTCAGATGGTTTGGTTAAATTTTGTTTACAGCCATAGTCAACATCAGGTGCTCAATTTATGCGATAAAGGTTTTGAAAATAATTTCTATTCTGCATGGATAATACAATTTTGTTTTCCAAACATAGATGGGACCCTAACAGGCACTACCCACTCCGGTCAGAGTGGACCAGGGAGCAATAGTGATGAAGGGGGTCCACCATTCCCAAACCTCCAAACGGCAACCGCACCATCAGATAGAGTTTAACGTTATTCCCAGCGACATGTAGACCCACAGCCACCGCCTTCTAGCACCATATGATAAAAAAGGGTTGGGCTTGCCATAAGGAGCAATAGGGTTGGAAAAATTCATATAGGCTAGGCTTGACATGACCAGCCGATGATCGGAGGGGGCCTCTCCGACCACCCGTTCTAGCCCAGATGAGGGCCAAAGTGGAGTATTGCAAGTCATAAACTGCTCATCCACCTGGGTTCTATCCTTAAGCATCATGCGCTCGCCACCATGGCAACAAGTAGCCCCATTGAGGAGTCCTTACCCCTCTGCAGAGCGTTACAGTCGGTGCATTCTAAACGCCCCAGCTGACAGGGCGGACAGTCAGATGGATACGAAAAGTTAGTTGGTTGGTTGAATTTTATGTATGTCAATTCTTGATTTCACATATGTTAAATTCTTGAAGGGAATTTTTGCGCCATCGTCACATTCAGTGAGTTTATCATTGGCTTAACAAGTACATCTGTAACTCCTTTTTTTTATATTACATGCCTTCACTGCAAATAACATGCCAAACAGTTTATCCAAATTTTTTACTAAAATAAATTACTGTGGCCATTTTTTAAATGTTTCTAATAATCTGAATAACCTTCAATCAAATTCTCCATTTCAATGTAGTTTTCATTTTCGCATTGTCAATCAATTAAAAATTATCATTTTCACAACCAATTACAGTTGTATAAACAATAAAGAATTCTTTTTTTAAATAATTGAATAAGAATGCAATGAAAAATTAGTTAAATCTTTAAAAGAACCAAGCAGAGAGGGGCGGAATGAAAATAAAGAAACATCTTCTCTCCTTTTACAAATTTTCCCCCTAATATTGCTGAAAATTTCTTTGTACTATTTACAAAGTTTTGGTAAACAGTATTTACTTTTATCTGAGCAATGGAAATTGTGATGCCACCACTTCTTCATGACATGTCTCAAGAAGAAATTTGTGTTTGATGAAATCAATGGGGAAAAAATTGTAAGCCAACCAAGTCTTTTGTTTATTCATTGTTTTACAGAAAATAATGATAAAAAGATCGTTTTTAGAAATATACTTTTAATACACATTAACTTGACATTAATCAAACTATTTTTATTAACATAAATTATGACCTTAATAAAAAAATTAAAAAACCCGTTAGAACTGATTATGTAATAGCAATAATCCTGTAACATACCACAGCAGTGATGCTGACAGCTTTTTAATTTAGAGAGTCCCGGACGCACAATTTTATTTGAGGATCCCGAGAAATTTGAACGATCCCAACTACTAGTCTCTTAATAAATGGCATGTCAACTCTGATTTCACATGATGAGGTGTTAATGATTCGTGAAGAATTTTGGCATTCGTCAATTGCCGTGAGTTTATCACAATTTGATTTGAAGGCATCCTGAAGAAATTTGACGAGTCCCATACTAAAGTTTCTTGAAATAAATTGATGGTTAAACTGCAGCGGCCCTAAGATTATCTTTACCTTCATCCCTAAAACACTATCTTTAAATTCGTCTGAATTCACTTAACTCTTAACATCCTGTTAAGAATTTTCCGAGTCCAGAGCCCATTGCCTATAAGGATTTATCAAAAAATGGGCCTTGCATTGTAAAAGTTGTACGGGTTACTTTTCTTGAAATCAAAGACTTTGTTAGATATGTCTTAATATTACATTTAAACAGAAGGCTTATTTCGGTGGCGGATTAGGAAAACGAATGTGACTTCTGGCCAGGCGGTATAGGACGTTGAGGAGTTTAAATGACAGCTACAATTTTTTTTTTTTTTTGTCAAACTAAGCTGATCTTTTTGCATATTTTCAAGGGAGCAAAATCTTTCTTAGATCTCATTCCAGTTGATATCGTAAAAGTGGGGAGCTGACGGTAGGTGCGGCGCTCCACAGATGCAAAATCAATCACCATGGTCTAGCCCTAGTGAAAAGGGGTTAGACTCCCTCACTGTCTGGCTAATACTGACAATAGGTCACCCTGATGTATGTATAATAGAAAGGTATGAAAAACACACATTGTTGTTAAAATGAATATATCTTTTTTTTTTATATCATTTTCGTTGATAATATTGACAATATTTGATTATAAAAAATCATCATCAGATGTATATAATATATATATATATATATACGCACAAATATTTGTATGTATGCATACTCTATAGGCACCATATGTATTAAGTCACACGCACACTCATGCTCACAGACTCACTAGAAAAAAAAAAAAAAAAAAAAAAAAAATCGACATACCTCAAATGTCAAAATTTCTGATGCAAAAAAAAAAAAATTTCTGACAAAAACATGCAACCTTAAAACAAACAAAAAACAATGTATTTTTATATTAATAATTATTTCTAATCTGAATGATAAAAATGTTCACTTAGATAACAAACCACACATAAAATTATACTTTTCATACGTTTAAAATGTGTTTAAAAAATTGAGTACCCATCAAGAATGAATAAAACAAACCATCTTCGCATAAAATGACTCAACAAGGGTTGACATACCATAAAATCCAATCAACCAGGATTTGAACCTTTTAGTTGGCCGTTATCCTTGGAGAACTACATTCACTTTAAATATACGCTCCTACATTTGGGGCACTGGTGATTGTCGTCAGTGATGTATCCGCAGGGTTCATTGGGAAGTTTCGGGTCTTCCAACATCAGACTCGCCCTTCTGACCCTATCAGAGGTGATCAAACTCTGGTACAACCACCAACAATAGCCGCTAAAAGACTTTTGACAATGAAAAAAAAAAAAAAAGAAATTTTCTTGGACGGTTATAGAACTCTAACCCATTCAAATACAAAGCACCGCGCATCTGATTGGTTGTTAGTAACAGCCAATCAGACGCACAGTACCCCATACTTAAAGGGATACGTAGCCAGAAACACTTTTCTCGTATGGATTTAAGAGGTTTAGATTAGTAAGTCAATTCTTTCCTATATTGTTTAATTTTCCCTCTCTTCGGTTTTCTTTGCCTGCCTCCCTACTTTTCGTCTCCTCGAATCCATATCATTCTGTGGTGTAACTGACAATGATCTTAGATGTTGTTAAGATAACGTTTATCCACCGATCCATTTGCTGTTGTTTCGAGAATTTCACAAATGTCACTGTCAAACTTGTGCCTATTTACTGTGATGGTTATATCATATCATGTTAAGTCAATACTTGCATTGATAAATATAAAATATATAAAACCTACAACAATTATAGTGTATTACCAACATTTTGTGCTAAGTGTTATATATTTATGCCATAACAATATTTATACCAAATTTGTTATTGCAATCGTAATTTATGAATAAGTGCGTCCCGGTCCCCTGCCTCCGAAATTGCTGCCCGGTGAATTTTAAAATAATGACCCCAACTATCGGCGCCACAAGTGGTGTTACTTGAAAGAAAACAACCAACTTAGGGCGTTAAATGTATTGGGGGGGGGGGGCTCTTTTTTGTCTTAATTCTTGTTTATTTATTTTTTCCATTCGAAAGAAAAAAACATTAACCTTTTTTTGTCTAATTATTTATTTTTATTTTTTGTCGTAATTATTAAGACAAAAAGAAAAAATAAGATTACAACAACAAAAAAAAAAGAAGAAAAAATAAGAATTACAAAAAAAAAAAAAAAAAGTTTTTTTTTTTTTTTTCGAATGGAAAAAATGAATAAACAAGAATTAAGACAAAAAAGAGCCCCCGCCCCCTCAAATATGTATAGTTAAGGAAATAAAAGTTTATATAAGTAAAATGTTTCTTGTGGTTGATGAATGTCTTGGTAACAAGACTAAGAATGAATCCAGGACGACCAGCAGCAGGAACATAGCAAGAAGACCAGACTTTAGAAGATAGGACCAAAGCCGACCAGAAGAATACGACCAGAGTAAGAAGTAAGAAACTTATATAAACTTTTATTTCCTTAACTATACTATTTGAGGGGGCGGGGGCTCTTTTTTGTCTTAATTCTTGTTTATTCATTTTTTCCATTCGAAAAAAAAAAAAAAAACTTTTTTTTTTTTTTTTTTGTAATTCTTATTTTTTCTTTTTTTTTTTTTGTTGTAATTCTTTTTTTCTTTTTGTCTTAATAATTACGACAAAAAATAAAAAATAATAATTACGACAAAAAAAAGGTTAATGTTTTTTTCTTTCGAATGGAAAAAAAAATAAACAAGAATTAAGACAAAAAAGAGCCCCCCCCCCCCAATACATTTAACGCCCTAAGTTGGTTGTTTTCTTTCAAGTAACACCACTGTGGCGCCGATAGTTGGGGTCATTATTTTAAAATTCACCGGGCAGCAATTTCGGAGGCAGGGACCGGACGCACTTATTCATAAATTACCGATTGCAATAACAAATTTGGTATAAATATTGTTATGGCATAAATAATATAACACTTAGCACAAATGTTGGTAATACACTATAATTGTTGTAGGTTTTATATAATTTTATATTATCAATGCAAGTATTGACTTAACATGATATGATATAACCATCACAGTAAATAGGCACAAGTTTGACAGTGACATTTGTGAAATTCTCGAAACAACAGCAAATGGATCGGTGGATAAACGTATCTTAACAACATCTAAGATCATTGTCAGTTACACCACAGAATGATATGGATTCGAGGAGACGAAAAGTAGGGAGGCAGGCAAAGAAAACCGAAGAGAGGGAAAAATTAAACAATATAGGAAAGAATTGACTTACCTAATCTAAACCTCTTAAATCCATACGGAGAAAAGTGTTTCTGGCTACGTATCCCATTTAAGTATGGGGTACTGTGCGTCTGATTGGCTGTTACTAACAACCAATCAGATGCGCGGTGCTTTGTATTTGAATGGGTTAGAGTTCTATAACGTCCAAGAAAATTTCTTTTTTTTTTTTTTTTTCATTGTCAAAAGTCTTTTAGCGGCTATTGTTGGTGGTTGTACCAGAGTTTGATCACCTCTGATAGGGTCAGAAGGGCGAGTCTGATGTTGGAAGACCCGAAACTTCCCAATGAACCCTGCGGATTACATCACTGACGACAATCACCAGTGCCCCAAATGTAGGAGCGTATATTTAAAGTGAATGTAGTTCTCCAAGGATAACGGCCAACTAAAAGGTTCAAATCCTGGTTGATTGGATTTTATGGTATGTCAACCCTTGTTGAGTCATTTTATGCCGAAGATGGTTTGTTTTATTCATTCTTGATGGGTACTCAATTTTTTAAAACACATTTTAAACGTATGAAAAGTATAATTTTATGTGTGGTTTGTTATCTAAGTGAACATTTTTATCATTCAGATTAGAAATAATTATTAATATAAAAATACATTGTTTTTTGTTTTTTAAGGTTGCATGTTTTTGTCAGAAATTTTTTTTTTTTGCATCAGAAATTTTGACATTTGAGGTATGTCGATTTTTTTTTTTTTTTTTTTTTTTTTTCTAGTGAGTCTGTGAGCATGAGTGTGCGTGTGACTTAATACATATGGTGCCTATAGAGTATGCATACATACAAATATTGTGCGTATATATATATATATATATATACATCTGATGATGATTTTTTATAAATCAAATATTGTCAATATTATCAACGAAAATGATATAAAAAAAAAAGATATATTCATTTTAACAACAATGTGTGTTTTTCATACCTTTCTATTTATACATACATCAGGGTGACCTATTGTCAGTATTAGCCAGACAGTGAGGGAGTCTAACCCCTTTTTCACTAGGGCTAGACCAGGGTGATTGTTTTTGCGTCTGTGAAGTGCTGCACCTACTGTCAGCTCCCCACTTTACGATATCAACTGGAATGAGATCTAAGAAAGATTTTGCTCCTCTTGAAAATATGCAAAAAAGATCAACTTAGTTTGACAAAAAAAAAAAAAAATTGTACTGTCAATTTAACTCTTAACGTCCTATACCGCCTGGCCAGAAGTCACATTCGTTTTCCTAATCCGCCACCAATAGCCTTTGTTTAAATGTAATATTAACATATCTACAAGTCTTTGATTTAAGGAAAATAAGAGTTAACTTTAAATGCAAAGGCCATTTTTTGATAAATCCTTATAGGAATGGGGCTCTGGACTCGGAAAATTCTTAACAGGATGTTAAGAGTTAAGTGATTCAGAACGATTAAAATAGTTTTTAGGGATGAAGGTAAAGATAAATCTTAGGGCCCTGCAGTTTAACCCATCAATTTATTAAGAAACTTTAGTTGGGACTCGTCAAATTTCTCAGGGATCCATTCAAATCAAAATTGTGATAAACTCACTGGAATGTGACGAATGCCAAAAATTCCCTTCACGAATATTAACACCTCATATGTGAAATCAAGAGTTGACATGCCATTTATTAAGAGACTGTAGTTGGGACTCGTCAAATTTCTCAGGGATCCATTCAAATCAAAATTGTGCGTCCCGGGACTCTCTAAATTAAAAAGCTGTCAGCATCACTGCTGTGGTATGTCTACAGGTTTTGCTATTACATAATCAGTTCTAGCGGGGTTTTTTAATTTTTTTTATTAAGGTCATAATTTATGTTATAAAAATAGTTTGATTAATGTCCAAGTTAATGTGTATATAAAGTATATTTTAAACGATTTTTTATATCATTATTTTCTGTAAAACAATTTGAATAAACAAAAGACTTGGTTGCTTACAATTTTTTCCCCATTGATTTCATCAAACACAATTTCTTCTATGAGACATGTCATGAAGAAGTGGTGCATCACAATTTCTCATTGCTCAGATAAAAGTAAATACTGTTTACCAAACTTTGTAAAATAGTACAAAAAGGAAAATATTTACAGCAATATTAGGGGAAAATTTGTAAAAGAGAGAAGAATGTTTCTTTATTTTCATTCCCGGCTTCTCTTGGTTCTTTTTAAAGATTTAAATGGAATTTTTCATTGCATTCTATCAATTATTTAAAAAAAAAACTTTATTGTTTATACAACTGTATTGTTAGTGAAATGATAATTTTTATTGATTGAAATGGAAAATGACAAACTACATTGAAAATGGGAGAATTTTGATTGAAGGTTATTCAGATTATTAGAAACAATTTAAAAAATGGCCACAGTAATTTATTTTTAGTAAAAATTTGGATAAACTGTTTTGGCATGTTATTTGGCAGTGAAGCATGTAATAATAAAAAAAAAGGAGTTACAGATGTACTTTTACCAATGATAAACTCACTGGAATGTGACGAATGCCAAAAATTCCCTTCAAGAATATTAACATATGTGAAATCAAGAATTGACATACCATAAAATTCAACCAACCAACTAACTTTTCGTATCCATCTGACTGTCCGCCCTGTCGGTGGGGCGTTAGAATGCACCGACTGTACCTCTGCAGAGGGGTAAGACTCCTCCAATGGGGCTACCTGTTGGCCATGGGTGGCGACCCATGATGCTTAAGGATAGAACCCAGGTGGATGAGCAGTTTATGACTTGCAATACTCCACTTTGGCCCTATCTTGGGCTAGACGGGTGGTCGGAGAGGCCCCCTCCGATCAATCGGCTGGTCATG
>CM042171.1:10927194-10944694 GCA_023376005.1 Doryteuthis pealeii | reverse complement strand
AGTTGTCCTGCCACATCTCTTGCCTCTTCTTGCACACTGAACAGAGGGATCAACAAAATTTGGTCACATAAATTTGTTAACAACTGAATTTAATTGTAACAATTGTAAAAATGAACTAAATGTTGTAATTTGCTATTTTATTACTCTTTTTGAAAATTGGGAGTGGTAGTACCTGTTAAGGTCCCATCTATGGGTTAAATAGTAAAACATGTTTATAAAAAAATTAAAACAAAAAAAAAACGCCCTGTCGGCTGGGGCGTTAGAATGCACCGACTGCACCTCTGCAGAGGGTAAGACTCCCCCAATGGGGCCACCTGTTGGCCGTGGGTGGCAACCTGTGATGCTTAAGGATAGAGCCCAGGTAGATGGGCAGTTCATGACTTGCAATACTCCACTTTGGCCATATCTTGGGCTAGACGGGCGGTTGGAGAAGCCCCCTCTGATCAATCGGTTGGTCACATCAAGCTCTAGCACCTATATGATTGCTCCAACCCTATTGCCCTTATGGCAAGCCCCAAGCCCTTTTTATCATATGGGTGCTAGAAGGCGGTGGCTGCGGGTCTACATGTCCTGGAATAACGTTAAACTCTATCTGATGGTGAGGTTCCAGTTCTGGAGGTTTGGGGAATGTGGAGCACCCCTTCATCACCATTGCTCCCTGGTCCACTCTAACCCGGAGTGGTAGTACCTGTTAGGGTCCCTTCTATGGGTTAAATAGAAAAATGTATTTATAAAAAAATTGTATTATCCATTAAGAATTGATTTATTTCAAAACTTTATCGGCATTAAATGACCCACTGAGGTTGATATGCCGTAAAACAAAACAAAATAAACCAAACAAAAAAAAAAAAAATTGAGTATCCATTAAGAATGAATTTATTTCAAAACTTTGTTGGCATTAAATGACCCACTGAGGTTGATATGCCATAAAACAAAAACAAACTTTTGAAAATTGAAACAATGCTTTGTTGGCTGACCCTTTTAAATTGTCAGTTTATTATTTTCTCATGTGTTGTTTCTAAGGTGTTCGTTGCCATGGTGATATCTACAAATCAATATTCTGCTCATCAATGATTGGAAAGGTATAATCAGGGATACAAACTATTTGTCACTTCAATACAACTTATATTAATGATTTCTCTGAATTTTTTGAGATAAGGCTTGATAATTTGGATTATTTGGATTATTGTCCTCAACTTTATTGTTATCTACACTATTTCTCTGAATTTTTGTGATGAGGCTTGATAATTTGTATTATTTTGATTATTAATACCTGAAGAAGGCTGGAGGGCACATCAGACGAAACGTTGTACAAATAATAAAAATGAGGACAATAGTCCAAATAATCCATATTATCAAGCCTCATCTCAAAAATTCAGAGAAATAGTATTGATAACAATAAAGATGAGTACAAAAGTCCAAATAATCCAAATAATATTACTGATTAATGTATTTCTTCATTAGAGATGGATATAGTAGACTTTAACTCTTTGCCTACCAAATTTTCTTGGTATTTTTTATCTGTATGATGAGATATTTCAAAGTTCACTATCTATTCATCACAGAACTCATTCTATTCAAATAAAGTCACATCATTATTATAATCTGAGTCCTTTTGCTCAATTATAATGAACTAACCAACAGTTTTTGTACTTTGCTTATGGTTTGTATGTCTGTATTTACCAACTCCTCTGCATGAGCAGGATGCGACACAAGGTCAATTTTTATGCAAAGTTTACCAGGTTTAAATTCAGTTTTCCTTCTAGACCAGTTGCCATGCCAAGGTTGAAGAGCCTTGTCCACCCTACTATTTATCCATAGTTAGAGGGAGAATAGTTGGATTGCAGTGGTGGGAGAGCCCCTGTAAGCAGTTTAAAGTAGGCAAAGAGTTAAATATTTAACTCGGAGCTTTTGTTTTTCTTGTTGTTGCTTCAGCCGATAACCATATTTTCTCCTTGTTTCTGTCATATATATATATTTTTTTTTTATAGGAACCGTTTTCGTCTTACCTGATGAATGCTTTCAGCAAGAAACCGCTGGTTGTAATACCGTTCCCGTAATTAAATAAATAAAAGCAAAAACTTTTATTTGCTTTGATTTCTCATTGAACTATTTTTTTTATATATATATATGTATTTTTTGGGGTCACCCTGTAATATTATGTTACTCAACTAGGGTGGTTAGGGTTGGGGTTTAGAGTTAGTTTAATGGGAAAATGAATAAATAATTTGGGTTCTGTTTTTTCTGGGACACCCTGTAATATCATGTTACACAACTAGTAAATAACCTAAATTTGTTTATTGTAATCAGATTCTTCATAGGAAATTGTAAAATGCTTTTTTGTTGAAAATATTCTTTACTCAGGATTTTTGACTGAAAACTTTTATATCTTAATACTGGATTTCTTTTTAATTTTTTTTTTTTCTTTCTATTTTTTTTTTTTTTTTTTTTTTTTTTTTTTTTGTGTGTGAAATTATCCAGGCATTTTATTGTGACACAATTTAAACATTTCTTTTTTCTTTCAACAAAGGATTTTATCTGTATTTTTTAGATTGTAAAAAGCCTTGACAATAGACTGCTCCGCAAATGTAATATGTCATTAATTTGTATGTACAAGGTGTATCAAAAAAAGTATTGAGTTTTTTTTTTGTATTCTTTGACACACCTTTTATTCTGAAAAAAACTAACGTTCCATTCATTGTTCATTTCTATCTTGGTAAATACAGCTTCAATCATGACACACCTTTTATTCTGAAAAAATTAATGTTCCATTCATTGTTCATTTCTATCTTGGTAAATACAGCTTCAATCTTGATACTTTTATGACACACCTTTTATTCTGAAAAAACTAATGTTCCATTCATTGTTCATTTCCATCTTGGTAAATACAGCTTCAATCTTGATACTTTTATGACACACCTTGTGTGTGTGTGTGTGTGTACATGTTTCTGTGTGTCTAAGATCAAAGTGTTTCTCCCAGCCTCATGCCGAGTGTAGTACTCTGTGAAAATTTTTACAAAAACATTTTGGCAGGAATTTATGAGTAAAAAGTTGAATATTACTTTTTGTTGTTATTTCTTTTCTTTTTGGCTTTGCTACTCTAAAATAAAAACGTCAGATTTTAATCGTCAACGAAAAAACAAAATTACGGTCATAAAAGGAGGATCCAATTTATGACTAAATTGTAAAACGAGCCCCCAACTTTAAAACTAAACATTCTCACAAAATAAAAACTTTTAGAATATGCACATTGAAATGAATATTAAAATAAATAAAATATATTTTGTATTGTAAAATAACGGGTGCAAGAAAAATAAAACATTTAATACAAAAACACGGACATAAAATGGGGGTTCAGTTTATTTTATGGTAGGAATTTACGAGCAAATAGTCCTTTATTATCTCCTTAGTAATGATTAAATTCATTAAAATCTATGCCCAAGCCAATTTTTTCCGTTTTAATGATATTGTTGAAGTTTTTGTATAAAATTAGCTGTACCAAAAATTTGTTTATATAAATTTTTCTGAAACACCCAGTATTAGTTTTTGAACATTCTCAAAAATGTGGTTCAGTTTATAATTGACCTTTACTGTGTACTTGTCAGATAGCTAAACAAAATCTTTACCTTTTTGTTTAATAGTATGAAGTAGACATCTACTTTATATTTTTGTGTTTACATTTTTAATGTAAGCTTTAATCTGACAAACCTCACAGAAAACAAATTTGAATTTGTTTATTACTGCAATAAAAATTGTAATGGATAAATTTATGGTCAATTTAAGTAACTTAAAATTCCACCCCTGTCAGGCTTTGTGGCTTAAGTCTTATCTAAATTGACTTTTGTTGTATGGCCCACATTGGCAAAGCAAAACACTTGTGGTGATTTTCATGTGGAAGGTAGGGGAGGACAGAAGACGGAAGCTTTTAAAAAGTTTATCTAACCTTGATTTCTCTTATGAGGTTTGGGAGAGATATATAGAGAGAGAGATAGATATAGATATAGAGAGATAGAGAGATATAGATATAGATATATAGATATAGATATATAGATATAGATATAGATAGATATAGATAGAGAGAGAGAGATATAGATATAGATAGAGAGAGAGAGATATAGATATAGATAGAGAGAGAGAGAGATAGATATAGATAGAGAGAGAGATAGATAGAGAGAAATAGAGAGAGATAGATATAGATATAGAGAGATAGATAGATATAGATATAGAGAGATAGATATAGAGAGATAGATAGATATAGATAGAGAGATAGATAGATATAGATAATAGATATAGAGATAGATAGATATAGAGATAGATAGATATAGAGAGATAGATATAGAGAGATAGATATCAAGCATGCTTATCAATAAATTGTTATATTTCCTTCAAGACGTAATCTTTAATAGGACATCTTGGAATGTTATTTTAGTTCATAATTTTGAGCAGAAGTGGAGAATGCAAATATTGTATATAACCTTCTTACTTCTCTTCTTATCATACTTGTTGAAGTTAGTTAGTATACTGTTGGTTAGAACATCAGTAACTAGCTAAGCACAACTGAACCATTGCCCAAAGTAGCTGGTACTTATGGGACTCAGGAATACTCCGTTCATGTATTTGGGGGATTCCATTCTTTGAGTCCTAATTGGCTGCTTGGTTTCTGTGCTGTTATGGTGTTTTTTTTTTTTTTTTTTTTTTTTTTTTTTTTAAATAAATAATTGGCATTTGGCAGTCAGCTTGCAAAGGTAAGATCTGTATTGAGTTACGGCTTCCTTGTTGCCTTGTCTACCAATTCGACGGTAATTGGAATTCTTCTACAATACTGTATCCTCTATATTCTATGTTGCTATCTGGGCTGGTTTCTTATTTCTGATCATCTTGGGTTAAATAGTAAAATGTGTTTTTATAAAAAAAAAAAAAATTGAGTATCCATTAAGAATGAATTAATTTCAAAAATTTAGTCGGCATGAAATGACCCACCGAGGTTGATATGCCGTAAAACAAACCAAACTAAACCTTTTTAGTGGGGCTGAATATGCTGACTGTATCCCCCTGCAGAGGGGTAAGACCCCGCCCGCACAAAAGGGGTATCCTGGATATGATACTAAATTGCATCTTATGGTGATCTGGGTAGATGTGGAGCACCTTTTCATTAGAATTACTACCAGGTTTATTATGATCCATAATGGTAGGACCTGTTAGGGTACCACCTATGGGTCAAATAGATCTGTTTAAAAATCATTTGTGCTTGATGTTGCATAGGGTCAAGTTAGAGTTGTGGTAGTAGTTATCTTTAGTTGAGAAACAACATACTCAAGTTGTATAGTCATAAAGAGCTGTTTATTTCTTTCTAGGCTTGTGGGTTCTTTTTCAGAGAGAAAGAAAGAGAGAGGGTATGGTCAAATATCGTAAATCATGTTCGGTACTACTATGGAAAACCCATACTGAGACCACATCTGTCTCCCACCAAAGCCCAGCCGAAAAAAACCGATTTTTCTCTTCTTCCGTTTCTCATCCAGGGGTGGGAGGGTTACCCAACTTCTGCTTCCAGTCAAAACCCGGAACTTCCATTTTTATTTTTAGATCTAATTTTGGGGTCATTCATCTCTTTGTTCTTATTTTTTTTCCTCTCTTTCTCCAGAAATCTGAATACTGTTTTATTTTCAATCCTGAATTTCCGTAGACCATAATTACGCTACACTTGATAAGACCATGTGCAAAAAAAACAAAAACAAAAAAGAACCTCAAGGAACAATTACATACCAAGCCATATCGCCTATATGATTGTCCCGATCCTATTGCCCTTATGGCACCCCCCAATCCTTTTTATCATATATGTGGTAGAGGGAGGTGGCTGAGGGTATTAGTGTCCTGTGTATGACCTTAAACAGGATCTAATGGTGAAGTTCTAATTCTGGAGCTCTGGGGAGTGTGGAGTAAACCTTCATCGCCATTACTCTTAGGTCCACTCTGACCTGGAGTGGTTGTACCTGTTAGGCTCCTATCTATGGGTTAAATAGAAAAAAATAAATTAAAAAAAATTGTTTTAAAAACATTGAGTTTGATTTAAAAAAAAATTAGAATCCCAGAGATGCTGATAGGTACGTGTCCTGCATCCCTGATGCTCAAAAATCTAAAAGAATGCAGTAAAATCATATCTATGCATCCCAGTGTTTTTATTTTTTCTTCCTTCACCATTTCAAGCTCAGTGTAAATACATTTCAATAGTTTCTTAGAAATGAATCGCACAGTTACTAGGTAGGAGTTAGATGGCTTTAGTTGGGACCCATAAATTTTTCACCGGTAACTTAAACTTTCAAATATTTGAAAATAAATGAACAGATAATTTTTTGAACTTATATTGTATCTGACAAAATTAAATTTTACAAATTGTGATACTATTTCTGAACAGCATCCTTTTATTTGAATAAACATAAAAACTATTTTTAAAATAAAAACTGTATTTTTATTTAAATAAACATAATTGCATTTCTCTTCTGATTAAGTAAAAACTTTTAGTATAAAAACATCATTCGTTTTTTAAAATTTATTGTAAGTGTTGAAAAATACTCATAAACTTCTAATTAAAAAGTATTTATTTAAAAAAGATTTTACTATTGAATTTTAATTTGATTACATGTACCAACCATTTATTTATTTAATTTATCATAAGTTGAACATCTCCATAAACTTCTGATTAAAATCATTTGTTTACAAAAATTTGTAAGCGGAAGTTACTGGTGACAAGTTAAAATGTGAACCTTTCATTAAGTTGATGATTTGGGGTGCCTATTGGATACTTGGTCCGAAAATAGAAATTGATTTCTCTTGGTTCAGCTTATCTGTTAAAATTCTTGTGGTCTAATTATAGAAATCCATTGTCATTTAATGACAATGGATTTCTATAATTAGACCACAAGAATTTTAACAGATAAGCTGAACCAAGAGAAATCAATTTCTATTTTCGGACCAAGTATCCAATAGGCACCCCAAATCATATGAATCAATCAATTGATTACTAAGCTAACATACGGTGACCAAGAGGGATCATTTTGGAAAGGTCTGTTGAATAGCTAGTCACAATCTGTGGTTCTCTTGCCAGAGGTATGTATTTACCAACCCCTCTGCACGAGCAGGATGTGGCACAAGGTCAATTTTTAAGTGGAGTTTAATAGGTTTTAAAAAAAAAATTTTTTTTTAGGAAATTGTTATTTACTAAGCTTAGCTTAGATGTGGCACAGGCCAGAAGTAAGGGACGCTCAGTGAGAATTGAACTCACTAACACTGGTCAGTGAATCTAGCTTGCTAACCATTACACTATATGAGGTGCCCCCCTTTTTTTTTTTTGAAGGATATAGATATAAAGAGATTAATTGATTGATAGATAGATAGATAGAAGAGTGGGAGCTTTCAAAGACAAAGTAGTTTTGACTAACAAGAAGAAAGCTCCTTTGGTTTGATTTAAGGTTTCCTTCTCCTATACTGGCTGCCTACTATTCAACCATAGCTGGAGGGAGAATAGTTGGAATGATACCTTTCCCAATGGTATTAGCACTATGTGAAATGCAAACAATCTTGTCCAGGATTTGAAATTGAGTTGTTTCCATTTACTATGATGATAACCATTACACCATGGGCATCTCTCAAAAAAAAAAAAAAAAAAAAAAAAAAAAAAAAAAAAAAAAAGGAAAGAGGGTCCATGAGTTAAAAAAAGGTTGGGAACCACTAATCTATATGAAATATTCCCAAAAAGAAACTTAAATTTTTTAATATCAACACAATAAGACATTTTGTTGATTGATCGATTTTAACAGCATGTCAACCTGTCTAAAGTTATTTTATGCCAACTGGTTAGGGAATTGCATTCATTGTATGTTCACAAAGTTTGTTTTTTTTTGTGTTTTTTTTTTTTTTTTTGCACATGAGCAAAAAAAATTGAACATACAATGTGTTGGAATATTTGGTGATATAAGGTGTTACAATTCCCCACCTGGATTTATAGACTAGCCGAGATCACCTGGTTTATTCCTTCAATCACCAGCCATGATGTGTAGCTGATACACTACTTAAACACTGATACTTGCCACAGCTGTACTTGCAATCATTGAGGAGGGACTTACAATACTCAGGATTCTTTACCAGAAGAACCAAAGGATTCTTTATCAGAGGATTACCAAGGACCCAATTCCACTGGACAAGCACTCTTGCTTAAAGCCTATAGGATGGCCCATAAGATTCTAACACAATGAAATACAAATAATTTTTAGACAGATCTATTTGACTTATAGATGAAACCCTAACAGGTGGGTTAGAGTTCATTTACGACTTATAGATTTCCCAATTCATATAATATGGTGTAGATTACTGTAGAAATTTAATTCTCAGTAATAACAATTGTTCTGAAGTATAATTGCTCTATGGACCACTAAAATATCACCAAGGACCCCTAAGGGTCCATGTGGACCCCTATTGAGAACTTCTGATATAGATAAAAGAAAAGCTTTGACATCTCATTAGTTGCAGACACATGATGCCCTGATATTTATTGGGTTTGTCTTGCAGGTCATTGTTAGTAAGATAAATATTTGCTGGGTACTCCCCCCACCCCCATGCTTCTGGTTTTGTTCTCAACTAAGCTTAGAAAATACCCCCCTACACACGCTAAGGAAAGTCATGGAGGTTTTTTTTTTCCATTTTTACCACCAATTTCTCTGATTTTTTTTTTGACTACCTACATTGCTGGCTACTTTTCTCGACACCTGTGGGGAGTAGTGGGAGGTGATAAACAAAGTTTTTTTTCTTTCTTTCTTCAAAATCCAGCCACACCTTTTTCATTCATTAGATTTGTATTCAGTCAACAAAGACAGATCGATGGTTGATGTTTTGTTCTCTTTCTATAAAGAAATAATTTTATATTCAGGTGATTTGATCATTTCTTTTTATATTAAAACTTTGGATAACTGGCTTTTGTAAATCATTATTTCTTAGGTGTTTCTGGCTTTATTTAAAAAAAAATTTTTTTTTTTTGCTTTATTAAAAGTCGCTATTTCTTGCTTTATTAAAAGCACGTTTTTTGTTTTTTTGCTTTATTAAAAGCATCTGTTTTTTTTTTTTTTTTTTTTTGCTTTATTAAAAGCCTCAATTTTTATTTTTTTCCAGCTTTATTTGTTGCTTTATAAGTAGTCACCTTTTTTCTTTTGCTTTATTAAAGCCTCTTTTTTTTTCTTTATGAAAAGCTTTTTTTTTATTTAAGGCCATTCTTTCTTTTTTTTTTTTTTTTTTTTTTGCTTTATTTCTCTATTTTTTTATTTAAAAGCTTTTTTTTTTTTTTTTATTTAAGGCCACTATTCTTTTTTTTTATTTATTTAAGGCCACTATTCTTTTTTTTCTTTATTAAGTCTCTATTTTTTTTTCTTTATGAAAACTTTTTTTTTTCTTATTTGAGGCCAGTATCTTATTTATTTATTTATCTATTTTTTTTTATTAAAAGCCTCTATTTTTTTGTTTGTTTTTTTATTTATTTATTTATTTATTTTTTTATTTTGTTTTATTAAAAACTTCTATTTGAAATTGTTTTCTGTGTATTTCAAAATCTTTCTTTTATTTAATATGTAAAAAAGGATCTATTTACTAAAAAGTAATATATATTACCTAATAAATGTGTTAATTTTTATGTGAGTAAAATGAATATTATATAATGATAGTATTTTTTTTTTCTTTCTTTTATATAGAGGGAAGTGAATTGGAGAATATTAAAAACTAGTCTTTTGTAACGGGGAATGAAATTAGGTTGTTTACATAATGATACTATAAACTACTTAAACAATTGGTTGTTAAGTGTATGCATATTTGGATTGGAAATGGTAGAACAAAGGGAGGTAATCAATGTATTGAGACAGAAAGAAACAACTGTAAATGTTGATAAATTTAATCTTAATACAGCACAAAGCCAAATAAGTGTAGGAAGATTATTCCTTTTCCAAATGGAGAGGGTCTGCCAGCCCTGAAAATCTGTATTTGAAATCCGTCTTTTTGCTTGTGCTTGAACATTGACCTCTGGCACCATTTTTTTAAAATTTAAAAAAAAATTTTTTTTTTTTTTATTCTGGGACAGAGAATTTCACTTCTGTATTAAATTTTGGTAAAGTTCAAATATTTTAAAAGTTTTGTTGGATACATACCACTATGGCTATAAGTGTTGTGTAAATTCAATTCTAAGTGATAATCTTATTATAATGGAGATTGTGGGTTTGTCTGTCTGTAACCGAAACTATGTTACTATACAAGTCACAATTCCCTTTAGTTATTTACATCACATTCTCCATGATTTTATTTTGATTTAAACCTCAATTTTTTATAAAATTGTTTTACATCATTAAGACTGTTGACCATATCTACATACTAATAACATGAAATTGTATTTATATATACAACAAAATAGCGGTTTACAGTGTGAATGGGAAGGCTAATTTGCATATTGATCTTAAAAAATTTGATTTTAATAAATATATGCTAGGTATTATTGATTTCTAATTGTTTGGTTTTATCTTATTGAATATGAGCAAAAATCTTGGGGATAAATCTTTAAAAAAATCCATTAACAAGAAGAAATAACTGTAATATTATTCTTTACTTCCTATTTTAAATAAATAGTTAAATTAGGAAAATTTACCAATGAAAGACAGGAGTAATGGAAATGATGGAAGAGTTAGTTTCAAAGTTGTTCTATTTTTCAATCATACCCCCTCTGTTCCAAATCTTTTTATCTGTATTCTTATTCAGTTTCATTAGCCTTTCTAATTTAATATGATATTTTATTATATTAAAACTTAAATACTTGCACCCGGAGGGTGCATATATTTGCTAGTATATGTAAAAAAAAAATCATCTAAAAGTTTCATTCATAAAAAATATGTCAAAAAAAAAAAAAACCTTTTAGAAAATTAAACATTATCACCAATTCATTTCAAAAACGTAGTCGGCATTAAATGACCCATTGAGTTTGATATGCCGTAAAACAAGAACGAATCAAATCTAAGCGATAATCATCTGGAGGTTGCAGGTTCAATCCTGAATAAATGCGAAAATAACAGTACATATCATCATGTCATGCACGCAGCATGGATATCCATGACAATCTCTCGCCAACCTTCCCTATCACTCATTGCCCCTGGGAGGTCTTCTGCGCAGCAACCAGCATCCTCGCATAGTTGGTCAATGTAGGTCTTTGGTGGGTGACCCACATTAGCATGTCCATGTGTTGGCTTCCGCAGGAGAACATCGCTTATGAGCTCGTCCTTGCTTCTCCAGCAGTGTCCTGCATGCCTAGTCCATCTCACTCAGATGGTTTGCGAGATGGGGTGCTGTTTCCACGACAGCATTCTTGTGCAGCTCCCATCTAGCTTATTCTCGAGGCACTTTGTTAGGGTCCAAGTGGTACATCAGTACTGATATAACCACAGCCTGGAAGAATTGCCGTTTTAGTTTGTCAGTGAGATCTGATTTCCATATGACTGATAATTTGTTTGTGGCCAACCATGCTTTTCCTATTCGTGTATTAATATCACTCTCTGTGGATGAGATATTACTACCTATGTAAGTGAATTGTTCTACTGGTTTAAGAGGCTTACTGGTGAGAGTTGAAATGTCTCTTCTTTTTGAAACTTATGAACTCAGTTTTATCTGAGTTTACATAGAGGCTGATATTCTTTGCTGCCTCCTCCAAGCTATGTAGCAGTGATTCAGCCTGTGCCGGTGTATCTGCAAGAAGTGCGAGGTCATCAGCATAGTCTGTATCAGTGACTGTTTGTGCGGGATATCGCCTGCTTCTTGCCTTTCTTAGTGTGAAGCCTTTTTCTTTTATGGTATCTAATGATGTCCAGATTACGTATTCTAGGCATATTAAAAATATATATGGTACTAATGTATCTCCTTGTAGGACTCCAGCGTACCTGGTTATGGTTAACAGAATGAAAACAATCTATCCCTATGGATTAAATAAATGGTTTGGCCAAAAAGAAATTATACTTTGCTGGATACCAAGTCACATCGGAATCCAAGGAAACGAAATAGCAGACTCAGCAGCAAAAGCAGCCCACCTGATACACACTTTAAAATACCTTTTACAGACTTAAAAAGAACCATAAACATTTACCCAAAACAAAAATGGCAAAATTATTGGAATAACTTCCAAAACAACAAACTACATGAAATAATGCCACAAATAGGAAAACTTCAAATAAATCAAACCAAAATATCCAGAAAAGAAGAAGTAATATTGTCCAAACTAAGAATAGGACACTCATACATTACCCATTCATACCGCCTCAAAAAAGAAGCAGCACCATATTGCATACCATGCCAAAAACCCTACACAATCAAACACATATTAACAGAATGTAGCAACCTAAAACAAATACAAAAAAAAAAATACTACCAAACAACAAATCTAAAACAGATATTCTACCAAATAAACCCAGAAAAACTACTTGGATACATAAAAGAAGCACACATCTACAACAAAATCTAATAATCTTCCAAAAAAATGGAAACACAAAAATATTTTAACAAAAAAATCTAAAAGTTTCATTCACTAAAGAAAATATGTCAAAAAAAAAACAAAAAACCTTTAGAAAATTAAACATTATCACCAATTCATTTCAAAAACGTAGTCGGCATTAAATGACCCATTGAGGTTGATATGCCGTAAAACAAGAACAAGTCAAAATCAAACTAAATAAATGGTTTGGTTTGAAATTCCGTGAAGGCTTCCAGTTATGACAAGAAGGTTCTTGAGTTCAACCAGAAACACTTGAAGATTGTTGGAGGGCACATCGGCTGAAACTTTGTGCATATAACAAAGATAAGGACAACAGGACAAAGTTTTATAAAAAAAAAGAATAAACATTGAAACATATTACAGCACATAAAATTCATATATAGTGTTTTATAAGTTCACTAAAAGCATTTAAGTTTCCAAATTTATTACACCAAAGAAATTCACTTAAGTATAAGGCCGCCGTGTCGGCTGGGGTGTTAGAATGCTCCGACTGCACCTCTGCAGAGGGGTAAGACTCCCCCAATGGGGCCACCTGTTGGCCGTGGGTGGTGACCCATGATGCTTAAGGATAGAACCCAGGTGGATGAGCAGTTCATGACTTGCAATACTCCACTTTGGCCATATCTTGGGCTAGACAGGTGGTTGGAGAGGTCCCCTCCGATCAATCGGCTGGTCACGTTAAGCCCTAGCACCTATATGATTTTCTCAACCCTATTGCCCTTATGGCAAGCCCCAACCCCTTTTTATCATATGGGTGCTAGAAGGCGGTGGCTGAGGGTCTACATGTACTGGAAATGACGTTAAACTCTATCTGATGGTGAGGTTCCAGTTTTGGAGGTTTGGGGAATGTGGAGTACCCCTTCATCACCATTGCTCCCTGGTCCACTCTGACCCGGAGTGGTAGTACCTGTTAGGGTCCCATCTATGGGTTAAATAGAAAAGCATGAGTTGATAAACAAAATTGTATTATACATTAAGAATGAATTTATTTCACAACTTTGTCGGCATTAAATGACCCACCAAGGTTGAAATGCCGTAAAACAAACCAAACAAACCAATTAAGTATGAGGGGAAAAAGTACTTACGATTATCCATATTGTTTTTTTATGCTTACGTTTTGCCTGCTGCCATTTTTTGTTAATATTCTGTGTGTGAATGGTATCATCATATATAATTATATATACTAGCAAATATATGCACCCTCCGGGTGCAAGTTTTAATGTAATGAAATATCGTATTAAATTAGAAAGTCTAATAAGAAGGCAGATAAAGATATGTAACAGTGGGGGTATAATAGAAAAATAGAAATGAAACTTACTCTTCCATCACTCCCGTCTTTCATTGCTGAATTTTACTTATTTAACAATTTAGTTAAATTAGGAAATAAAGAATAAAATGACAGTTATTTTTTCTTGTTAATTGATTTCATTTAAGATTCATTGAAGAGATTTTTGGTTATATTCATTAAAATAAAAGCAAACAATTAGAAATCAATAATACTAAGCACACATTTTAAAAAATCACATTTTTAATATCAATTAGCCTTCCCATTCACACTGCAAACCGCTATTTTTTGTATATATAAATACAATTGCATGTTATTCGTATATAGATAAGGACAACACTAATAAAAAGGTGAAGCAATTTTATTAATAATTCAGGTTTAAATATAAATAAAATCATGGAGAATGTGATGTAAATAACTATGTTAATTGTGACTCGATTAGTAATATAGTTTCAGTTACAGACAGAAAAACACACAATCTCCATTATAATAAGATTAGTTAAGAGTAAGGGAATTAATCCGACGGTATGTGTATAGATGAAATGGTATGAAAAACACATTTATTAAAATTTTTTACAACTTTTGCATTGCTAATATTGTCAACATTTCGATTTCATCAAAAAATCTTCATCAGAGCATAATGATAATTGTGACCATTTTAGAAATAAGTAAGTTTTTATATCTTCTGATGTTTCTGTAGTCGTCCATGTTGTACGGGTTATTGGAATGATGGTAAAGATATTTACCATCATTCCAATAACCCGTACAATATGGACGACTACAGAAACGTCAGAAGATATAAAAACCTGATTATCTGGTGTTTTTTATTTGCCGAATTCTTATTTTTATGAGTCGTCACCTCAACTAAATAATTGACCATTGTTTTTTTAAAATTATAATGAAAGAAAGGGAAGAAAAAGGACAGGTTACACAGAAAAATATAAGAAAGAGTAGGGAAAAGATAGAGGGGTGAGCTACCATTATTTAGTGAAAATGCTTAAATCAATATTCAGCTAATCACTTGGTGTCAAACAATGGGATTATTCATACATTATTGTGGTTTTGTCAATTCTTTAAACTCTGTTAAAAATTCTTTAAACAACTTTTCGTTATAAAAATTCTTTTATATCGATCATGTGTCTTATCAGATCGAAAATTGTCTTATCATTTGTGTGGATATATTTATTAGTAAAGGAAAAAGTTAAGGGTCTACCATGGTTTCAATCAAAATCATTTCATCAGGAACCTACCTTACGCTCAACTAAGTCGATGTAATTCCTGAATTAAACTGATATTTGGGATAATAACATTTAACGCTACGTTATTTTTCTCTCAATTTTCGAGTGCGGCCTGTTCCACACGTGTATTCATTCCTCAGTTGTCGTTTCTGTATTGGTATTAATTTAATTTTGATTATAAATAATAGCTTGTAAAAGCAGTTAAAATTTAATTCTAATTATATTTTAGGGGTTGAATATTACTAATTTATAGTTCTTCATGGTTTTTTTGTATCTTTTATCCTATTTAAAATTAATAACTATCTATATATAATGTAAGTGATAACACTAATTTGTTTCAATTGAACATAATAAAAAGCTGGAAATAAATAAAAAAATGTGAGTGTTAAATCAAGATTATACTTTTTACATATTGAACTATTTCGCAATAACCCTTAAGTAAACATAAAAAAATATTGTAATAATTATCATACTGTAATATATCCACAGGTCCCACTATTATTATATATATATATATATATATATATATATATATATAATTTGTTGTATTCTGGATCATACAATATTCAGTATACTAGAACATCCAAATATAGTTTGTTTACAGGACGTTAAACTCTATCAGCATCTCTGTATATATAAGATTATATATCATAATATTACAATGTGTCATAAAAGTATCGAGATTGAAGCTGTATTTACCAAAATAGAAATGAACATTGAATGTAACGTTAATTTTTTCAGAATTCAAGGTGTCTAAAAGTACAAAAAATCTTGATACTTTTTTTTTTTTTCTTTTTTTCTTTTTTTTTGACACACCTTGAATGTATATTGTAATATGGCAATTAATTATTATGAATAAATATGAATAGGTTTTTGTTTGACATTTTGTGATTGTTTTTTTTTTTTTTTTTTTTTTTTTAATTTAAAAAAAAACTAAATTTAATTTTGTATTTATCATGTCCAATTAAATCTTTTTCAGATTTGTCAGAAATCAAATCAAAATGACAGAGAAAAATAAATTCTTCCACACGAGGGCAGCATCACTTGGTAAGTCAATAAATTTATTGTTTAAATATTCTAACTTTTTGGGGGAGTTTTTTTTCTCTCCTTTTCATCAAGATATGATCAAGAATAATTGTCTTATTTGCAGATTGTGTACGTGATAAAAGGACAGTCTTGTTTTCTGTATCTTATTATAATGGAGATTCGGTGTCTGTCTTTCTGTAACCGAAACTGTTACTGCTTACATCCATCTATATCCATTTTCTATGATAAACATTACACCACAAGCACATCTATGAAATAAAAAAAAAAATTAAAAAAAAAATAAATAAACAAAAAGGCACATGGCCATGAGTATGGAGCATCCAGTCTCACTATTCAATAGTAATGGGTTGCTAACCATTTCACCGCAATATATATATATATGTATACATAGAGACATGACCGACATATATATGGCCGCGAATGCCCACATTGGTGAATATTGTAACGACTTTTGTTCTCTTTTTTTTTTTTTTTTTTTTTTTTTTTTTTTTTTTTGCAGTATTAAGATTTTTTGTTTTGTAAACTGATTTGACATTCCTCTCCGACCCAAACAACTACGGGAGTGAATGAGCTCTGATGATGATTTTTGTAAAATCGAAATATTGATCAGTATCAGCTATGATTATATTATAAATTGTTTTGTTCTTTAACAGCATTGTGTGATGTTTTCATTCCACCTTTTCATACTCATATTGTTGGATTCATTTCCTTTCTTTTAACTTATATATATATATATATATATATATATATGAAATTTAACATCTTGAAAAAACATGTTTGTTATGTAATTGCTGACAGAACTGTTTCGACCAAAACGTCAGCAATTACATAACAAACATCATATGTTTTTTCAAAATGTTAAATTTCATACTGTCGGATTAATTTTCATCTATTTTTCATATATATATATATATATATAGGGGCAGGGCTGGGTTTATTGCCCAGTGCCTGAGGCGCTCCCCTCTTGAGGGAGAATGCCGATGGGATCAACGCATTTTTTGCAGCCATCACCCCTAAGTCACGGCTTGTGGGTGGTCCCACATTAATAAAGCCTTGTGATTAGCCCATTCAACGTGGGGTACTTGGTAAATACCAGTTTCATCTAGGATTTGAACTCTGGTCGACAAGTCCATTTCCTATGACTCTAACTGTTATGCCACACACCTAAAACATTAATTATATCATTTTCACTTGTTTCTACACATACTGTTAAAATCCTCCTGTTAATGTTAATCATATTGTTGGGTCAGTAAAATGGTTATTCCTGTATATAGAGTGAATGAGGGAGAGGCTCTGTGATTGGATTTACCAATCATGTGATAGCCCAGAGTTTTGGCCGCAATATTCCAAAAAGGTATCAATTCTCTCTTT